>JASDDO010000022.1:372369343-372969343 GCA_030015575.1 Agapanthus africanus
GAATTTGGGATACGCATATTTACTTACGTTGAAAACATGTGATCTTATGTGTTGCTGTGATATGTTATATTGGATCGTCGTGAATGAATAGCCGAGGGTTTTATGTGAGATGAGAGTTTTACAATTTTCATTCATGTAAAATTTGTATGTAATATTATTTTATTGGGACACTTCCGGGTTGATGATGTTGGAGATAGTGCCCTCAGATTCAATTATTCGATCACAGGCACGTGATTACAATGATTGATGGAGGACCTATCCCGATAGGACAGTCTTACTCGAGATGATAGTATGCTATCTGGTTTACCTTTATCATCGTGTACTGCTTTAGGTGACCTGACAAGTTGCTATTGCACGTTGATAGAGCCCCTAGGATTCTTGCTTGACCACCAGCAGTATGAGGGCGATCATATAAGTGGGAGCTGGGGTCTATAAGCATATCCTTAAATGGTCCCTAGTCGTGTGAGTTTCGAGACAGGGCATCGATACTCCAGAGTAGACTAGTGTATACAGTCGAGACCCCGACGAGGGGCGGTGGCCGGTCTCACAAGCCACTGGTGTCAGTTGGATCACCTAAGATGTATACAGGTGCTCATTGGGTTATGAGTACACCGGACAGGACTCGCCGGGAACATGCCAGTTGGTCATATACCAGACGTCAGATGGCAGTTCCCTGGTGACATGTGTGCAGGTTAGTTCATCAACCTGGGGATCGTCATTTGTCTTGTGTGAGTTCCCACTGTACTTTGATTACTACCCTACCACGGCTCAAAGGAGTCGTGCAAACAGGTTTTAGTTGGGTACAGTCCCGAGCCACATGGAGGCAGTGAGCGTATCTTCAGGGGTTCGTCTCTCCCGGTATTGGGGGTGAGGTCGTGCTGTGTCTAGGAGAGCCATTACACGAAGCCCTCGGCCGAGGCAAGGAGATTTACTGGTAGGTATTCCAGTAGTATCTCAGGGTGTTCTGGGCTACACTCCGACACGACTTGTACCGCTTTTGGGGGTCTGACTTTTACCAACCCCCTAGGCCCGCCATGCGATACTCATAGACGAACGGACCGGACTGTATGGATATTGTCACTGACAGGCTCAGTAGGGTTGTCAGGCTGAGTTCGCTCACAGACGTCCCTTTTAGTTAATACCTGGTAGCCCGTTACGTATTGGCTTATACCTCTGACGTGCTAGTGGTTAAATCCACAACCAAGGTGTTGACGAGTCTTTAGAGTCCCCCACATTCAGTTACTCAGCTTTCGGGCGAAAAGTTGTAGAGGCCGTATGGAGATATGGCAAGGTCCGATCAGATACGTGCGGTATTGCACGGATCAGGATCGGACAGTTTGTACTACAGGCCGTATGGATATATGGCAGGGTTCGATCAGATACGTGCGGTATTGCACGGATCAGGATCGAACAGATATTACTAGCCGGTTTTTGGTATAAGCCGGATTCTAGTATAGTACAGTGGAGATTTTGTCTCATTGCATTTGTATTTCGGTCAGAATACAAATGCGGGTGTGTATGCACAGTATTGGGGTTTTCCTGCAATTTATTACGGGACCAGTTTTCTGGAGTTGCCAGTTTGCTTTCCGTTTCGGCCAATTTCCTTTGTATCGTTCATTGGCCGAAGATTGGTGGAGGAGGGTTTATTTGCATTGTTGGAAATAGGCATTTGTGGAGGGGGTTCTTTGCATCTTGTTGCATCATGATGGCTTTCATGATGTGCACCATCATTGACTTGTTTTGACTCCATCATGACTTGACTTTTAAAGTCATGATTGTTGATGATGATGAGGGGTAAGGTTGGTTGTGTGTGGATGTATTTGTTATCATGATTCCCTTTTGCATTATTGTTCCACTCACTCCCTCTTTGTGTGGCTCTCTCATTTTTTTCTCACTCTCCCCTCACCAAGTTGGCCGGCCACTTCCTATATGGGCTGTCCAAATTTTTGGATGGGAAATGGTTGTTCATTTCATGCACCAAAATTCTCCAAGCTCCTCCACATACTTCTTGTTTTCATCCCTCCACCAAAAGGCAATTCCGATAACCCCAAATGAGACACAAGCCTCTACATTGTATTCTACAGTAAATCTTGGGCACGTCGAGTAGCCGGCTTCGTGCCCGAGTTGCCTCGGCATTGAGGTGGGAGCCCGTAAAAGATGTAGGCGATGTGGTGCACTTCCGGCGACGAGGAGGAGACGGGACATTCCACAGGAGATCGGGACGACGACGAGAAGACCGGAGGACTCGGATCTGTCGGTATATCTCTCTTCCCTTTCTTGTAGATAGCTAGGACTAGTTAGTGGTTCGATCCGGGTATTAGTGCGCGGCGGTTTGCCAGTTCAAGAAAAATTTTAAAGTTTATCACCGCTTCCGCATTTGGCCGTCGGATTGACGGCCGGGGCGCCGCCGTGCACTTACACTGGTATCAGAGACTCGCCATTAACTTAGTCTAGCTTGGTGTAATGTGTTTTTCTGTTTCGATCGATCGAATGTTCCAAAACTACATTTTTGTTAGCATCAGTTTCTGTTGAAATTTTTTGGTCTCGAAAAATTTTTCGGGTTGTAAAATATTGATGTACTGGAAAATCTAAGAGCTCTGTAAAAATTCGATGAAGTGACTCCACAGTGGGAGCGCGGAACCGCCGCAAATACCGCCTTCCCGCCGTTGTTCCGCCGCGCACTGTGGAGATCCCTGCACCAAATTTCTACAGTGTCTTTCTGGGGTTAAAATTGGGGTTTTGGAATATTAATATTGGGCCCAGAATTTCTTGATGTGCTACAGTAGTACTTGGGGGCCCACTTGTTAAAATTTGATTGATCGGATATTTTAAACACATTATTTCACAGTATTTACATTATATCTGCGACCGTGAATGTCACTCGATCGGTAAATCCGGTCTAACTGCTATAGCCCGGTTAGACGGATTTGCGAACGTGACTTTCACGTTGATGTTCTGTTTTTGCTGTGATGTTGCGGATCGGTCGTGGGGGATAGCCTGGTTGCAATGCTAGTACAGTTCTGTTGTATTATGTACATTTGATATTGCGGGGCGAGCGTCCGACATGTGGACTGCCGTCACTGCCTGATTGTATTATTTTTTTGGGGCACGGCCAGGTTGCGGTCGATGCACCTGTTGTATGTATATTTTACTTTCTATACTAGGATTACCCCGCGGGGGGGGGGGGTGCACGGATAGCCGGGTTCTAGAGGGCAACAAGTCCGCATCTCATGGCATTGAGACGGAGGGGGCTTCACTCTGGGATTGGCGGGCTATTCGCCGCACTCGTAGGGGGTACAGGTTGACCCAGGAGGGGTGCCCAAGTTACCGGATTCCCTGAAGTGCTGGGTGGTCCATTCACGGTACTGAAGGGGGCTGCCTCGCTTCAGGTTTTGGCAGGTGACTTGCCGCGCCCGTAGGGGTCTAGGATTTCTTTGCACAGGCTATCCACACGACCAGGGGAACGTCGGGTTTCAGTAGTGGCTCTGTGAAACCCGGGGATCCCAGATATCTGTATTGTTTCTGTGATGCTGTACATTTCTGTGATGTTGCATTTCTTATCACGCCTTGAGCGAAATATAATATATTGGTATATATATTAGTAGATGTTGTATATGTTTTGCATCCGCGCTAGTCCAGTCCCCGCTCTGTCGTTAGTTAGCTAACCTAACGGGTAATGACGGGACCCAGTGGCGAATGCGGATGGCATATACGTACATCAGTATATTTTCGTTCTTTTTGGTGTGATCAATTGATGGGACTGCGTTGATTCGGATCAATGCAAGTTGAAAAACAAACCTAATCTGATGTTGTTGGAACACTTTTTCAAAAGCTGTTATTGCAAGGACGTTCACTTTTGTTTTGCATCGTGGTATTCAGTTGGAATATCCTGCTCCTCAGTCGACGAGGAAAGGGCCGAGATCCCTTCACCGGGAGTGACCCCTTGGACGAAAAGTTTGCGTCAGGGTAATGACTTCACTATAGCCGATTACTTTTGCTTTGCACCGTGGTATTCAGTTGGAATATCTTGCACCTCATTCTACGGGGAAAGAGCCGAGATCCCTTCACCGGGAGTGACCTCTTTAGCAACGGTTTTCGTCACTATATTTTAAAAAGCTATCCGTTCCTTCAACGATATCAAGTTCTTTACGTTAAAGGTTTTCGCCAGAAACCATTCGTAGCCCTCCGTCATTTCAGTTAAATATTCGGTAGTATTCAAGCTATGTATTTTGACCTCACGCCAAGGCATAGTGATTGGTAGCTGCCGGGTATTTATCTGTTGCATAGATAGATGCGTTGGTTTGGGACAGTCGTACTACTATTTTGGCCTACGTCAAGGGTATGTACGGGTGGATTCAAATTAACCTGGATAATGACGGGCAGAACTTGACATGTGACTTATGATATTTTGACCTCACGCCAAGGTCATAAGAGCATGGGGCAAAAATCACATCGGGAGTTTCAAAAGAACTGAAACTTGCCAGATATGCGCATACCTTCTGGAGTGTGACACCGTGAGCGGATTCCGTCACGTTATCATGCGATGATAGTTGGATCCCGATTCCCACTGATGACTTGGTATACTCCTCGGGTGATCCCGACTAATTCTTCTTTCAGGTTTGGAGGAGAATTTGACGGTATAGTGGGAGGTTTCCAGATTAGACAAATTGGTAACCATTCTGGTCTAGGATAGAGTGCACGCTGAGTGTTTCTTTTCTCTCTCTCTTTGGCAGCGACCATTGACCCGACCCTAAGACTTTGACTCAGTGACCAAGTTGACCGAACCTTCTTAACACTGGCTTTTGGATTGTCAGAGTTGCAAACCTCATTGCCACTCCTACTTTTACCCTTTTCTCCAGGACACCCCGTATTACTACGAACGTCCACTTCCATTGGACAAAACCATCGTATGGTTAGATACGAACTCGAAGGAATTTATTCGAGGATGGTTTCAGGTTCTGGAGAAAACGGATAGGACTTTTCAGTTGTCTTTTCTTTTCACCCTCTCTCAGGTTGCGAGTACTCCTTGGTTTAGGAGTAGTACACCTATTACGCAAATTGGATAGTCTTCTTCCAAACCTTAGGCTGGTGCCGACCGGTAGGGAATGAAGAAAACCAATTAGCCTAACGATGGTGTGCAGAAGGTATTAAGTTAAGACAAAGAAAGGGATTAGTAAGAGGGCAAAGTAAATTGCAACAGATATTCACGACCAAACTAAGTATTCCTTCGCCAATCCTAAATCACCTTTGTATTTCTCCAGAACACTCCGTATCACTACGAAGATCCACAGTTTATTGGATACTCCATCGTATGGTTATATACGAACTCGAAAGGAACTTGTTCCAGTTCGGGGATGGATTCTGGTTCAGGAGAAATAGGAATAAGGTTTATTCGGTTGTCTTTTATCTTCACCTTCTCTCGCATTGCGAGTGTTCCTAGGATTAGGACAGTACACCCATTATGCTTATTGGATAGTCTTCTTCCAAACCATAGGCTGGTGCCGAACGGTAGGGAAGGAAGAAAACCATTTGGCCTAAAGGGGTGTGCAGAAGGTAATGACTAAAGACAGATGAAGGGATTTGGAGAGGTGGCAAAGAATTGTACGGTTACAGTCGTGAATCTGGAAGAGGCATTACTAGGAATACCGGGATACCCCATCGAAACATTTCAATGTTTCAGTTTCACTGTGTAATGTTAAAAGAAAACTGATTTCCCGATTAGATACTTGCTCTAGGGTATGTATTTACCAGGTATGATTCTCACATCTGTATGGTTTTACAGATGATGAGTGGGAGTAAGTTGTTGGGAATTGGGTGACTATCCTCATTATATCGGGATTCGTTGCAATCGGTGATATTTGAGGAAATCACCTGGGTAGTTTGCCGGTCGGCAAATATTTGGTTTTGAATATCCGCTGTTATGCACCAATTTCAAATCGATGTATCTGTACGTCTATTTTCATAGAGTGAGATATACTTTTTGAAATTATGTCGATGACATTTACCTATACCAGTGGATGGTTAGGTAAGGAGCATTAAACAGCGGTGTAATTCTTCTTAACCATAAGTACAGTTTTCAACCTACGACACACAGTGAATGAGTTATCAGACTCAAGGGACTTATACAGAGTATTGTATGTTGTCCAGGGTCCATCAGGACAAAGGGGTTGGTCCTCGTACTATATTCGGTTTACTTATGACTTCTCTAGTTTTTAGACAGGTGTTTCGTGGAAACACAGGGTCCGAATTTTGAGAAGTTATAGGTATTTGAATGAAGTAGAGAACCAGGTATTGCAAGTATCGGGATTCTTCAAAGTGATCGAAGATGTAGATACTTGTGTATGGTATTCAGTTGATAGTAATGATTAAGAGAACTTGCTTCTCTTTCAGCTTACTCATAATTGGAAGCATTCCTAAGTTGAGTAACGCTGATCGGCCTCTTTCCATTTTAGTTGACATGCACTGGAGACAGCTGCATGATTTGAATCTGGTTCAATTAAATCAGTGCCTCTGGTCCTATATGGGATATAGGACAGTTCGTATCTTAACGATGTTAAGGTACGGGGAGTTGTCCGGCTTATGATTAAAACCAGACACTGGACAACTCAAGGCACGATTCTGTAATGGCTGTTTGTGGGTTGACCCAGGCTATGACGAGGGTTGACTTTCTACCATCTGAATGAACAATAGCAATATTGTTCTAGACTCGCCACAGTTTTATTAAAAATGGATTTTTTTCAGAAAACAGTAGTGGGAGTATGGTAGAACTGGAAGTGATTCCAGAACCACAAACGATTACTGAAGATTTGATAAGGAACCTAAAGATTCAATCTGGATTGACATTCCATTGGCCACTCCGCAGATAAGGTGGGTAACTTCAGGCACCCGAGAGGTACTCCGGTACCTCAAGGACGGTGACAGGGAAGTTCTTGTTTACCCACACTTGCCATTGCTGTTGTTCCAGGCTGCGAGACCCGGCAGGAGGATGAGTATAGCGTCGTTCTGAACTGGCTTCAGAAGTGTACGTGTATATGACTCTGCCAGAGGGTTGTCGTAGTCAGTGGGAGCAGCGGAAGCATTGGTGGACAGGTAGCTTATGTCTATTTATAGACTAAAGCAGTTATAGCGGAGATAGATCATCAATTTCTGATGTGACAGTCATAGGTTTGACTTCATCAGAATAGGGGATAGATCTGTTGAGAAGGTAGTAGGGTGTGATGTCATGGTAATTGGATGACATACACAGAATAGGAAAAGAAACTCCTATACTACGATCGGTTATACTTTGGTCGTCACACAGTGGTTTCTCCACAAAGGAAATGGATTTTATATCAGACATACTGGTTACTAGATCTATGGTTTTAGATCTAGATTTGGGTGGTTTCCCAATCAGGGTACTTTGACAGCATTCTAAGAGTATTTAGAATGGACGACTCCTGGCAGGGTAGTGTACCTGCAGGTGATGGAGTCACCCTCTCTAAAAGTGTCTTATAGACTAAAATAGAGAGGGATGTGCGTGATTGGCAGATCACTTGCTCAGGCAATTGAGTCAATCATGAGATGTCAAGTACCATGCCAGATGTTGTTCTTGCACTAGCTGCAATAAGTTGATATTGATCCAATCCTGGAGAAACAGTCGGAAGCAACTTTAGAACATAAGTAGATGTTCTAGGGATATGATAACGACAGCCTTGTGAAGGAGACAGTTATCATTCCAGGCTTCCAAGATGACATGGACGACAGGGAGGTTGTCAGAGTTATAGTTTTTCCTTCAAACGAGGGGCAGTATTTTGGGCAGGATGTCCAAGGCAATACTGAGGGTGGCATGGCACAGGATACTAATTAAGTTCAGTTGACGATACAGTCTAAGAAGTTTGGATTTGGAGTTCATTTATGAGCTATGTCCCATCAGACATCCAGACACATTTTAAGACAGGTATTGCTCATTTCGGGAGATGGGTTTCTCCGCGAACTTGAGATATAGAGAGACATAGAAAGAGATATCAAGGCGGATCCACTCACTAAGGCTATTCCTCGAACGCAATAGTTTCGCAAGCGAGCTTTGTGAGACTGACTAGTAGAGGAGTTGGGTATTCGGTATCACACGTGCTGTGAGTATGCGACATCGCAATAATTAGCCTTGAGTGCAAGTAGGAGATTGTTGGAGATAGTGCCCTCAGATTCAATTATTCGATCACAGGCACGTGATTACAATGATTGATGGAGGACCTATCCCGATAGGACAGTCTTACTCGAGATGATAGTATGCTATCTGGTTTACCTTTATCATCGTGTACTGCTTTAGGTGACCTGACAAGTTGCTATTGCACGTTGATAGAGCCCCTAGGATTCTTGCTTGACCACCAGCAGTATGAGGGCGATCATATAAGTGGGAGCTGGGGTCTATAAGCATATCCTTAAATGGTCCCTAGTCGTGTGAGTTTCGAGACAGGGCATCGATACTCCAGAGTAGACTAGTGTATACAGTCGAGACCCCGACGAGGGGCGGTGGCCGGTCTCACAAGCCACTGGTGTCAGTTGGATCACCTAAGATGTATACAGGTGCTCATTGGGTTATGAGTACACCGGACAGGACTCGCCGGGAACATGCCAGTTGGTCATATACCAGACGTCAGATGGCAGTTCCCTGGTGACATGTGTGCAGGTTAGTTCATCGACCTGGGGATCGTCATTTGTCTTGTGTGAGTTCCCACTGTACTTTGATTACTACCCTACCACGGCTCAAAGGAGTCATGCAAACAGGTTTTAGTTGGGTACAGTCCCGAGCCACATGGAGGCAGTGAGCGTATCTTCAGGGGTTCGTCTCTCCCGGTATTGGGGGTGAGGTCGTGCTGTGTCTAGGAGAGCCATTACACGAAGCCCTCGGCCGAGGCATGGAGATTTACTGGTATGTATTCCAGTAGTATCTCAGGGTTTTCTCGGCTACACTCCGACACGACTTGTACCGCTTTTGGGGGTCTGACTTTTACCAACCTCCTAGGCCCGCCATGCGATACTCATAGACGAACGGACCGGACTGTACGGATATTGTCACTGACAGGCTCAGTAGGGTTGTCAGGCTGAGTTCGCTCACAGACGTCCCTTTTAGTCAATACCTGGTAGCCCGTTACGTATTGGCTTATACCTCTGACGTGCTAGTGGTTAAATCCACAACCAAGGTGTTGACGAGTCTTTAGAGTCCCCCACATTCAGTTACTCAGCTTTCGGGCGAAAAGTTGTAGAGGCCGTATGGAGATATGGCAAGGTCCGATCAGATACGTGCGGTATTGCACGGATCAGGATCGGACAGTTTGTACTACAGGCCGTATGGATATATGGCAGGGTTCGATCAGATACGTGAGGTATTGCACGGATCAGGATCGAACAGATATTACTAGCCGGTTTTTGGTATAAGCCGGATTCTAGTATAGTACAGTGGAGATTTTGTCTCATTGCATTTGTATTTCGGTCAGAATACAAATGCGGGTGTGTATGCACAGTATTGGGGTTTTCCTGTAATTTATTACGGGACCAGTTTTCTGGAGTTGCCAGTTTGCTTTCCGTTTCGGCCAATTTCCTTTGTATCGTTCATTGGCCGAAGATTGGTGGAGGAGGGTTTATTTGCATTGTTGCAAATAGGCATTTGTGGAGGGGGTGTTAGTTATGTATATGCCCTAGAGGCCATTGTTGTACATATGATGTATATTATAATGGATGCTTGGTTATATATAGAGAAGACTTTCTTGCTCGTCATGATAATATGCTATTTGGTTTCACTTTATCTTAACATGTTGACTTGTATTGGTTTACTGTTTTACTCTCACAGTTGATAAAGCCCTTAGGGTTTGTACTCGACTACTGGGATTATGATGAGATCATACTAGTGGGGCCGCGGTAGTCGATGAGTACATCCTATAACTGTTCCTAGTCGAGGGTATATCGAGACAGGGCATCGATACACCAGAGTAGACTAGCGTATACGCATCTTGACCCATCTGATGGGCGATGGATGATCCCATATCCATCGGTGTTGGACATCAAGGATGGTGTACGGGTGCTCAGTGGAGACTGGGTACACTGGACGGACTCGCCGAGAACTCCCAGATGGTGATATACCACACGTCAGATGGCAGTTCTCCGGTGACACAGGTACAGGGTAGTCTGTAGACCCGAGATCGTCATAGAGTCTTGTGTGATTCCCACTGTGCTTTGATTTCCACCTTACCACGTCCAAGAGGGCGTGCAAAACGGTGGCTTTTGGGTACAGTCCCGAATCACATGGAGGCAATGAGCGATAGGAGGGGATTCGTCTCTCCCGGTATAGGGAGTTGATGTTGTGCTGTGTTCGATTGGCTATAACTGGAAGTCCCTGGCCAGGGCTGATATAGAGATTTACTGGTAAGTGTTACTAGTAGTTTCTTGACCTGTTATGAGCCATACATCGACACGACTTATCGGTTACTGGGGTCTGACGTATACCACCCCTAGACTTGATATGCGACATATCAGACGAACAGACCGGACTGTACGGGAGTGTTACTGGTTGGATTCACAGGAGAACGCACAGGCTAGCTTGTTGATCTTCTGATCGCTCAATACCTGGGTGGCTGTTACGTTTAGCTGACCGCTTGCAGCTTGTGGGTGTTTGATATGATCATCACCTGCTACCGGCGTATTGACGATTCTTTAGAGTCCTACACAGAGGTTTCTTGGCTCAGGCGAAACAGAGTAGTGGCACATATGTGATATGCGCAGGAGCGAGAATAATGCGATATGGGATACCGTATTATATTCTCGCGATATATGGATATGAACCGGGTCATCGGATCAAGTGTTGATTCGATGAATCGGTACATGATATATTAGTCGGTAATATTCGATATAGCCGGATCGTCGGATCAAGTGTTGATTCGATGATTTAATATATAATAATATATATGATATATTATTATATTAACTAATATTGGCTTGCTTTATTATTTCATTTTCTCAGTGGATGATACATTGATATATATGCGATATATGTTAATTGTATTATTTTCTTTTGTTGCAAATATATAATACATATGTGATATATATTATTGTGACATGATATGATTAATTGTTAAACATGTTTAAGGATGATTAATTGAGGTTAGGGTTTGATTTGGTTTAGTTGCTTCAAGTTGCTTCTAGAAGCATTTTCTCTTGTCATTATGAAGATATTTATGGATGACACATTTATTAACCAAACCAAACCCTAACTATAGTTTATTCTCTACTCATTCTTATCCATTCATCCTTGACCATGGTTACAATTCAATCATATGATTCTTTCTATTCATCACAAAAGGTTTTTAATCTCATTATTGATTTTCCATTAGCTTCTTCTTCTTCTCTCTTGAAAAGCTTGCTAGAAAATCTTGAAGTGATGAAATAAAATGAGAAAATGATATTAAAAGAAAGCAAAATCACTACTCTCTCATCCTCATCTCATCTAGCCCTTGGGATTAGGGTGTTCTTCTCTTTTGAGTGAGATAGCTTGAGTCGAAGCAACTTCAAGGTAGATCATCGGAGATTTGGATTACGACAAGCTAGAATGGATCGTTCGAGTCGTGGAGCCTCTCATGAGTCCGGGAGATCGTGGATCGCGGCAAAGGGACTTCTACTCGGAGCTTGTGAAGTGAAGGAGCGGACTACAAAGGTTGTAATCCCTCACACTTAGATAAAAGTTATCATCTTGCATATTAAACCCTAATAATCTAGCAAAGATCCCGGCTTTGGGTTGTTCTGCACGTCTAAAATTTAATCCGGGCATGTTTGATGCCTTTTGAACCTTCACAAGAGTGCCTAGGAACCCTACAGTGGTATCAGAGCCTAGCTAGAGCATTAGGCGATGTGTTTACGAAGTTAAAACTCCGATCGAACGCGAAACGACGGAAAAAACCCCCTCTCTGGAAATTTTTTAAAATTTGGGATTTTTCTGAATTAAAAATATGTAAAAAAATCAGCAGGTAATTATAATAATTACCATAAAATCCGAGCCCCTAATTCCACCAAACAGCGGCGGAAGCGCGGCACAAGCATGGCTTGCGCGGCGCTTCCGCGGCGGAACAGTAAGATCCTGACACGTGGCTTTGATGGTAATTCCCGTAGGTACTTGCTGACCATTCTGGATATTTTTATTCTGTTCCAGGTATTTCAAATTCTGGGGTTTGTTTTGTAATAGTAGACTCGATCGGAATATTTAAGTTCGTATTTCTTTCCGGATATTTAGAAACTGTTAAACTGGTTGAACGGATATCATTAACCCACTTTATTCCGGCACGACAAACTTTCAAGCGTTGAATTTTTATTGGGTTTAAATCTTTCGGAAAATTGTACAAGTTAACTGGTGGACCCTCTAGAAGACAACAAACCTTAACTCGATTATGTGACCGTCTTGAACTGCCTTTTGAACCTTCGGGTTTGGGGCAGTACGGCGTGCCACATGTGAGGCGTTGGCTTGACCCTTCTACGGCTGGATCACTGGTACTGTGACATATTCTGGGATTATTTGAACTCCGCTCAAGAGTTGAGCACTTTGGGAAATTTTGGGTATTTGATTATCTGTTCGGAAAGTTTAGTTCTGTCTATTTATCTGGAATGTGATACAATATGTGGAATTCATACAGTTAGGCATGAAATGCGGAATATGTGATATTTCGGATTTACGATGTCTAAAGTGATTGTGGATTCCAAATATTGTAGTTTTACACTTTCTTTTCTGTGACCGTAAGTGTAATATGTGATATCGCCGGTTTCGCTGCTATATGTCAACGACAATTGGGATGCGCATATTTACTTACGTTGATGATATGAGATATTATGTGTTGCTGTGATATGTTATATTGGATCGTCGCGTTCTGAATAGCCGGGGGTTTTATGTGAGATGAGGGTTTTTATTTTCATTCATGTAAAATTCATTTGTAATGTAATATTCTTTTATTTGGGGCACTTCCAGGTTGCGGTTGCTGTCACCAGTGTATATTATTTACTTTTCCGCATTAGGTAGACCCAAGGTGGGGAGCACAAGTAACCGGGTTCTAGGGTCCAGTGGGAGGCCATCTCGAGGAGTCGAGACCGGGTCTCCTAACCCTAGAATTGGCAGTGTTACTTGCCGCTCTCGTAGGGGTCTTGGGATGTGGGTTTGGCTATTCGTCGCGACCGTGGAATCCGTGTTTTATACAGGCTCGTATTGAAAACACGGACGTCCTAGTATATCCAATATTTCATATATGTTCTTCTGCTGCAATGTTCTGTGATGAGATCATATTACTGCCTGAGATGAATGCTTATACTATATATATATGCTAATATATAAATATTACTGCTTTCGTTTCTTCTGTGATGCTTAGGAAGCATAGGCTGATGGGATTTTTATTAATGAGATTAATAAAAGAAAAGAAACCTAAAGATGTTGTAGAATCAAAAACTTAATAAAAAGGGTAGCTACAGTTTTGCTTTGCACAGAGATATATACGATATATCCTGCACCTTATTCGATGAGGAAAGGACCGAGATCCCTTCACCGGGAGTGACTCCTTTAGCAAAACTGGCAAATGCTACAAAACGCGGTTTGTCTTTTGATTTGCTTTTAGTGTTTTGCTTTGCACAGCGGTATATATGATATATCCTGCACCTTATTCGATGAGGAAAGGGCCGACGATCCCTTCACCGGGAGTGACCCCTTTAGCGAAACTAAGAAAAGCCTCAAAAACACTCCTTTTCAAAAACTACATGATTCTACGACGATATCAAGTTCATTACGCTCAGGGTTTTCTGAAAAACCTGCGTAGCCCTTCGTCATTTCAGATAGATATTATTTAGTATTCGTGCTATGTTTGTTGACTTAGTTAAGGCATAGTGTACGGTAGCTAAGTAATGTTTATCTGTTAAAACATGAGATGTGATTGGATTAGGGTATTCGTACGGCTTTGTTGACTTAGTTAAGGGTCGTGCGGGTGGGTTTAATTCAATCAGGAAATGTACGGGTTGAACTTGACTTGCGATTTATGGTTTGTTGACTTAGTTAAGGTAATAGATCGCTAGGGGCAAAATATTATCGGGAATTTCAAGTGTTGAAATTTGCAATGAGATTGCATACCTCCTATGAGATAGTTGGATCCTGATACCCACTGCGAGTAAGAGTTACTCCTGGGAGAGTTTTACACAGGACAATTAGTCATTCAAGTAGGTGTCTAGAAAAGTGTTAACGAGGTTACGCCTCTGGGAAAACGAGGTTTACTTTAATTAAGTCCGTGCGAAAGCACGGGGAACCTCCCTCAAAGTACCAACACTGATCTGGCTGAAAGATTGACGAAGTTGTAGGGTGTAATTAATCCCGGCTAATCTTACCTTTTATGGTTTGAAGGTAGATTTGATAAAAACGGTGGGAGACATCCTGATTAGATAAGATAATAACCAATCTAATCTTGCAAGAGCATACGCTAAAGTGTTTTCTTCTCTCTCTCTCCAGGTAGCGACCATTTCAGGCCATAATCAAGATAATAATATGGATGTATTGACTGAACCTGATTATTGTACTGAGCAAGGGAACGTCAGACCCGTTCTTTCTTATAAGAGTTATAAGACTGAACAGGAAACAGGAGAATATCTGGATTCTCACGCCGCCCAAAAGAACATGCATGTTGATGCATCTTCTTCAGGTGTGTTTGTTATTGAGAACTGTTTCTCAGTTCACCCTACGTCCTGGGTATTAGATACCGGATCAGGATCCCACATATGTAAACAGTTACATGGGCTACGTAAAGGTAGAGAACTGGGAAAAGGTGATCATTCCGTTCAAGTAGGGAACGGTGCAAGTATTGTAGCCAAAGCAGTTGGCGAATATCACCTTGTATTACCAAGTCGTAATACACTGATTCTAAATGAGTGCTATTATATACCGAACATGATGTGCAACATTATATCAGTTTCTTTATTGAGTAAAGAGGGATATAATTTTGTAGTACAGGATAATATTATGAACATATTCCTAGATCAAAAGTTGATTGCATCAGGCTCGTTACATAATGGCATATTCATTCTAAATCAGAATACAGTCCTGAATATACAAAACACACACAAGAGGAAAAGTTCAGATATGAACGAATCCTACTTGTGGCATTGTAGACTTGGTCATATCAATGCGACACGACTGGCTAAGTTACATAAGGATGGTTATTTGAATCCGTTCGAATTATCATCTTATGATACTTGCCATTCATGTCTCAAAGGAAAAATGACCAAAGCTCCGTTTAGTGGACACGGAGAAAGAGTTACCGAACTCTTAGGACTGGTACATAGTGATGTATGCGGTCCCATGTCTACGCATGCTAGGAACGGTTCTTCCTACTTCATTACATTCACTGACGATCTCTCTAGATTCGGACATGTGTTCCTGATGAAACACAAGTCTGAAGCTTTTGAGAAATTCAGAGAATATAAGCACGAAGTAGAGAACCAAACGGGCAAAAGTATTAAGATTCTTCGATCTGATCGAGGAGGAGAATACTTAAGCGGTGAGTTTTTAGATTATCTAAAAGAGAATGGGATTCTCTCTCAGCTTACTCCTCCTTATACACCACAGCACAACGGTGTATCGGAACGAAGGAATCAGACCCTATTAGATATGGTGCGATCTATGATGAGCGAAGCTGAGTTACCTATTTCCTTCTGGGGGTATGCGCTTGAGACAGCCATATACATATTGAATCTAGTTCCGTCTAAATCTGTACCTACCACACCATATGAGATATGAAGTGGGAAGAGACCATATTTTAAAAGAGTTAAGATATGGGGTTGTCCGGCCTATGTCAAAAGACAAAATCCAGACAAACTCGAGGCACGATCAGTTCTTTGCAAATTTGTGGGATATCCTAAGAATTCTCAAGGATATATTTTCTATCACGCTGAGGAACAAAAAGTGTTTATTTCTCAATATGCCACCTTTTTAGAAAAGGAATTTCTTGCAAAAGAAATTAGTGGCAGAGAGGTAGAACTGGAAGAGGTTCCAGCACCACAAACTGCAACTGATGATTTGATGGAACCAGAAGATTCAATAGTACCCGACGAACCCCAGCCTCTCCGCCGATCTAGTAGGGTTTCTCGTCCACCTGAGAGATACTATGGTTTTCTCATTGATGGTGGAAGCGAGGATTGCATCATGGATGATGATGAACCAACTAGTTTCGAGCAGGCCATCACGAGTGGTGACTCTATGAAATGGCTGGATGCAATGCGATCTGAGATGGAATCCATGTACACCAATAAAGTATGGATTTTAGAAAATGCTCCTGAAGGGGTAAAACCCATTGGGAGCAAGTGGATTTTTAAAAAGAAATTTGGTGTAGATGGAAAAGTTGAGACTTTCAAAGCTAGACTGGTAGCAAAGGGATTTCGTCAACGACCAGGTGTGGACTATGACGAAACCTTTTCTCCAGTAGCTATGCTTAAGTCCATCCGGATCTTACTTGCCATTGCTGCATATCATGACTACGAAATCTGGCAAATGGATGTTAAGACCGCCTTTCTAAACGGTGATTTAGAAGAGTGCGTGTACATGACTCAGCCAGAGGGCTTCGTAGATACCAGCTTGCGAATTTGCGGCACCGTAGTAGAATCATAGTGGGAGCAGCGGAAAGGTGTGCAAACTGCTTAAATCCATTTATGGGTTGAAGCAAGCATCGCGGAGTTGGAACATCTGTTTTGATGTTGTAGTCAAAGAGTTTGACTTCATCAAAAATATAGATGAACCTTGTATCTATAAGAAGGTGGCAGAGGGTAAGGTAGTCTTCCTCGTATTGTACGTGGATGACATACTCTTGATAGGAAATGATATTCCTATGCTGCAATCAGTCAAGCTCTTCTTATCACAAAGATTCTCAATGAAAGATCTAGGTGATGCCTCCTGCATACTGGGAATCATGATCTATAGAGATAGATCTAAACGGATACTGGGATTGTCCCAATCCAGGTACATTGACACCATACTAAAGAGGTTTAGTATGGAAGAATCCAAGCGTGGGAATCAGCCCACGATCTCTGGACTCACTCTCTCCAAAGAGATGTCTCCCAAGACTGATTTGGAGAGAGCTCGCATGCAAGGGATACCCTATGCTTCGGCAGTAGGCTCTATCATGTATGCAATGCTATGTACTAGACCCGATATAGCATACTCACTAAGTGTAGTGAGTCGGTATCAAGCAGATCCTGGAGAGAGTCATTGGACAGCAGTGAAGAACATTCTCAAGTACTTACGAAGGACTAATGAGATGTTCTTGGTGTATGGTAATGGAGAACTCCAGGTGGAGTCCTTTACCGATTCCAGCTTCCAAAGTGATAAGGACGACTCTAAGTCGCATTCGGGTTTTGTCTTCACCCTCAATGGAGGGGCGGTATGTTGGAAGAGTTCCAAACAGGATACCGTTGCAGACTCAACGATGGAGGCTGAATACATCGCTGCCAACGATGCTGCCAAAGAGGCTGTCTGGATCAAGAAGTTCATTAGTGAACTTGGTGTGGTTCCATCCATTGAGCATCCAATACCTCTGTATTGCGATAACAATGGAGCTGTGGCTTTGGCCAAGGAACCCAGGTCCCATCAGAAGTCCAGACACATTCTGAGGCGGTATCACCTGATCAGGGAGATAGTTGATCGCCGGGAGATCGAGGTCAGGAGAGTAGATACGAAGGACAACACTGCGGATCCATTCACGAAGGCTATTCCCCAGATACAGTTTGAGAGATTATTCGGGATGCTAGGTATGAGATACTACAGCAGCTGGCCTTAGTGCAAGTGGGAGATTGTTAGTTATGTATATGCCCTAGAGGCCATTGTTGTACATATGATGTATATTATAATGGATGCTTGGTTATATATAGAGAAGACTTTCTTGCTCGTCATGATAGTATGCTATTTGGTTTCACTTTATCTTAACATGTTGACTTGTATTGGTTTACTGTTTTACTCTCACATGTTGATAAAGCCCTTAGGGTTTGTACTCGACTACTGGGATTATGATGAGATCATACTAGTGGGGCCGCGGTAGTCGATGAGTACATCCTATAACTGTTCCTAGTCGAGGGTATATCGAGACAGGGCATCGATACACCAGAGTAGACTAGCGTATACGCATCTTGACCCATATGATGGGCGATGGATGATCCCATATCCATCGGTGTTGGACATCAAGGATGGTGTACGGGTGCTCAGTGGAGACTGGGTACACTGGACGGACTCTCCGAGAACTCCCAGATGGTGATATACCACACGTCAGATGGCAGTTCTCCGGTGACACAGGTACAGGGTAGTCTGTAGACCTGAGATCGTCATAGAGTCTTGTGTGATTCCCACTGTGCTTTGATTTCCACCTTACCACGTCCAAGAGGGCGTGCAAAACGGTGGCTTTTGGGTACAGTCCCAAATCATATGGAGGCAATGAGCGATAGGAGGGGATTCGTCTCTCCCGGTATAGGGAGTTGATGTTGTGCTATGTTCGATTGGCTATAACTGGAAGTCCCTGGCCAGGGCTGATATAGAGATTTACTGGTAAGTGTTACTAGTAGTTTCTCGACCCGTTATGAGCCATACATCGACACGACTTATCGGTTACTGGGGTCTGACGTATACCACCCCTAGACTTGATATGCGACATATCAGACGAACAGACCGGACTGTACGGGAGTGTTACTGGTTGGATTCACAGGAGAACGCACAGGCTAGCTTGTTGATCTTCTGATCGCTCAATACCTGGGTGGCTGTTACGTTTAGCTGACCGCTTGCAGCTTGTGGGTGTTTGATATGATCATCACCTGCTACCGGCGTATTGACGATTCTTTAGAGTCCTACACAGAGGTTTCTTGGCTCAGGCGAAATAGAGTAGTGGCACATATGTGATATGCGCAGGAGCGAGAATAATGCGATATGGGATACCGTATTATATTCTCGCGATATATGGATATGAACCGGGTCATCGGATCAAGTGTTGATTCGATGAATCGGTACATGATATATTAGTCAGTAATATTCGATATAGCCGGATCGTCGGATCAAGTGTTGATTCGATGATTTAATATATAATAATATATATGATATATTATTATATTAACTAATATTGGCTTGCTTTATTATTTCATTTTCTCAGTGGATGATACATTGATATATATGCGATATATGTTAATTGTATTATTTTCTTTTGTTGCAAATATATAATATATATGTGATATATATTATTGTGACATGATATGATTAATTGTTAAACATGTTTAAGGATGATTAATTGAGGTTATGGTTTGATTTGGTTTAGTTGCTTCAAGTTGCTTCTAGAAGCATTTTCTTTTGTCATTATGAAGATATTTATGGATGACACATTTATTAACCAAACCAAACCCTAACTATAGTTTATTCTCTACTCATTCTTATCCATTCATCCTTGACCATGGTTACAATTCAATCATATGATTCTTTCTATTCATCACAAAAGGTTTTTAATCTCATTATTGATTTTCCATTAGCTTCTTCTTCTTCTCTCTTGAAAAGCTTGCTAGAAAATCTTGAAGTGATGAAATAAAATGAGAAAATGATATTAAAAGAAAGCAAAATCACTACTCTCTCATCCTCATCTCATCTAGCCCTTGGGATTAGGGTGTTCTTCTCTTTTGAGTGAGATAGCTTGAGTCGAAGCAACTTCAAGGTAGATCATCGGAGATTTGGATTACGACAAGCTAGAAAGGATCGTTCGAGTCGTGGAGCCTCTCATGAGTCCGGGAGATCGTGGATCGCGGCAAAGGGACTTCTACTCGGAGCTTGTGAAGTGAAGGAGCGGACTACAAAGGTTGTAATCCCTCACACTTAGATAAAAGTTATCATCTTGCATATTAAATCCTAATAATCTAGCAAAGATCCCGGCTTTGGGTTGTTCGGCACGTCTAAAATTTAATCCGGGCATGTTTGATGCCTTTTGAACCTTCACAAGAGTGCCTAGGAACCCTACGGGGGGTTCTTTGCATCTTGTTGCATCATGATGGCTTTCATGATGTGCACCATCATTGACTTGTTTTGACTCCATCATGACTTGACTTTTAAAGTCATGATTGTTGATGATGATGAGGGGTGAGGTTGGTTGTATGTGGATGTATTTGTTAGCATGATTCCCTTTTGCATTATTGTTCCACTCACTCCCTCTTTGTGTGGCTCTCTCATTTTTTTCTCACTCTCCCCTCACCAAGTTGGCCGGCCACTTCCTATATGGGCTGTCCAAATTTTTGGATGGGAAATGGTTGTTCATTTCATGCACCAAAATTCTCCAAGCTCCTCCACATACTTCTTGTTTTCATCCCTCCACCAAAAGGCAATTCCGATAACCCCAAATGAGACACAAGCCTCTACATTGTATTCTACAGTAAATCTTGGGCACGTCGAGTAGCCGGTTTCGTGCCCGAGTTGCCTCGGCATTGAGGTGGGAGCCCATAAAAGATGTAGGCGATGTGGTGCACTTCCGGCGACGAGGAGGAGACGGGACATTCCGCAGGAGATCGGGACGACGACGAGAAGACCGGAGGACTCGGATCTGTCGGTATATCTCTCTTCCCTTTCTTGTAGATAGCTAGGACTAGTTAGTGGTTCGATCCGGGTATTAGTGCGCGGCGGTTTGCCAGTTCAAGAAAAATTTTAAAGTTTATCACCGCTTCCGCATTTGGCCGTCGGATTGACGGCCGGGGCGCCGCCGTGCACTTACAGATGATGATGTTACTATTGATGTATATTATTTACTTTTCCGTATTAGGATAGACCTAAGGCTGGGAGCACAAGTAACCGGGTTCTGGAGTCCAGTGGGAGACCATCTCGAGGAGTCGAGACCGGGTCTCCTAACTCTAGAATTGGCAGGGTTGCTTGCCGCTCTTGTAGGGGTCTAGGGATGTGGGTTTGGCTATTCATCACGACTGTGGAATCCGTGTTTTTCATTACTGGATGGATTTAAAACACGGACCTCTTAGTATATCTAATATTTCATATGTTGACTTCTGCTGCTTGGTTCTGTGATGTGATCATATAACCGCGTGAGACGAATGCTGTATATATATATATATATTAATCATTGCTTATGTTTTGCACCCGCGCTAGTCCAGTCCCCACTCTGCTATTAGTTAAGTAACCTAACGGTGCATGACGGGGCCCCATGGCGAATACGGATGACATAAGCGTACGTTCTATTTTCTGTGATGTTTAGAAAACATTAAATGATGGGACTTCATTAATGAGATTAATGAAAAGAAAAGAAATCTAAAGATGTCGTAGAATCAAAAGTTTTTAAAAGGTAGCTATAGTTCTTTCTTTGCATAGTGGTATTCCTTGATGAATATCCAGCATCTCATTCGATGAGAAAAGAGCCGAGATACCTTCACCGGGAGTAACCTCTTTAGCAAAACTAGCAAATGCTACAACCCACTCGGTTTTGTTTTAATAGCTTCTCTAGTTGTCATTTTACAGAGTGGTATTCTTTGATGAATATCCAGCATCTCATTCGATGAGGAAAGTGCCGAGATCCTTTCATCGGGAGTGACCTCTTTAGCGAAACTATAAAAGCTACAAAAAACACTCCTTTTTCAAATCACTAGATTCTGCAACGATATCAAGTTCATTACTTTAAAGGTTTTATTAAAAACCAGCCGTAGCCCTCCGTCATTTCAGATAAGTACTATTTAGTATTCGTGCTACGTTTGTTGAACATAGCCAAGGCGTAGTGTGCGGTAGCTAATTAGTGCTTATCTGCAGCATGTGATGCGATTGGATAAGGGTAGTCGTACGACTTTGTTGACCTTAGCCAAGGGTCGTACGGGTGGGTTTAATTCATTCAAGAAATGACGGGTTAAACTTGGCTAGCGCTTATGATTTGTTCACCATAGCCAAGGTCATAAGTTGCTAGGGGAAAAAACAATTATCGGGAATTTCAAGTGTTGAAATTTGCAATGAGATTGCATACCTTCTATATGATAGTTGGATCCTGATACCCACAGCAAGTAAGAGTTACTCCCGGAAGAGTTTTCCACTTTACAATTAGCCGATCCATTAGGTGTCTAAGAAAGGTGTTAACAAGGTGATGCCCCTGCGGAAACGAGATTATTAATTAGTTCCATGCGAAAACATGGGGAGACTCCCTCGGAGTACCAATACCTATCTGGCCGAACGATTGGCGAACTTATAGGGTGCAATTAATCCTGGCTAATCTTACCTTTTAAGGTTTGAAGGAAGATTTGATAAAAACAGTGGGAGCCATCCTGATTAGATAAGATAATGACCAATCTAATCTTCCAAGAGCGCACGCTAAAGTGTTTCCTTCTCTCTCTCTCTCCAGGTAGCGACCAATGACACGCCTTAATCAAGATAATACTATGGATGTATTGACCGAACCCGTTTAATATACTAAGCTGGGGAACGTTGGTTCCGCTTTTTCTTATGATTATCATAAGTCTGAGCAAGGGATAGGGGAATATCAGGATTCCCACACTACCCAAACGAAGAATAAGTATGTTGATGTATCGTCTTCGGTTGTGTTTGTAACCGAGCACCGTTTCTCAGTTTGCTCTACGTCCTGGGTATTGGATACCTGATCAGGATCTCACATATGTAATTTGTTACATGGGCTAAAAAGATGTAGAGAACTAGGAAAGGGTGATAAGTCTCTAGTAGTAGGGAATTGTGCAATTGTTGCAGCCAAAGCAGTTGGCGAATATCATCGTGTATTACCAAGTGGTAATACATTGATTCTGAACGATTGTTATTACGTACCAAAAATGATGTGTAATATTATATCAGTTTCTTTACTAACTAAAAAAAGGATATAATATCACATTAGAGGATAATGTTATGAACATTTTTCTCAATCAAGTGTTGATTGAGTTTGGTACGTTATGTAATGGTATATACGTTCTAAATCAAATGACAGTTCTAAATATACAGAACACACACAAGAGGAAGAGTTCAGAAATGAACGAAGCCTACTTGTGGCATTGTAGACTAGGTCATATTAATGTAACAAGACTAGCTAAGTTACATAAAGATGGATATTTGAATCCGTTCGAATTTACATCTTATGAAACTTGCGTGTCATGTCTCAAAGGTAAAATGACCAAAACTCTGTTTACTGGACTCGGAGAAAGAGCTACTGAACTCTTGGGACTGATACATAGTGATGTATGCGGTCCTATGTCTACACATGCCAGGAATGGTTCCTCATACTTTATTACATTCACCGATGATCTCTCAAGATTCGGACATGTGTTCTTGTTGAAACAAAAATCTGAAGCTTTTGAGAAATTCAAGGAATATAAGTACGAAGTTGAGAACCAGACGGGTAAAAGTATTAAAATCCTTCAATCTGATCGGGGAGGAGAATACTTGAGCACGGAATTCCATGATTATTTAAAAGAGAATGGGATTCTTTCTCAGCTTACTCCTCCGTATACACCACAGCACAACGGAGTATCAGAGTGGAGGAATCACACCCTATTAGATATAGTGCGCTTTATGATGAGTATTGCTGAGTTGCCTATTTCTTTTTGGGGTCATGCACTTGAGACAGCTGCATACCTATTGAATAGGGTTCCGACCAAATCTGTGCCTACCACTCCATATGAGATATGGAATGGGAAGAGACCATCTCTTAAACGAGTTAAGATTTGGGGTTATCCGGCCTATGTTAAAAGGCAAAATCCGGACAAGCTCGAGACAAGGTCTGTTTTGTGCAAGTTTGTAGTATATCCAAAAGATTCCTATGGATATATCTTCTAACATTCTGAGGAACAAAAAGTGTTTGTTTCTCAACATACCACCTTTTTAGAAAAGAAATTTCTTGTAAAAGAAATTAGTGGTAATGAGGTAGAACTGGAAGAAGTTTCAGCTATACAAACTATAACTGGCAATTTGGTAGAATCGGAGGATTCAATAGTCCCCGACGAACCCCAGTCACTCCGTAGATCTAGTAGGGTTTCTCATCCACCTGAGAGATACTATGGTTTTCTCATAGACGGTGGGAGCGAGGATTGCATCATGGAAGATGATGACCTAACTAGTTTCGAGCAGGCCATCACAATTGGAGACTCTGTGAAATGGCTGGATGTTATGCGATCTGAGATGAAATCCATGTACACCAACAAAGTATGGACTTTGGAAGTTGCTCCTGAAGGGGTAAAACCCATCGGGAGCAAGTGGATCTTTAAGAAGAAAATTGGTGTAAATGGAAATGTTGAGACTTTCAAAGCTAAACTTGTAGCAAAAGGTTTTCGTCAACGACCAGGTGTTGGAACCTTTTCTCCAGTGGCTATGCTTAAGTCCATCAGGATCCTACTTGCCATTGATGCATATCATGACTACGAAATCCGGCAGATGGACATCAAGACCGCTTTTCTAAATGGTGATTTAGAAGAGAGCATGTACATGACACAGCCAGAGGGTTTCGTAGATAGTAGGAGCAGCGGAAGCGTGTGCAAGCTTCTTAAATCAATTTACGGATTAAAGAAGGCATCGCGGAGCTGGAACATCTGTTTCGATGAAGCTATCAAGAGTTTGACTTCATAAAAAACGTAGATAAATTTTGTATATACAAGAAGGTTGTAGAGAGTAAGGTTGCCATCCTCCTATTGTACGTGGATAACATACTCTTGATAGGAAACGATGTTCTTATGCTACACTCAGTCAAGCTCTTCTTATCACACAAGTTCTCTATGAAAGATCTTGGTGATGCCTCCTACATCATGAGGATTAAGATCTATAGAGATAGATCTAAACGGATGTTGTGATTGTCCCAATCCAGGTACATTGACACCATACTAAAGAGGTTTAGTATGGAAGATTCTAAGCGTGGTAATTTACCCACTTTTTCAGGAATCACTCTCTCCAAAGAGATGTCTCCCAAGACTAATTTGGAGAGGGCTCGCATGCAAGGAATATCCTATACTTCGGCAGTCGGGTCAATCATGTATGCGATGTTGTGTACCAGACCGGATGTAGCTTACTCGCTAAGTGTAGTGAGTAGGTATCAATCGGATCGTGGGGAGAACACTGGACAGCTATGAAGAACATTCTTAAGCACTTGAGAAGGGACTAAAGAAATGTTCTTGGTGTATGGTAACGGTGAACTCCAGGTGGAGTCCTTTACCGATTCGAGCTTCCAAAGTGATAAGGACGACAGTAAGTCGGTCTCGGGTTTTATCTTTACCCTCAATGGAGGGGCGATACGTTGGAAGAGTTCCAAGCAAGATACAATGACAGACTCGACGATGGAGGCTGAATACATCGTTGCCAATGATGCTGCCAAAGAGACTGTCTGGATGAAGAAGTTCATAACTAAACTTGGTGTGGTTCCATCCATTGAGCATCCAATACCTATGTATTTTGATAACAATGGACCTGTGGCTTTGGCCAAGAAACCCCGGTCCCATTAGAGATCCAGACATATTCTTAGGCGGTATCACCTGATCAGGGAGATAGTTGATCGCCAGGAGATCGAGGTCAGGAGAGTTGACACGGAGGATAACACACCGGATCCAGTCACGAAGGCCCTCCCCCAGACACGATTCGAGAGACTATTAGGGATGTTGGGTATGAGATACTACAACAACTGGCCTTAGTGCAAGTGGGAGATTGTCAGGGATATGTATGCCCTAGAGGCCATTATTGTACATTGATATATATTATAGTGGATGCTTGGACATATATATAGAGGACTTTCTTACTCGACATGATAGTATGCTATCTGGTTGCCTTTATCTTAACATGTTCACTGGTATTATTATACTGTCTCTTATATACATGTTGATAAAGCCCTTAGGATGTAGGCTTGACTACCAAGACTATGATGTAGATCATACTACTGGGACCTGGGTAGTCCACAAGCACATCCTTCAATTGTTCTTAGTCGATGGAATATCGAGACAGGGCATCGATATTCCAAAGTAGACTAGTGTGTACGTTCTTGATCTTGTATGGGGTGATGGTTGATCCCATATCCATTGGTGTTTTGATTTCAAAGATTGTACATAGGTGCTCATTAGAGAATGGGTACATGGAACATGACTCACCGAGAACTCCTAGTTGGTACTATACCTATAGTCAGGCAGCAGTTCTCTGGTGATACTGGTATAAGTTAGTCTGTAGACCCGAGATTTTCATAGAGTCTTGTGTGGCTCCCACTGTGCTTTGATTTCCTCCCTACCACAGCTCAAAGTAGTCGTCCAAATAGGTGGATTTTGGGTACAGTCCCGAGTCATATGGAGGCAGTGAGCAATAGGAAGGGTTTCTTCTCTCCCAGTATTGGGAGTTGATGTTGTTCTATGCTCGATTGGCTATAATAGGAAGTCCCTGGCCATGGCTGCTAATGAGATTTACTGGTAAGAGTTATCAGTAGTTTCTGAAACCGTTATGAGCCAGACATTGGCTTGACTTATTGAGTTACTGGGGTCTGACGATTCCACCCCTAGACTGGATATGCGACATATCAGACGAAGAGACCGAACTGTATGGTAAGTGTTACCTATAGGCTTAATGGGAGTTTGGACAAGCTTGATTATTGATCTTCTATTCGCTCAATACCTGGGTAGCCGTTATGTCCAGTTAGTACCGCTGACGGCTTGTGGGGGACTGATGAGATCATCACCTACTGCTGGCGTATTGACGAGTCTTTAGAGTCCCGCATAGAAGTTTTCGGGTTCAAGCGAAACGAAGTAGGGAACATATGCTGATATGTGCTCGGGCCAGATTAAATACGAGTATGCGGTACCGTATTCTAATCTGGCGATTATTTGTTATCAGTTAGGTTATATGTGATATAACTGGATTATTGAATCAAGTGTTGATTTGATAATGTGATATACAGATAAATAATATTAGTCGGTTTGTGTGATATAACCGGATTTTTAAAACAAGTGTTGATTTAATAATTTGATATATATTTATATTTGATATAATTATATATTAACTAATATTATTAGCTCACTAATTATTTTCTTATCTTAATATATATATATATATATATATATATATATATATATATATATATTATGGACATATGTATGTATGTATGTATATTATTTAAGAAGCATGGCATTTACTATTTTTTGGAAAATAGAAATGATGAGGTGGAAAATGGGGAGACTTTGGAGGAATGGGTATAGTATGGCTTGCTCATTATTTTATTAACCATTCTTCACTATTGAAGCATGGCTTAATAAAAGTATTATGTTTTATTTGGATGGTTCAATAAGTGTATGGATGAGGCAAGCCATTCTAGGCTCGTGTTCATTTTTCTTGAGATGAGCTCATTTGCTCTCTAGCTCTCTTCTTCTTCTCCCTCTTCATGCTTCAAGCCACAACCCCTCACAAGTGATGTGAAACATGGGACTTGGATGAAATCTAGTGAGCAAACAAAACCCCTATTTCACCATCCCACAATTGTAAGTCCATGTCGCGCTCCTCACGTGTCCGCGGGGAGGCGGAATTTGAAAAAAAAAATGATTTTTCGAAGCTCGCAACACGGACTTAAACTCCAGGATCGATGCTAAACCCTAGCTAACAAAATACTGTGTGAAGTTTAACTACTCGGATGAAAGTTATACCTCACGAAACCAAGTCTTTCGGGTCTTTTAGTCGCTGTCCTCCTCCTCGTCATCACAAGCTCCAAGGATCGTTTAGATCGGGCAACTTCGCCGGCTTCCTCGAGTCAAAGACGATCCACCCGAGAGTCTATAGTCTGAGCTCTAACCTCAAATCCGAGGTAACTAGGGCAACTATCTTGCTAGACTAGATGGCCTAGGTGATGTAGAGAGTGAAGATGGAATAGTTTGTCTCTTGGAACCCTAAGTTTCTCAACTCATGAGACTTCTAGGGTTTTGAAGAAAAGAAGAGGACTTGAGCAAAAATAGAGAGTGGAGTTGTGAGCATATGAAAAAAATGGCTGCCTATTTTAGAATGAGTGAAGCTTATCAATAATTGAGGAGAAATATCTCACACAAATATCAAGTGAGCTTCACAAATATCTTGTGGTGAGTCATTACCATGAGTCACCAAGTAGCCATGCTAGGTTCAATGTTCAAATCCACCTCATTTCCTCACTTAATAAAGTTTAATCCAATAAAGAAACCAAACCCTAATATGTGTTCCCTTCTAGAATCTTTCCTGACAAATTACGAGAATGCCCTCCATCCGTATATACATACCCGCATTCGTATTCCGAAGAATACGAATACAAAGAGACGAAACAAATCAATCAGTACAATACTAGGATCCGGCTTAAACCAAAGCCCGCCGGTATTATCCGTCCGAACATCATGTTAGTGATATGTATGCCCTAAAGGCCATTCCTGTACATGCAATGTATATTGTAGTGGATGCTTGGACATATATATGGAGGACTTTCTTCCTCAACATGATAGTATGCTATTTGGTTGCTCTTTATCTTAACATGTACTCTGATAGTCTCTATGTTACATGTTGATAAAGCCCTTAGGATGAGTACTTGACTACCAGGACTATGATGCAGATCATACTGGTGGGGACAGTGTAGTCTCTAAGTACATCCTTCAAATGTTCCTAGTCGTAGGTGTATCGAGACAGGGCATCGATATACCAGAGTAGACTAGCGTATGCTTCTTGACCTATGTAGATGGGCGATGGATGATCCCATATCCATTGATGTTTGACATCAGATATAGTATACAGGTGCTCAGTGGAGACTGGGTACACTGGATGGACTCGCCGAGAACTCCCAGATGGTATTATACCTCACGTCAGATGGCAGTTCTCTGGTGACACTGGTACATGTTAGTCTGTAGACCCGAGATAGTCATAGAGTCTTGTGTGATTCCCACTGTGCTTTGATTTCCATCATACCACGTCTAAGAGGGCGTGCAAAACGGTGGCTTTTGGGTACAGTCCCGAATCACATGGAGGCAATGAGCGATAGGAGGGGTTTCGTCTCTCCCAGTATAGGGAGTTGATGTTGTGTTGTGTTCGATTGGCTATAACTGGAAATCCCTGGTCAGGGTTGCTGAGATTTACTGGTAAGTGTTATCAGTAGTTTCTCGAACTGTTATGGACCTCATATCGACATGACTTATCGGTTACTCGGGTCTGACATTTACCACCCCTAGACTGGATATGGGACATATCAGACGAAGAGACCGGACTGTACGGGAGTGTTACTGATTGGATTCGCAGAAGAATGTACATGCTTGCTTGTTGATCTTCTGATTGCTCAATACATGGGTGGCTGTTACGTTTAGCTGTCCGCTTGCAGCTTGTGGGTGTTTTGATATGATCATCACCTACTGCCGGCGTATTGACGATTCTTTAGAGTCTTACACAAAGGTTTCCTGGTTCAGGCAAAATGGAGTAGGAGCACATATGTGATATGTGCGGGACCGAGAATAATACATGTATGCAATACCGTATTAGATTCTCGCAATATGTGATATCGGCCGGGTATATGTGATATAGCGGGGTCATCGGATCAAGTGTTGATTCGATGAACTGATACAGATTATATTGGTCGGTTATTTGTGAAATAGCCAGATTATCGGATCAAGTGTTGATTTGATAATTTAATGTATAATTATATATTTGATATATTACGTTACATTAACTAATATAAGCTCACTTAAAGATTCTTTTTCTCACATGGATAATACATTGATATATATGAGATATATGTTAATTGTATTATTTTCTTTTGTTACTATATATATTATATATGTGATATATAATATTGTAACATGTTAGGGTTAAAATTGCAACTAAGGTTTTGAGAATAAAACATGTTAGGGTTTGGATTAGGGTTAATGTTATGGATAAGTTTTGTGGAAGCTTCTTGAAGCTTTAACTTTAGTTTTCATCCTTTGATATTTTTTGAAGATATTTGTTAACCCAACCCAAACCTCAACCCATGGTTTATTCTCTACAAGGGTTAAGGATGTGATATTTAACCCATGGTTGCAATTCTAACCACACACAACAATTCATTATTCAACACAAAAGAAATTCTTCTTCTTCTTCCTCTTGAAAAAAGGTTTCTAGCTTTTTGTGTTATGATAAAATAATGTGAGAAATTGAAAACAAAAGAGAGATAAATTCCTACTTCATCATCCTCATCTATTCTAGCCACTTAGATTAGGGTGTTTGCTTTACTAATACTTGATTTGTAAAGCAAGAGCTTGGGTTTGAGATTCTTCAAGATAGATCATCCTAGTAGTTGAAGATTGGAAGCAAGCTTGCATCTTTCTCTTCATGAAGCCTCTCTAGAGTCCGGGTACTTGATGACCGCAGTGAAGGGACCTCAACTCGGAGCTAATGAAGCGAAGGAACGGACTACAAAGGTTGTAATCCCTAACTCTTAGAAGTAAAGTCGTTTACTTGTTTTGTTAACCCTAATTCTCTAGTTAAGATCTTGGTTAGGGTTACATAGCACCCCAAATTTTTATAAAATGACATGTGTGATGCCTTACTAAACCTTGTTGTCGTGCTATACAAACCTACAGTGGTATCAGTGTTAGTTATATGTATGCCCTAGAGGCCATTACTGTACATACGATGTAGATTGTAGTGGATGCTAGGACATATATAAGGAGGACTTTCTTGCTCGACATGATAGTATGCTATCTGGTTGTACTTTATCTTAACATGTACTCTGATTGTCTCTATGTTACATGTTGATAAAGCCCTTAGGATATGTACTCGACTACTGGGACTATGATGAGATCATACGAGTGGGGCCACGGTAGTCGACGAGTACATCCTATAACTGTTCCTAGTCGTGGGTGTATCGAGACAGGGCATCGATGCACCAGTGTAGACTAGCGTATACGCATCTTGACCCATATGATGGGCGATGGATGATCCCATATCCATCGGTGTTTGACATCAAGGATGGTGTACGGGTGCTCAGTGGAGACTGGGTACACTGGACGGACTCGCCGAGAACTCCCAGATGGTATTATACCATACGTCAGATGGTATTATACCATACGTCAGATGGCAGTTCTCTGGTGACACTGGTACAGAGTAGTCTGTTGACCCGAGATCGTCATAGAGTCTTGTGTGATTCCCACTGTGCTTTGATTTCCATCATACCATGTCCAAGAGAGCGTGCAAAAAGGTGGCTTTTGGGTACAGTCCCGAATCATATGGAGGCAATGAGCGATAGGAGGGGATTCGTCTCTCCCGGTATAGGGAGTTGATGTTGTGCTGTGTTCGATTGGCTATAACCGGAAATCCCTGGCCAGGGTTGCTGAGATTTACTGGTAAGTGTTATCAGTAGTTTCTCGAACTGTTATAGACCTCAAATCGACACGACTTATCGAGCTACTGGGGTCTGGCGTTTACCACCCCTAGGCGAAATATGCGACATATCAGACGACGAGACCGGACTGTACGGGAGTGTTACTGTTTGGATCCACAGGAGAATATACAGGCTTGCTTGTTGATCTTCTGAGCGCTCAATACCTAGGTAGCTGTTACGTTTAGCTGACCGCTTACAGCTTGTGGGTGTTTGATATGATCATCACCTACTGCCGGCGTATTGACGATTCTTTAGAGTCCTACACAGAGGTTTCTTGACTCAGGCAAAACGGAGTAGGAGCACATATGTGATATGTGCGGGACCGAGGATAATGCGATATGTGATACCGTATTCTATTCTCGCGATATTTGATATCATCCGGGTCATCGGATCAAGTGTTGATTCGATGAATCGGTACGGATAAATATTAGTCGGTTATATGCGATATAGCCGGATTGTCGGATCAAGTGTTGATTCGATAATTTAATGTATAATAATATATATGATATATTAAATGACATTAACTAATATTTGCTCACTAAAAGATTCTTTTTCTCACTTGGGTAATACATTGATATATATGCGATATATGTTAATTGTATTATTTTATTTTGTTACGGTAAATATTATATATGTGATATATAATATTGTAACATGATATGATAACTAATGCAACTCGTTTAGTGGAGTTTAAACTTGATTAAGGTTCGGATTAGGGTTAAACTTTCTAGAAGTTTCTAGAAGGTTTTGTTTTGTTTTGTGAAAGATATTTGTTCATGACTCATTCTTTTAATTACCCAAAAACCCTAACCCTAGTAAATTCTCTACAAAGGTTAAGTGAACCATGGTTGCATAATTCTATCATATTATTATTTCCTATTCATCACAAATGGATTCATTCATCTTCTTCCTCCATTCTTTTCATGGAAAAGCTTGCTAGTTTTTCCAAAGGTGATGAATAATAGTGAGAAAATGATAAATAATTAGAGCAAAATTCCTACTTCATCATCCTCATCTTCCCTTGCCATTTAGATGAGGGTGTTCACATCATTTCATGAGTGTTAGCTTGTGTTAAAGAAACTTCGAGGTAGATCATCTTAGTATCGAAGATCGGAAGCAAAGCTTGCGACTTTCTCTTCGTGGAACCTCTCGAGAGTCTGGATACCGATGATCACAGCGAAGGGACCACAACACGGAGCATATGAAGTGAAGGACCGGATCTATAAAGGTTGTAATCCCTCTCACTTAGTGTTAAAGTGTTTAGCATGCAAGTTATCGCCTAATCTCTAGTTTAAAGTTCCGTATTCGGGTTGTTCGGCACGGCTAAATTTTATTCGGGCATGGTTGATGCCTCGTAGACCCTTGTGCGCGTGCCTAGCAACCCTACAGTGGTATCAGAGCCAAGCTAGAGCTTTAGGCGAAGTCTGAACGAAGTTTAAAGTCCGATCGAAACCCGAAACACTAAACTCAAAATTGCTCTCTGGAAATTTTCTAAAATCTGGGATTTTTCCAAATTAAAAATGTCCAAAAATTAAAGCAGGTAATTACAAGAATTACTGTGAAACACGTGCGCGTAATTCGACAAAGTAGGCGCGGAACCGCGGCCCCACCCCAGCATTCGCGGCGCTTCCGCGGTCACGTGATCGATTCAGCGCACGTGCTTTTCATAGTAACTCCTATTTTCTAATGTTGTATTTTCTGGAAATTTTTTTTTTTATTCAACTGTTGAATTATTTGGGTTATTTTGGGGATTCGATGTTTCGATCGGAGTATTAGATTTTGTCTATGTGGCTTTCCGGATAATTTTTTAGAAACTGTTAAAAAGTTCGAACGGATATCAATAACTCACTTTTTCCCCTGTCGGAAAATTTTTCAAAAGTTGGATTTTTCCTCGTGTTTAAAATGTTCTAAGTCGTGCAAGTAACTCGATGGACCCTCTAGAAGACAACAAACCTTAACTCGATTATGTGACCGTCTTGAACTGCCTTTTGAACCTTAGGGTTTGGGGCAGTACGGCGTGCCACATGTGAGGCGTTGGCTTGACCCTTCTACGGCTGGACCATTGGTACTGTGGCATGTGATGAACGTTTTTAAACTGATTTCAAGTGTTGAGATATATTGGGGAAATCTTGGGTGCTTGATCATTCGATCGGAAAGTTTAACTTTTTCTATTTATCTGGAATGTGATACAATATTTGGAATCCACATGTAGTTATGAGATAACTAATTTGAATATTATAAACATAGTAGTTTAGTCTCAGATGATCGGTTGCCACGGAATTTTGATGTGATCAAAAGTCCGTCGCAATCACGTAGCGTACGTGGATACTCGCTGGGTAAACTTAATAGACAGCCTCACTCCATAGCCCCGACCAAGTGACTGTAGGAGAACCCCGTCGCCGAAAGCATCCGTTCGGGTGCTCCCGGTAGCGGTGTTCCACCTTGGTGCACTTCGTCGACGGCATCTGGGGGTGCGGCCGTCTACTAAAGTTTGCGACGAGCATTCGATCAGACAATCGGGAATCTTGTTGAATTGCCTGACTTGATATTGAAAAGAGTTTTCGATAATGAGACTAAAATGCGGGGTTTATAATTGTTGCGCATGTGATGTCTAAGGAATTCATTTGGTTAGGCATGCGATGTCTAAGGAGATTGCGGATTCCAACTGTTGTAGTTTTACACTTTCTTTTCTGTGACCGTAAGCGTAGTATGTGGAGTATCGCCGGCTTCGTTGCTATACATCAACGACAATCGGGATACGCATACTTGCTTACGTTGATGATATGTGATATTATGTGTTGCTGTGATATGTTATATTGGATCGTCGCGTTTTGAATAGCCGGGGTTTTATGTGAGATGAGAGTTTTTCTTTTTCATTCATGTAAAATTCATTTGTATGTAATATTCTTTTATTGGGGCACTTCCAGGTAGCGGAAGTTGTCACCGTTGTATATTATTTACTTTTCCGCATTAGGTAGACCCAAGGCGGGGAGCACAAGTAACCGGGTTCTAGGGTCCAGAGGGAGACCATCTCGAGGAGTCGAGACCGGGTCTCCTAACCCTAGAATTGGCAGTGTTACTTGCCGCTCTCGTAGGGGTCTAGGGATGTGGGTTTGGCTATTCATCGCGACCGTGGAATCCGTGTTTTATACTGGCTCGTATTGAAAACACGGACGTCCTAGTATATCCAATATTTCATATATGTTCTTCTGCTGCAATGTTCTGTGATGAGATCATATTACTGCCTGAGACGAATGTTTATATATTATATATATGAGATATATGTTATATTGCAGATTTCGTTTCAAAAGAGATGCTTATGAAGCATAATTAAAATGGGACTTCATTAATGAGATTAATGAATTAAAAGAAACCTAAGATGTTGTAGAAACTTGTTTATAAAAACTGGTAGCTACAGTTCTTGCTTTGCATAGCGGTGTTCCTTGTAGAACATCCAGCACCTTATTCGATAAGGAAAGGACCGAGATCCCTTCACCGGGAGTGACTCCTTTAGCAATAACTGGCAGATGCTACAAACTCGGTTTGTCTTTTGATTGCTTCTATAGTTCTTGCTTTGCATAGTGGTATATATGATATATCCTGCACCTTATTCGATGAGGAAAGGACCGACGATCCCTTCACCGGGAGTGACTCCTTTAGCAAAACTAGAAAAGCCTCAAATACACTCCATTTAAAATCACTCGATTCTACAACGATATCAAGTTCATTACGCAAAGGGTTTTCTTAAAAACCTGTCGTAGCCCTCCGTCATTTCAGATAAGTACTAGTTAGTATTCGTGCTACGTTTGTTGGCCTCCGTCAAGGCGTAGTGTGCGGTAGCTGATTAGTACTTATCTGTATAAGCATATGATGCGATTGAGTTAGGGTAGTCGTGCGACTTTGTTGGCCTGCGTCAAGGGTCGTGCGGGTGGGTTTAATTCAATCAAGAAATGAACGGGTTGAACTTGACTAGCGGACTATGAGAGTTTGGCCTTCGTCAAGGTCATAGGACGCTAGGGGCAAAATATTATCAGGAATTTCAAGTGTTGAAATTTGCAATGAGATTGCATACCTTCTATGAGATAGTTGGATCCCGATACCCGCTGCGAGTAAGAGTTACTCCTGGGAGAGTTTTACACATTACAATTAGCCGATCAAGTAGGTGTCTAGAAAGGTGTTAATGGGGTTACGCCTCTGGGAAAACGAGGTTTACTGTATTTAGGTTCGTGCGAAAGCACGGGGGACCTCCCTCAAAGTACCGACACTGGCCTGGCTGAAAGATTGGCGAACTTGTAGCGTGTAATTAATCCCGGCTAGTCTTTCCTTTTAGGGTTTGAAGGAAGATTTGACTAAAACAATGGGAGACATCCTGATTAGATATATTAGATAACCAATCTAATCTTGCAAGAGCATACGCTGAGTGTTTTCTTTTCTCTCTCTCCAGATAGCGACCATATCACGCCTTAATCAAGATAATAAAACGGATATATTGACCGAACCCGCTTATTATACTGTACTGGGGAACGTTGGTCCCGCTCCAACTTATAATTGTTATAAGACAGAGCAGGAAATTGGGGAATACCAGATTTCCCGTGCCGCCCAAACGAAGAAAGTGCATGCTGATGCATCATCTTCGGGTGTGTTCATTACACAGAACTGTTTCTCAGTATCCTTTACGTCCTGGGTATGTGATACCAGATCAGGATCCCGTATATGTAATCTGTTACATGGGCTACAGACAGGTAGAGAACTGAGAACGGGTGATAAGTTTCATGAGACAGAAAACGGTGCAAGTGTTGCAGCCAAGTCTATTGGTCACTGTCACCCTGTATTACCTGAATACATTGATTCTGAACAAATGTTATTAGATACCGAACCTGATATACAAAATCATATCAGTCTCTTTATTAGTAAAGAAAGGATATAATTTTGTATTGTTGGATAATGTTTTGAACATTTCCTATATCAAGAGTTGATCGGTTCAGGCACGTTATCTAAAAGCATTGACGTTCTAAATCAAACTACGGTTCTTAGTATACGGAACACACACAAGAGGAAGAGTTCAGAAATGAACGAATCCTTCTTGAGGCATTGTAGACTAGGTCATATCAATGCGACCCGACTGGCTGAAGTTACATAAAGATGCATATTTAAATTAGTTTGAATGTACATCTTGTGAAACTTGCCAGTCATGTCACAAAGATAAGATGACCACAGCTCTGTTTATTGGAAACAGAGAAAGAGTTAGTGAACTTTTGGGATTGATACATGCTGATGTATGAAAGTCCCCTGTCTACACATGCCAAGATCGGTTCTTTGTACTTCATTACATTCTCTGATAATCTCTCAAGATTCAGACATATGTTCCTGTTGAAACACAAGTCCGAACCTTTTGAGATATTCACAGAATATAAGTTAGAAGTAGAGAACCAAAATACGGGTATAAGTATTATGTCCTTTGATGAGATCAAGGAGGAGAATACTTGAGCACGGAATTCCTGGACTATACTAAAGGAGAATGAGATTCTCTCTCAGCATTACTCCTCCGTATACACCATAGCACGATGGTATATCGGGGCGGAGCAATAGCACCCTATATGATATGGTGTGCTCTATGATGAGTACTACTGAGTTGCCTATTTCCTTTTGGGAGTTATGCACTTGTGAAGTTGCATACCTATTGAATAGGGTTCAAATCAAATTAGTTGCTTACCACTTCATATGCGATATGGAATGGGAAGAGCCCATATCTTAAGTTTGTTAAGATTTTGGGTTGTCCGGCCTATGTCTAAAAGCAAAATCCGGACAAGCTCAAGGCAAGGTCTGTTATGTAGAACTGGAAATGTTCCAGCTATACAAAATGAAGCTGATGATTTGGTAGAACCAAAGGATTCAATAGTTTCCAACGAACCTCAGCCTCTCCGCCGATCTAGTACGGTTCCTCACCCACCTGAGAGATACTTCGGTTTCTCTATGACAGTGGGAGCGAGGATTGCGTCATGAGATGATGACCCAACTAGTTTCGAGCTGGCCATCAGGAGTGGGACTCTGTAAGAATGGCTGGATGCTTATCGATCTGAGATGGAATCCTTATACACCAACAAAGTATGGACTTTGGTTGCTTTATCTGAAGGGTTAGATCCCCATCAGGAGCGAGTATATCTTGAGAAGATTACTTGGTGTACATGGAAAAGTTGAGACTTTCAAAGCTATGCTTAAGTCCATCCAGATCCTACTTGCCACGGCTACATACCATGACTACGATATCTGGTGGTTGGGTGTCATGACTGCTTTTCTAAATGATGTTTTAGAAAAGAGCGTCTATAAGTACACAGCCAGAGGGCTTCGTAGACAGTGGGAGCAGCGGAAACGTGTGCAAGATGTTTTATATGATAAAACAGGCATCGCGGAGTTGGAACATCTGTTTTGATGTGGTAGTCAAAGAGTTTGACTTCATCAAAATGGTAGATGAACCTTGTATATACGAAAAGGTAGTAGAGAGTATGGTGGTGATCCTCGTAGAGTACGTGGATGACATACTCTTGATAGGGAAGGAGTTTCCTATGCTACGCTCGGTCAATCTCCGCTTATCACAAGGATTCTCCATATAGGATCAAAGTGATACCTACTAAATCCTAGGTTTTGGATCTATGAGATAGATCTAATTGGATGTTAGGATACTCACTAGTTGTAGTGAGATGGTATCAATCGATCCTGGGGAGAATCACTGGAAAGGTTCCAGGGTGATAAGGACGACTGAATGTCAGTCGCAGGCTTGTCTATACCCTCAGTGGAGGGACGGTATGTTGGAAGAGTTCCAAGCTAGATACCGTGACATACTAGATGATTAAAGGCAAGATGCATCGTTACCAAGGATGCTACCAAAGAGGCAGTCTGGATATATATAAGTTCATAAGATGAACTTCGTTCCTACCATTGTGTGACAATGGAGTTGTGGCTTTAGCCAAGGAACTACCGTCCCATCAGAAATCCAGATATAATTCTTAGGCAGTATCACCTGATCATGGAGATGGTTGATCTCCAGGGAGATCGAGGTTAGGAGAGTAGACACAGAGGACAACAGCGCGGATCCACTCACAAAGGCCTTTTTCCCAGTAGAGACTTTTACGGGATGGTTGAATATGAGATATTTCAACCGCAGCTAATTGTTGGGTATGCGATACCATAACAAATGGCCCTAGTGCAAGTGGGAGATTGTTAGTTATATGTATGCCCTAGAGGCCATTACTGTACATACGATGTAGATTGTAGTGGATGCTAGGACATATATAAGGAGGACTTTCTTGCTCGACATGATAGTATGCTATCTGGTTGTACTTTATCTTAACATGTACTCTGATTGTCTCTATGTTACATGTTGATAAAGCCCTTAGGATATGTACTCGACTACTGGGACTATGATGAGATCATACTAGTGGGGCCACGGTAGTCGACGAGTATATCCTATAACTGTTCCTAGTCGTGGGTGTATCGAGACAGGGCATCGATGCACCAGTGTAGACTAGCGTATACGCATCTTGACCCATATGATGGGCGATGGATGATCCTATATCCATCGGTGTTTGACATCAAGGATGGTGTACGGGTACTCAGTGGAGACTGGGTACACTGGACGGACTCGCCGAGAACTCCCAGATGGTATTATACCATACGTCAGATGGCAGTTCTCTGGTGACACTGGTACAGAGTAGTCTGTTGAGCCGAGATCGTCATAGAGTCTTGTGTGATTCCCACTGTGCTTTGATTTCCATCATACCACGTCCAAGAGGGCGTGCAAAAAGGTGGCTTTTGGGTACAGTCCCGAATCATATGGAGGCAATGAGCGATAGGAGGGGATTCGTCTCTCCCGGTATAGGGAGTTGATGTTGTGCTGTGTTCGATTGGCTATAACCGGAAATCCCTGGCCAGGGTTGCTGAGATTTACTGGTAAATGTTATCAGTAGTTTCTCGAACTGTTATAGACCTCAAATCGACACGACTTATCGAGCTACTGGGGTCTGACGTTTACCACCCCTAGGCGAGATATGCGACATATCAGACGACGAGACCGGACTGTACGGGAGTGTTACTGTTTGGATCCACAGGAGAATGTACAGGCTTGCTTGTTGATCTTCTGAGCGCTCAATACCTGGGTAGCTGTTACGTTTAGCTGACCGCTTGCAGCTTGTGGGTGTTTGATATGATCATCACCTACTGCCGGCGTATTGACGATTCTTTAGAGTCCTACACAGAGGTTTCTTGACTCAGGCAAAACGGAGTAGGAGCACATATGTGATATGTGCGGGACCGAGGATAATGCGATATGTGATACCGTATTCTATTCTCGCGATATTTGATATCAGCCGGGTCATCGGATCAAGTGTTGATTCGATGAATCGGAACGGATAAATATTAGTCGGTTATATGCGATATAGCCGGATTGTCGGATCAAGTGTTGATTCGATAATTTAATGTATAATAATATATATGATATATTAAATGACATTAACTAATATTTGCTCACTAAAAGATTCTTTTTCTCACTTGGGTAATACATTGATATATATGCGATATATGTTAATTGTATTATTTTATTTTGTTACGGTAAATATTATATATGTGATATATAATATTGTAACATGATATGATAACTAATGCAACTCGTTTAGTGGAGTTTAAACTTGATTAGGGTTCGGATTAGGGTTAAACTTTCTAGAAGTTTCTAGAAGGTTTTGTTTTGTTTTGTGAAAGATATTTGTTCATGACTCATTCTTTTAATTACCCAAAAACCCTAACCCTAGTCAATTCTCTACAAAGGTTAAGTGAACCATGGTTGCATAATTCTATCATATTATTATTTCATATTCATCACAAATGGATTCATTCATCTTCTTCCTCCATTCTTTTCATGGAAAAGCTTGCTAGTTTTTCCAAAGGTGATGAATAATAGTGAGAAAATGATAAATAATTAGAGCAAAATTCCTACTTCATCATCCTCATCTTCCCTTGCCATTTAGATGAGGGTGTTCACATCATTTCATGAGTGTTAGCTTGTGTTAAAGAAACTTCGAGGTAGATCATCTTAGTATCGAAGATCGGAAGCAAAGCTTGCGACTTTCTCTTCGTGGAACCTCTCGAGAGTCCGGATCCCGATGATCACAGCGAAGGGACCACAACACGGAGCATATGAAGTGAAGGACCGGATCTACAAAGGTTGTAATCCCTCTCACTTAGTGTTAAAGTGTTTAGCATGCAAGTTATCGCCTAATCTCTAGTTTAAAGTTCCGTATTCGGGTTGTTCGGCACGGCTAAATTTTATTCGGGCATGGTTGATGCCTCGTAGACCCTTGTACGCGTGCCTAGCAACCCTACAATCAGAGCCAAGCTAGAGCATTAGACGTTGTCTAGACGAAGTTTAAAGTCCGATCGAACTCCGAAACCCCGAAAAATCCCACTTTCTGGAAAAAATTTCAAAAGTTAAAATTTTTCATATTAAAAATACTCAGAAAATCATACAGGGAATTCTAAGGATTACTGTGAAGTACGAAGCCATAACTCGCTCAAGTGACCGCGGAACCGCGGCCAAACCATGCGTTTGGCGGCGGTTCCGCGGCCAACTTTAGGAGTTAGGGTCTAATATTTCAGGGCTTTATTCTTGGGTACTTTTTCATGGTTCTGGGAATTTTTAATTCCACTCAAGTGTTGAGCTTTCTGGGAAATATTGGGAACTCGTTGATTCAATCGGAAAGTTTAACTTCGTTTAAGTTTTTCCGGGTAATTTAGAACGTGTTAAAAAGTTCGAACGGATATCAATAACTCACTTTTTCCCACGTCGGAAAACTTTCAAGTGTTGGATTTTTCCTGAGTTTAAAACTTTCAGAAAATCATGCAAGCGAATTTGTGGACCCTCTAGAAGAACGTAACCTTAACTCGATTATGTGACCGTCAAAACCGCCACTGTACCATATGGTTTGTGGTAGTTTAGCGTTGCCACATGTGAGGCGTTGGTTTGACCCTTCTATGGCTGGTTCATAACGGCTGTGACATGTTCTGGGACTTTTTGAACTCCGCTCAAGTGTTGAGCTATTTGGGAAATCTTGGGTGTTTGTTTATTCGATCGGAAAGTTTAACATTGTCTATTTATCTGGAATGTGATACAATAGGTGGAATTCATATAGGTAGGCATGAAATGCGAAGTATGTGATATTTCCAAGCTAGAGGCAATATCTGTTCTATGAAAGTTTGTTGGATATCCTAAACATTCATGAGGGTATATTTTCTACCACACTGAGAAACAAATGGTGTTTGTTTCTCGGAATGCCACCTTTTTAGAAAAGGAATTTCTTGTGAAAGAAATTAGTGGTAATGAGGTAGAACTGGAAGAAGTTGCAGCTGCACAAACTAGAACTGATGATTTGGTGGAACCGGAGGATCCAATAGTTCCCAACGAACCCCAGCCACTCCGCAGATCTAGTAGGGTTCCTCATCCACCTGAGAGATACTGCGGTTTTCTCATTGATGGTGGGAGCGATGATTGCATCATGGAAGATGATGACCTAACTAGTTTCGAGCAGGCCATCACAAGTGGGGACTCTGTGAAATGGCTGGATGCTATGCGATCTGAGATGGAATCCATGTACACCAACAAAGTATGGACTTTCGAAGTTGCTCCTGAAGGGGTAAAACCCATCGGGAGCAAGTGGATCTTTAAGAAGAAACTTGGTGTACATGGAAAAGATGAGACTTTGAAAGCTAGAATTGTAGCAAAAGATTTTCGTCAACAACCAGGTGTCGACTATGATGAAACCTTTTCTCCTGTGGCTATGCTTAAGTCCATCAGGATCCTACCTGTCATTGTTGCATACCATGACTACGAAATCTGGCAGATGGACGTCAAGACTACTTTTCTAAATGGTGATTTAGAAGAGAGTGTGTACATGACACAGCCAGAGGGCTTCATAGATAGTAGGAGCAGCGGAAGCGTATGCAAGCTGCTTAAATCAATCTACGGATTAAAGCAGGCATCACGGAGCTGGAACATCTATTTTGATGTGGTAGTCAAAGAGTTTGACTTCATCAAAAATGTAGATGAACCTTGTATATACAAGAAGGTTGTAGAGAGTAAGGTTGTCTTCCTCATATTGTACGTGGATGACATACTCTTGATAGGAAACGATGTTCCTATGCTACACTCGTTCAAGCGCTTCTTATCACACATGTTCTCCATGAAAGATCTAGTTGATGCCTCCTACATCCCCGGGATTAAGATCTATATAGATAGATCTAAACGGATGTTGGGATTGTCCCAATCCAGGTACATTGACACCATACTAAAGAGGTTTAGTATGGAAGTTTCTAAGCATGGTAATTTACCCACTTGTTCACGAATCACTCTCTCCAAAGAGATGTCTCCCAAGACTGATTTGGAGAGGGCTCGCATGCAAGGGATACCCTAAGCTTCGGCAGTCGGGTCAATCATGTATGCGATGTTGTGTACCAGACCGGATGTAGCTTACTCGCTAAGTGTAGTGAGTAGGTATCAATCAGATCCTTGGAAGAAACACTGGACAACTGTGAAGAACATTCTTAAGTACTTGAGAAGGACTAAAGAAATGTTCTTGGTGTATGGTAACGGTGAACTACTGGTGGAATCCTTTACCGATTCGAGCTTCCAGAGTGATAAGGACGACAGTAAGTCGGTCTCGGGTTTTGTCTTCACCTTCAATGGAGGGGCGGTATGTTGAAAGAGTTCCAAGAAAGATACCGTTGTAGACTCGACGATGGAGGATGAATACATCGCTGCCAACGATGCTGCCAAAGAGGCTGTCTGGATGAAGAAGTTCATAGCTGAACTTGGTGTGGTTCCAACCATTGAGCATCCAATACCTGTATATTGTGATAAAATGGACCTGTGGCTTTGGCCAAGGAATCCCGGTCTCATCAGAGATACGGACATATTCTTAGGCGGTATCACCTGATCCGGAAGATAGTTGATCGCCGGGAGATCAAGGTCAGGACAGTTGATACAGAGGATAACACAGCGGATCCACTCACGAAGGCCCTCCCCCAGACGCGATTCGAGAGACTAGTTGGGTATGAGATACTACAACAATTGGCCCTAGTGCAAGTAGGAGATTGTTAGGGATATGTATGCCCTAAAGTCCATTATTGTACATTAATGTATATTATAGTGGATGCTTGGACATATATATAGAGGACTTTCTTACTCGACATGATAGTATGTTATCTGGTTACCTTTATCTTAATATGTTCACTGGTATTATTATACTGTCTCTCTGATACATGTTGATAAAGCCCTTAGGGTGTTGGCTTGACTACCAGGGCTATGACGCGGATCATACTACTGGGATCTGGGTAGTCCATAAGTACATCCTTTAATTGTTCTTAGTCGAGGGTATATCGAGACAGGGCATCGATATTCCAGAGTAGACTAGTGTGTATGTTTCTTGACCCTATATGGGGGTGATAATTGATCCCATAACCATTGGTGTTTGACATCAAAGATTGTACACAGGTGCTCATTAGAGAATGGGTACACCGAACAGGACTCGCCGAGAACTCCTAGATGGTACTATACCTATCGTCAGATAGCAGTTCTCTGGTTACACTGGTACAAGTTAGTCTGTAGACCCTGTTGGAGATAGTGCCCTCAGAGTCAATTATTGGATCACAGGCACGTGATTGCAATGATTGAGGGATGACCTATTCCGGTAGGACAGTCTTACTCAAGATGATAGTATGCTATCTGGTTTACCTTTGTCATCGTGTACTGCTTTAGGTGACCTTACAGGTCACTATTGCACGTTGATAGAGCCCATAGGAGTCATGCTTGACTGCCAGCAGTATGAGGGCGATCATATACGTGGGAGCTGGTAGTCTATAAGCACATCCTTAAAATGTCCCTAGTCGTGGGAGTTTCGAGACAGGGCATCGATACTCCAGAGTAGACTAGTGTATACAGTCGAGACCCCGACGAGGGGCGGTGGCCGATCTCACAAGCCACTGGTGTCAGTTGGTTCACCTAAGATGTATACAGGTGCTCATTGGGTTATGAGTACACCGGACAGGACTCGCCGGGAACATGCTAGTTGGTCTTATACCTGACGTCAGATAGCAGTTCCCTGGTGATATGTGTACAGGTTAGTTCATCGACCTGAGATCGTCATTTGTCTCGTGTGAGTTCCCACTGTACTTTGATTACTACCCTACCATGCTCAAAGGAGACGTGCAAACAGGTTTAAGTTGGGTACAGTCCCGAGCCACATGGAGGCAGTGAGCGGATCTTCAGGGGTTCGTCTCTCCCGGTATTAGGGGTGAGGTCGCGCTGTGTCTAGGAGAGCCCTTACACGAAGTCCTTGGCCAAGGCAGGAGATTTACTAGTAGGTATTCCAGTAGTATCTCAGGGTGTTCTGGGCTACACTCCGACACGACTTGTACCACTTTTAGGGGTCTGACTTTTACCAACCCCCTAGGCCCGCCATGCGATGCTCATAGACGAACGTACCGGACTGTACGGATATTGTCACTGACAGGCTCAGTAGGGTGTCAGGATGAGTTCGCTCATCGGCGTCCCTTTTGGTCAATACCTGGTAGTCCGTTACGTATTGGCTAATACCTCTGACGTGCTAGTGGTTAAATCCACAGCCATAGTATTGACGAGTCTTTAGAGTCCCCCACATTCAGTTACTCAAGTTTCGGGCGAAACGCTGTAGAGGCCGTATGGAGATATGGCAGGGTTCGAACAGATACGTGCGGTATTGCGCGGATCAGGATCGGACGGTTAGTACTAGAGGCCGTATGGATATATGGCAGGGTTCGATCAGATACGTGCGGTATTGCACGGATCAGGATCGGACGGATAATACTAGCAGGCTTTGGTTTAAGCCGGATGCTAGTATTGTACAGTGTAGATTTTGTCTCATTGCATTTGTATTTCGGTCGGAATACAAATGCGGGTATGTATATACAGTAGCGGGGTTTTCCTGTAATTTATTACGGGATCGGTTTTTTGGAGTTGCCAGTTTGTTTTCCGTTTCAGCCATATTTTTTTTGTATCTTTCATTGGCTGAAGATTGGTGGAGGAGGGCTTATTTGCAATTGTGCAAATAAGCATTTGTGGAGGGTGTTATTTGCATCTTGTTGTTTCATGATGATTCTACCACCCTTGACTTTCCTTTGTTCATGATGGTTCATGATAGCTTGACTTTGGAGTGATGATGATGGTTGGTGGAGTGTGGGTTTGTTTTGGTGATCATTTCCTTTCATGATAACTTTTTTGATCTCTCTCTCTTGCATTATTCTTGTGAGACTAACTCCCTCATTTCTCACCCTCTCCTCTCATTCACCTCATGAGCATGGCCGGCCATCTTAGAGGGAGGGGCTGCCCATTTTTGGTGTGGGAATTTTTGCTCCTTTCATGCTACAAAATTCCCAAGTTCATCCACAAAAAGCTTTGATCTATTTTCCTCCACCAAAAGGCAACTCCCTACAACCCCAAATGAGACATATAGATCTTCACTTATTCTACAGCAAATCTTGGGCACGTCGACTCGCCAATTTCGTGCCCGAGTTGCCTCGGTCCAGAGGTGGGAGCCCGTAAAAGAAGCCGGCGACGTGGTGAAGACCGGAGATTCCGCGGGGAGATCGGGACGATGACGAGAAGACCGAAGGACACGGATCGCTCGGTATATCTCTCTACCCCCTCTCTAGATTGCTAGGACTAGATTAATGGCACGATCCGGGTTTTATAGTGCGCGGTGGTGCCGGTTTGAAAAGTTAAAGTAAATCAGCGCTTCCGCATTCCGGCGTCGGATTGACGGCCGGGGCACCGCCGTGCACTTACAGACCCGAGATTGTCATAGAGTCTTGTGTGGTTCCCATTGTGCTTTGATTTCCTTCCTACCACGGCTCAAAGGAGTCGTGCAAACAGGTGGATTTTGGGTACAGTCCCGAGTCACATGGTGGCAATAAGCGATAGGAGGGGTTTCGTCTCTCCCGGTATAGAGAGTTGATGTTGCGCTATACTCGATTTGCTATAACAGGAAGTCCCTGGCCAAGGCTGTTGATGAGATTTACTGGTAAGTGTTATCAGTAGTTTCTCGTACCGTTATAGGCCACACATCGGCATGACTTATCAAGTTATTGGGGTCTGACGATTCCACCCCCAGACTCGATATGCGACATATCAGACGAAGAGACCGGACTGTACGGTAAGTGTTACTTATAGGCTTCATGGGAGTTTGGACAAGCTTGCTTGTTGTTCTATTCGCTCAATACCTGGGTAGCCGTTACGTCCAGCTAGTACCGCTGACGGCTTATAGGTGATTGATGTGATCATCACCTACTGCTGGCGTATTGACAAGTCTTTAGAGTCCCACACAGAAGTTTCCTGGTTCAAGCAAAACGAAGTAGGGCACATATGCTGATATGTGCGGGAGGCCTGATTAAATATGAGTATGTGATACTGTATTCTAATCTGGTGGTTATTTGTTATCAGTAAGGTTATATGTGATATAACCGGATTATTGAATCAAGTGTTGATTTGATAATGTGATATAGAGATAGATGATATTAGTCGGTTATATGTGATATAACCGGATTATTAAATCAAGTGTTGATTTAATAATTTGATATATTATTTGTTATAATTATATATTAACTAATATTATTAGCTCACTAATTATTCTTCATAATATATATATATATATATATATATATATGATATATATATATTAATATATATATATGATATATATATATATATTAAAATGAAGCATGGCATGGATTTTCTATTTTTAGAAAATAGAAAATGAAAAGAAAAATGTGGAGACTTTTGAGAGCATGGGCAAGCATGGCTATTTTCATATATTATATTCATTTCTCATCACTATTGAAGTATGGTTGGATTTTTTAATTCATGCTTCAATAAGTGAACAAGGGTGAGCCATTTTCTACACTAGAGTTATTTTCTCCAGCTCATTCTTTTCCTTAGCCAATTTGAGATCTCTCTCCATTTTTCTTCTTCTTCATCTTGCTTCAACAAAACCCTAACCCTCACATGTGATGTGAATTATAGGGTTTTGTAGAAATCCTAGTGAGCAAACAAAACCCCTACTTCACCATCCTACACTTGATTAGCACTCAAGTGTAGTGTGTTTCCTTCACTAATAGGAGATTAATGAAGAGGTAGCTTGAGCTAGATGGACTTCGGATGGATCATCTTCGGCACGAAGATTGCAAAGGATGTTTGCATCTTCTTCAAGTGGAGCCTAGTGGAGTCGCGTGGACTACGGCCCGGAGCATTTTAAGAGAAGGACACGATCTACAAAGGTTGTAGTTTCATTCTTTTAGCTTAGTTTTGTGATATCCTCATAATAACCCTAATAATTGTTGGGACACCTACAACGGCAGCAAGGTTTCGGGAGGCATCACTCGTGCCAAGTTTAAATTTTTGCCATTCTAGATAACCCAAACACAAGATCTTTAACTAGAGAATTAAACAAAACATTGAAGCAAACAACTTTACTTCTAAGAGTTTGGGATTACAACCTTTGTAGTCCGTTCCTTCGCTTCATATACTCCGTGTTGAGGTCCCTTCGCTGTGATCATCATGAACCCGGACTCTAGAGAGGCTCCATGAGGTGAATGATGCATCTTGCTTGAAGTCTTCCTTTTCGAAGATGATCTACCTTGAAGAATCTCAACCCCAAGCTCTCACTTCTCTAATGAAGTATTAGTGAAGTGAACACCCTAATCTAAGTGGCTAGAATAGATAAGGATGATGAAGTAGGAATTTTTCTCTCTTTTGTTTTCAATTTCTCACTTTAAATCATCACAACACAAAAAGCTAGAAAGCATTTCCAAGGAGGAGGAAGAAGAAGAAAGCTTTTTTTGATGAATAATGAATTGTTATGTGAGGTTAGAAATGCAACCAAGGTTAAGAATGAGAAGCTTAACCCATGTAGAGAATAAACCATAGGCTAGGGTTCAATGGTTAGGTTAACAAATATCTAGATATTATCTAAAGGGTGGACTAAGTCAACACTTCCAAAATATCTCATTTTAAATCCACCATTTAGAATTAACCTAAAATGAATGTTAACCCTAATTGAAACCCTAGCAAGGTTTAATCTCAAAACCCTAATTGCATTTGTAACCCAAACATGTTACAATATTATATATCACATATATAATATATAATGTAACAAAAAGAAAATAATACAATTAACATATATCGCATATACATTAATGTATTATCCAAGTGAAAAAAAGAATCAATAAAGCGAGCTTATATTAGTTAATGTAACGTAATATATCTCATATATAATTATACATTAAATTATCGAATCAACACTTGATCCGATAACCCGACTATAATATATATAACCGACTAATATAACAAGTACCATTTCATCGAATCAACACTTGATCCGATGACCCGGCTATATCACATATACCCGGCCGATATCACATATCTCGAGAATATAATATGGCATCTCATATCGTATTAGTCTCGGTCCCGCACATATCACATATGTGCTCCTACTCCGTTTTGCCTGAGCCAGGAAACCTCTGTGTAGGACTCTAAAGAATAATCAATACGCCGGCAGTAGGTGATGATCATATCAAACACCCACAAGCTGCAAGCGGTCAGCTAAACGTAACAGCCACCCAGGTATTGAGCGATCAGAAGATCAACAAGCAAGCCTGTACATTCTTCTGTGAATCTAATCAGTAACACTCCCGTACAGTCCGATCTCTTCGTCTGATATGTCGCATATCTAGTCTAGGGGTGGTAAACGTCGGACCCCAGTAACCGATAAGTCGTGTCGATGTAAGGCTCATAACAGGTCGAGAAACTACTGATAACTCTTACCAGTAGCACTCCATATCAGCCATGGCCAGGGACTTCCAGTTATAGCCAATCGAACACAGCACAACATCAACTCCCTATACCAGGAGAGCCGAAACCCCTCCTATCGCTCATTGCCTCCATGTGATTCGGGACTGTACCCAAAAGCTACCATTTTGCACGCCCTCTCGGACGTGGTAAGGTGGAAATCAAAGCACAGTGGGAATCACACAAGACTCTATGACGATCTCGGGTCTACAGACTAACCTGTACCAGTGTCACCAGAGAACTGCTATCTCACGATAGGTATAAAACCATCTAGGAGTTCTCGGCGAGTTCGTTCAGTGTACCCAGTCTCCACTGAACACCCGTACACCATCTTTGATGTCAAACACCAATGGATATGGGATCATCCATTGCCCATCATATGAGTCTAGATGCGTATACGCTAGTCTACTCTGGTGTATCAATGCCCTGTCTCGATACACCCTCGACTAGGAACAGTTATAGGATGTACTCGTTGACTACCCTGGCCCCATTAGTATGATCTCATCATAGTCCTAGTAGTCAAGTACATATCCCAAGGGCTTTATCAATATGTGAGAGTAAGACAGTAAACCAATACAAGTCAACATGTTAAGACAAAGTGCAACCAGATAGCATACTATCATATCGAGCAAGAAAGTCCTCTCTATATATATCCTAGCATCCACTATAATATATATCATATGTACAATAATGGCCTCTAGGGCATATACATAACTAACAATCTCCCACTTGCACTAAGGCCAGCTGTTGTAGTATCTCATTCCCAACATCCCGAAGAGTCTCTCAAATTGTATCTGGGGTATAGTCTTCATGAGTGGATCCACAGTGTTGTCTTTCGTATCAACTCTCCTGACCTCGATCTCCCGGCGATCAACTATCTCTCGGATCAGGTGATACCACCTCAGAATATGTCTGGACTTCTGATGGGACCTAGGTTCCTTGGGCAAAGCCACAGCTCCATTGTTATCACAATACAAAGGTATTGGATGCTCAATGGATGGAACCACACCAAGTTCAGTGATGAACTTCTTCATCCAGACAGCTTCTTTGGCAGCATCGTTGGCAGCGATGTATTCAACATCCATCATCGAGTCTGCAACGGTTTCCTGTTTGGAACTTTTCCAACGCACCGCCCCTCCATTAAGGGTAAAGACAAATCCCGAGTGCGATTTAGAGTCGTCCTTATCATTTTGGAAGCTTGAATCGGTAAAGGACTCTACTTGGAGTTCTCCATTACCATACACCAAGAACATCTCCTTAGTCCTTCTCAAGTACTTGAGAATGTTCTTCACAGCTATCCAGTGACTCTCTTCAGGATCTGCTTGATACCTACTCACTACACTTAGTGAGTATGCTACATCGGGTATGGTACATAGCATCGCGTACATGATAGAGCCTACTGCCGAAGCATAGGGTATTCCTTGCATGCGAGCTCTCTGCAAATCAGTCTTGGGAGACATCTCTTTGGAGAGAGTGAGTCCAGAGATCGTGGGTGAGTTCCCACGCTTGGATTCTTCCATATTAAACCTCTTTAGTATGGTGTCAATGTACCTGGATTGGGACAATCCCAGTATCTGTTTAGATCTATCCCTATAGATCTTAATCCTTAGAATGCAGGAGGCATCACCTAGATCTTTCATTGAGAATCTATGTGATAAGAAGAGCTTGACTGAGTGCAGCATAGGAACATCATTTCCTATCAAGAGTATGTCATCCACGTACAATACGAGGAAGACAACCTTACTCTCTGCAACCTTCTTATAGATACAAGGTTCATCTACGTTTTTGATGAAGTCAAACTCTTTGAAAACAACATCAAAACAGATGTTCCAACTCCGCGATGCCTGCTTTAACCCGTAGATGGATTTAAGCATCTTGTACACCTTTCCGGTGCTCCCACTATCTACGAAGCCCTCTGGCTGAGTCATGTACACGCACTCCTCTAAATCACCATTTAAAAAGGCGGTCTTAACATCCATTTGCCGGATTTCGTAGTCATGGTATGCAGCAATGGAAACTAGGATCCGGATAGACTTAAGCATAGCCACAGGAGAAAAGGTTTCGTCATAATCCACACTTGGTCGTTGACGAAAACCCTTTGCAACAAGTCTACCTTTGAAAGTCTCAACTTTTCCATCTACAACAAGTTTCTTCTTAAAGATCTACTTGCTCCCAATGGGTTTTACCCCTTCAGGAGCAACTTCCAAAGTCCATACTTTGTTGGTGTACATGGATTCCATCTCAGAACGCATTGCATCCAGCCATTTCACAGAGTACCCACTCGTGATGGCCTGCTCGAAGCTAGTCAGGTCATCATCTTCCATGATGCAATCCTCGCTCCCACCATCGATGAGAAAACCGTAGTATCTCTCTGGTGGATGAGGAACCCTACTAGATTGGCGGAGCGACTGAGGTTCGTCGGGAACTGCTGAATCCTCTGGTTCAACCAAATCTTCTGTCGTAATTTGTATAGCTGGAACCTCTTCCAGTTCTACCTCCTTGCCACTAATTTCTTTTTCAAGAAATTCCTTTTCTAAAAAGGTGGTATGCCGAGAAACAAACACTTTTTGTTCCTCGGTGTGGTAGAAGATATACCCGCGCGAATGTTTGGGATATCCAATAAACTTACACAGAAAAGACCTTGCCCCGAGCTTGTCCGGATTCTGTGTTTTTACATATGCCGGACAACCCCATATCTTAACATAATTAAGGTATGGTCTCTTTCCTTTCCATATCTCATATGGAGTGGATAGCATAGATTTAGTGGGAACCATATTCAATAGGTCTGCAGCTGTCTCCAGTGCATATCCCCAAAAGGAAATAGGCAACTCAGCAGTGCTCATCATTGAGCGCACCATATCTAATAGGGTGCGATTCCTCCGCTCCGATACACCGTTGTGCTGTGGTGTATAGGGAGGAGTAAGCTGAGAGAGAATCTCATTCTCTTTTAGATAATCCAGGAACTCATTGCTTAAGTATTCTCCTCCTCGATCAGATCGAAGAAACTTAATTCTTTTGCCCGTTTGGTTCTCTACTTCGGATTTATATTCTCTGAATTTCTCAAAAGTTTCAGACTTGTGTTTCAACAGGAACACATGTCCGTATCTTGAGAGATTGTCAGTGAATGTAATGAAGTATGCGAAACCATTCCTGTCATGTGTAGACATGGGACCGCATACATCATTATGTATCAGTCCCAAGAGTTCCGTAACTCTTTCTCCGTGTCCACTAAACGGAGTTTTGGTCATCTTGCCTTTGAGACATGATTGGCAAGTGTCATAAGATGAAAATTCGAACGGATTCAAATATCCATTCTTATGCAACTTAGCTAGTCGTGTCGCATTGATATGACCTAGTCTACAATGCCACAAGAAGGATTCGTTCATTTCTGAACTCTTCCTCTTGTGTGTGTTCTGTACATTAAGAGCTGTAGTTTGATTTAGAACGTATATGCCATTATTTAACGAGCCAGATCCAATCAACTTTTGATCTAGGAATATGTTCATAACATAATCCTGTACTACAAAACTATATCCCTCTTTACATAATAAAGAAACTGATATAAGATTGCATATCAGAGTCGGAATGTAATAGCATTCGTTCAGAATCAATGTATTACCATTTGGTAATACAAGGTGATATTCGCCAACTGCTTTGGCTGCAATATCTGCACCATTCCCTACTCTTACGGAATGATCACCCTCTCCCAGTTCCCTACCTATACGTAGCCCATGTAACATATTACATATGTGGGATCCTGATCCGGTATCTATTACCCAGGACGTAGAGTGAACTGAGAAACAGTTCTCGATAACTAACACATCTGAAGAAGATGCATCAACATGCTTATTCTTCGTTTGGGCGGCGTGAGAATCCGGATATTCTTCTATCCCTGCTCAGACTTATAACAATTATAAGTGGGAGCGGGACCAACGTTCCCCTGCTCAGTATAATAAGCGGGTTCAGTCAATACATCCATATTATTATCTTGATTAAGGCCTGACATAGTCGCTACCTGGAGAGAGAGAGAGAAGAAAAACACTTTAGCGTATGCTCTTGCAATATTAGATTGGTAATTATCTTATCTAATCAGGATGGCTCCCAATGCTTTTTATCAAATCTTCTTTAAAACCCTAAAAGGTAAGATTAGCCGGGATTAATTACACCTTACAAGTTCGCCAATCTTTCAGGCAGGCCATTGTTGGTACTTTGAGGGAGGTTCCCCGTGCTTTCGCACGGACCTAATTAGAATAAACCTCGTTTTCCCAGAGGCATAACCCCGTTAACACCTTTCTAGACACCTACTTGATCGGCTAATTGTCATGTGTAAAACTCTCCCAAGAGTAACTCTTACTCGCAGTGGGTATCAGGATCCAACTATCTCATAGGAGGTATGCAATCTCATTGCAAATCTCAATACTTGAAATTTCCGATAATGCTTTTACCCCTAGCGTGCTGTGACCTTGACGCAGGCTAACAAACCACAGTCCGCTAGTCAAGTTCAACCCGTACATTTCTTGATTGAATTAAACCCACCCGCACGACCCTTGACACAGGCCAACAAAGTCGTACGACTACCCTAATCCAATCACATCTCATGTTACAGATAAGCACTAGTTAGCTACCGCACACTACGCCTTGACGCAGGCCAACAAACGTAGCACGAATACTAAGAAGTATCTATCTGAAATGATGGAAGGCTACGCAGGTTTTTCAGAAAACCATGAGCGTAATGAACTTGATATCGTTGTAGAAACAAATGATTTTGAAAAAGAATGTTTTTGAGGCTTTTCTAGTTTCGCTAAAGAGGTCACTCCCGGTGAAGGGATCTCGGCTCTTTCCTCATCGAATAAGGTGCAGGATATTTCATAAATACCGATGTGCAAAGCAAGAACTATAGAAGAAATCAAAAATTAAACCATGAGTTTGTAGCATCTGCTAGTTTCGCTAAAGAGGTCACTCCCGGTGAAGGGATCTCGGCTCTTTCCTTATCGAATAAGGAATACCACTATGCAAAGCAAAACTAGAGCTACCCTTTTTATAAATTTGATTCTACAATATCTTTTAGGTTTCTTTTTCATTAATCACATTAATGAATCCCATCAATTATGCTTCCTAAGCATCACAGAAGAAACGAAAGCAGTAATATTTATATATCATCATATATATATAGTATAAGCATTCGTCTCAGGCAGTAATATGATCTCATCACAGAACATTGCAGCAGAAGAAACATATAAAATATTGGATATACTAAGAGATCCGTGTTTTATTTTGAGCCTGTATAAACCACGGATTCCACGGTCGCGATGAATAGCCAAACCCACATCCCTAGACCCCTACGAGAGCGGCAAGCAACCCTTCCAATTCTAGGTTAGAAGACCCGGTCTCGACTCCTCGAGATGGCCTCCCACTGGACCCTAGAATCCGGCTACTTGTGCTCTCCTCCTTGGGTCTATCCTAATGCGGAAAAGTAAATAATATACAATGGTGACATCATCCTCAACCCGGAAGTGCCCCAATAAAAGAATATTACATACATAGAATTTTACATGAATGAAAATAAATACCCTCATCTTACATAAACCCCCGGCTATTCAGAACACGACGATCCAATGTAGCATATCACAGCAACACATAACATCACATGTCATCAACGTAAGTAAATATGCGTATCACAATTGTCGTTGATGTATAGCAACAAAACCGGTGATACACCACATATTACACTTAAGGTCGCAGAAAAGAAAATGTAAAAGTACAACATTTGGAATCCACAATCTCCTTAGACATCATAAATCTGAAATATCACATAGTTCGCATTTCATGCCTAGCTGAATGAATTCCACATATTGCATCACATTACAGAAAAAGCTAGACGATGTTAAACATTCCGATCGAATCAACAAACACCTAAAGTTTCCCAAATGCTCAACACTTGAGCGTAGTTTAGAAGTATCCATCACATGCCACAATAGTAGTGAACCGGCCGTAGAAGGGTCAACCAACGCCTCACTTGTGGCACCGCTAAACCACCACAAACCCTAGGGTTCAGTGACAGTTTTAACGGTCACAAAATCGAGTTAAGGTTTTGTACTCCTACCGCATCACTTGCACGGTGTTTGAATGTTCTATAACTGTGAAAAGATCCAACTCTTGAAAAATTTCAGCAAAGGAAAAAGTCGGTATTTGATATCCGATCGAACTTTTCAATACCGTCTAAAATAACAGAAACAAAAGCTAGAATTTCGAATACGAAACACTCCGAATTTTTAATGCAGTAAATTAACATCACATGTAATTTTAGCAAAAATAAACAATACCAGAAAGTCCAAACCCCAGAACCTGGACCACACCACAAAACCCAAACCCTAACTCCCTAAAAAATCCGACGTCGCCGGAAAAATTGCCCTCATCGCCGGCCAAAGTCCGAGCAGGGAGTGGGTTTTGTGCTGTGTTCATATTGCATCACATACAACATTCTGCAACTGTTAAAATAATTTTTTGACACCTAAAATAATTCGACAGAAACTGGGGTTTTGCATCGGGTGTTTCAGAGTTGTTTCGGTTTCGTAATCCTACACTTATCCGTCTAATTCTCTAGCTAGGCTCTGATACCACTGTTGGGATACCTACAACGGTAGCAAGGTTTCGGGAGGCATCACTCATTCCAAGTTTAAATTTTTGCCATTCTAGATAACCCAAACACAAGATCTTTAACTAAAGAATCGAAGCAAACAACTTTACTTCTAAGAGTTTGGGATTACAACCTTTGTAATCCGTTCCTTCGCTTCATAAGCTCCGTGTTGAGGTCCCTACGCTGCGATCATCATGAACCCGGACTCTAGAGAGGCTCCATGAGGTGAATGAGGCATCTTGCTTGAAGTCTTCCTTTTCGAAGATGATCTACCTTGAAGAATCTCAAACCCAAGCTCTCACTTATCTAATGAAGTATTAGTGAAGTGAACACCCTAATCTAAGTGGCTAGAATAGATGAGGATGATGAAGTAGGAATTTTACCCTAATCTAAGTGGCTAGAATAGATGAGGATGATGAAGTAGGAATTTTTCTCTCTTTTGTTTTCAATTTCTCACTTTAAATCATCACAACACAAAAAGCTAGAAAGCTTTTTCCAAGGAGGAAGAAGAAGAAGAAAGCTTTTTTTGATGAATAATGAATTGTTATGTGAGGTTAGAAATGCAACCAAGGTTAAGAATGAGAAGCTTAACCCATGTAGAGAATAAACCATAGGCTAGGGTTCAATGGTTAGGTTAACAAATATCTAGATATTATCTAAAGGGTGGACTAAGTCAACACTTCCAAAATATCTCATTTTAAATCCACCATTTAGAATTAACCTAAAATGAATGTTAACCCTAATTGAAACCCTAGCATGGTTTAATCTCAAAACCCTAATTGCATTTGTAGCCCTAACATGTTACAATATTATATATCACATATATAATATATAATGTAACAAAAAGAAAATAATACAATTAACATATATCGCATATACATCAATGTATTATCCAAGTGAGAAAAAGAATCAATAAAGCGAGCTTATATTAGTTAATGTAACGTAATATATCTCATATATAATTATACATTAAATTATCGAATCAACACTTGATCCAATAACCCGGCTATAATACATATATCCGACTAATATAACAAGTAATGTTTCATCGAATCAACACTTGATCCGATAATCCGGCTATATCACATATACCCGGCCGATATCACATATCGCGAGAATAGAATACGGCATCTCATATCGAATTAGTCTCGGTCCCGCACATATCACATATGTGCTCCTACTCCGTTTTGCCTGAGCCAGGAAACCTCTGTGTAGGACCTCTGTGTAGGACTCTAAAGAATCGTCAATACGCCGGCAGTAGGTGATGATCATATCAAACACCCACAAGCTGCAAGCGGTCAGCTAAACATAACAGCCACCCAGGTATTGAGCGATCAGAAGATCAACAAGCAAGCCTGTACATTCTCCTGTGAATCCAATCAGTAACACTCCCGTACAGTCCGATCTCTTCGTCTGATATGTCGCATACCTAGTCTAGGGGTGATAAACTTCAGACCACAGTAACCAATAAGTCGTGTCGATGTAAGGCTCATAACAGGTCGAGAAACTACTGATAACTCTTACCAGTAGCACTCCATATCAGCCCTGGCCAGGGACTTCCAGTTATAGCCAATCGAATACAGCACAACATCAACTCCCTATACCGGGAGAGACGAAACCCCTCCTATCGCTCATTGCCTCCATGTGATTCGGGACTGTACCCAAAAGCTACCGTTTTGCATGCCCTCTTGGACGTGGTAAGGTGGAAATCAAAGCACAATGGGAATCACACAAGACTCTATGATGATCTCGGGTCTACAGACTAACCTGTACCAGTGTCACCAGAGAACTGCTATCTGACGATAGGTATAAAACCATCTAGGAGTTCTCGGCGAGTTCGTTCAGTGTACCCAGTCTCCACTGAGCACCCGTACACCATCTTTGATGTCAAACACCAATGGATATGAGATCATCAATCGCCAATCATATGGGTCAAGATGCGTATACGCTAGTCTGCTCTGGTGTATCGATGCCCTGTCTCGATACACCCTCAACTAGGAACAGTTATAGGATGTACTCGTTGACTACCCTGACCCCACTAGTATGCTCTCATCATAGTCCTAGTAGTCAAGTACATATCCCAAGGCTTTATCAACATGTGAGATTAAGACAGTAAACCAATACAAGTCAAGATGTTAAGACAAAGCGCGACTAGATAGCATACTATCATATCGAGCAAGAAAGTCCTCTCTATATATATCCAGCATCCACTATAATATACATCATATGTACAACAATGGCCTCTAGGGCATATACATAACTAACAATAATCTTTTTAGATTCTACTTTAGTGTTCATTAGCACCATGAAATTTTGAAAATTTGCCGTCTCGATGCCCGTTTTAACTCTACCGTGGTGCTAGTAAACACTTTCAATGATACCCAATGAAGTTGCTTTCTTAGGTGAGGGCCCAAGTAGTTTGCTTGTTATTTTTTTGTTCTCGTCTTATTCTTCCCTTCTTTCTTCTATTCTTCTTGTTTTCTTTTCTTTTCATGAGTGAGTAGTTACTCACTTGCTAGGGTTAACGAAGGGTAGTATGACGGATGGAAAAATCCCTTGTGCTTTCCTTTGCCTAACAACTTGAATTGAACCTAGACCAAACAAACATAACCCTATCCCTTAGGCGTACTATCGTGACATATAGTCGCGACATAAGTTGAGAATTCCTTTAGGCGCACTACAATGTGACATGTAGTTGTGACTTAATTGGAGACTTGTTGTGTATGTTTGGTCTAGGGTTGGAAATAAGAGTATGGAATGGACGGACAAGGGGCACTAAGAATGGATTTAGCGTTGGAAACCTTGCTTAAACTCGCAAATACCATTCCTATGTCCTCCTAATCCCTGTTACTTCCGATTATTCCAACATCATTTCAATAATGGCACAAGGAAAGCACAAGAATAATTCCTAACTCTACTAACCAACTCTAACCCTAACAAGTTTTCTTGTGTTGGATATAGATGCCCACAAGGCAATTATGGTAAATGAAGGCCTATACGAGAGAACAATCTTACTCGAGATGATAGTATGCCATCTGGTTTGTCTTTATCTTTTATGTGATGTGTTTTATTCACTATCACGTATCGTTTAGACATGAGATAAAGCCTTAGGATTTTTCTTGACTTCCAGGACGATGATGGAGATCATACTAATGGAGCTTGGGCAGTCGATAAGCACATCTTTAAATGTCCCTAGTCGTAGGAGTATCGAGACTGGGCATACTCCAGTTTAGACTAGTGTGTAAGTTTCCTGAACCGATTGGAGGGCGATAGTTGGTCTTATAGCTATTATTGGTGTTTGACATCGAAGATTGTATATAAGTGCTCATTGGATGAGTTACACTAGACGGACTCACCGAGAATTCCTAGTTGGTAATATACACAGCAGTTCTCTGGTGACATGAGTACATGGTAGTCCCTAGGACCTGGGATCACCACAGTGTCTCATGTGTGTTCCCACTATACTTAGACTTCCACTCTACCACGGCTCAAAGGAGTCATGCAAACAGGTTTTTGTTGGGTATAGTCCCGAAGCACGTGGATACAGTGAGCGATCGGGGGGATTCGTCTCCCCCGGTATAGGGAATTGATGTCGCACTATATAGGACATGACCACAACCATAAGTCGGTGGTCGCCGTAGTGAAGATAAACTGATAAGTGTAATCAGTTGTATCTCTGGTTGGTTATGAGTCCTCTGTCGCACGACTTATAAAGTTATTAGGGTCTGACAGATTCCAAGCCCCAGATCCGATATGCGATACTCTTAGAAGACGAGATCGGACTATATGTCGACTGTCATTTATAGGCTCTGATTGCGTTCGGATGTGTTTGCTTGCCGACCTTTCTTTTGATTAATACCTGGGTAGCCGTTAGTGCAGCTAGTACCGCTGATGTGCTTGTGGTTATGGTTGTGATCCAAAACCTACTGCCAGTGTATTATCGAGTCTTTAGAGTCCCACATAGGGCTTTTCCAGCTCAGGTGAAATAATGTAGGACACGTACAGGGATACATGCAGGTGTTCGATTAAACACATGTATTTGATACATGTAATTTAATCAAGCGTTGTATGATATTAACCGGTATATATATTGATATAACCGGATTATTAAATCCAGTGTTGATTTAATAATTAAGTATATGTATATTGATATATGTATATTTATTAGTATCATGCTCACTTTATTTCTTCTCTCTTTATATATATATATATATATATATATATATATGTTGTGTGTGTGTTATCATGTACATTTATACATGATAATTGTGTGTGTAAGACACACATAGAAAGTGAGATGAGATTATTATTTAGTTTCATTTATTTATAAATGAAATGAAATGAGTCATGATAAAAAGAGAGTGTAGAACCTTGTGGAAATTCTTACACTTGACAAAAAGATAAAGATGAATACATACACTTTTGATCTTAGTTTTATCAAGAATTCATCTCAATCTCAACACTTCACTATCTCCCCTCTCTTGGTTTTCAAAATGAAGAGAAAGAAAAAGAAAAGAGAAAAAATATGAGCTAAAATTCTCTACATCCTCACATGATAATCTTGTAAGTCTATGTCGCGCACCCCGCGTGTCCGCGGGGAGGCGGAATTTTCAAAAAACGATTTTACAAAGCTTGCAACATGGACTTGAACTCTAGGATTGATGCTAAACCCTAGCTAACAAAATACTGTGTGAAGTTTAACTACTCGGAAAGGAGTTATACCTCACGATACATATCCTTCGGGTCTTCTTTGTTGTCCTCCTCATCATCGTAGGCTCCACGGATTGTGGCTTCCTCGAGTCAAAGAAAATCCACCCGAGAGTCTATAGTCCGAGCTCCAACCTCAACTCCGAGGTAACTAGGGCAAATAACTTGCTAGACTAGATGGCCTAGGTGATGTAGAGAGTGAAGATGAAATACTTTGTCTCTTGGAACCCTAGGTTTCTCAACTCATGAGATGATTAGGGTTTTATGAAAAAAGAGGAAGACTTGAGAAAATGAGAATGAACTTGTGAGCATTGAATGAATACTTGGCTGCCCTTAGATAAAAGATGAAGCAAATATAATATTTTTGGAAATAAATATCTCACCCCAAAATATCTCACAAGCTTCACAAACATCTACTTTGTCAAGTGAGTGAGTCATCTAGTAGCCATGCTAGATTCAATGCTCAATTCCACCTCATTTCTCCACCCATATTGTTTAATCCATAAAAGAATCAAAACCCTAATAGGTGTCCCCTTCTAGAAGCTTTCCTGAACTAATTACGAGAATGCCCCTCATCCGTATATACATACCCGCATCTGTATTCCGAAGAATACGAATACAAAGAGACGAAACAAATCCATCAGTACAATACTAGGATCCGGCTTAAACCAAAGGCCACCAGTATCATCCGCCCGAACATCATACACACACAAGTGCACGTAAGTGTTCGAAGCCCTGTCGTAAAAACTTACGACCTCTACATCTTTCACTCGATGCAGGGAAACCCTCTATATGGGACTCTAAAGACCCGACAGTACGCGGGCAGTGGGTTTAACCATAAGCCGAAAGCGGTACTAGCTGCACGTAACGGCTACCCAGGTATCTGTCGATGAGAAGGACGATGAGCAAACTCATCCGAACTCCTATTGAGCCTATATGTGACAATCTCCGTACAGTCCGGTCTGTTCGTCTAAGAGTATCGCATATCGGGCCTAGGGGCGGTAATCGTCAGACCCCTAACAGCGCAATAAGTCTTGCCGGAGTGTAGCCCAAAACACCCTGAGAAACTACTGGAATACCTACCAATAAATCTCGCTTTCCCTGGCCAGGGAATTTTTGTAATGGCTCTCCAAAACACAGCGCGATATCAACCCCCAATACCAGGAGAGACGAATCCTATCTAACCGCCACTGCCTCCAAGCTCATCGGGGCTGCACCCAACTACTACCTGTTTGCACGACTCTTTTGAGTTGTGGTAGGATAGTAATCAAAGTACAGTAGGAACACACTCGAGGCGAAGTACCAGTGTCAAGTCGACGGACTAAGCTATACTCATGTCACCTGGTAACTGCTACCCGACGATAGGTATAATACCCACCAACAGTTCCCAACGAGTCCTGTCCAGTGTACTCATAACCTAATGAACACCTGCATACTATCTCCAGTATGACGTACTAATGGCTGTGGGACAGACCATCTCCCCTGCTAGGATGAGAAGCGTATACACTAGTCTACTCCGGAGTATCGATACCCCGTTTTGACAATCCTACGACTAGGGGCCTGTTTAAGGATGTGCTTGTAGATTCTCAACCCTCACTAGTGTGACTGCCATCACAACGCTGGTAATCAAGCAAAAATCCTAAGGGCTCTACTAATATGTATTAGCGATATGCTAAAAGAAACACATACACATATTGAAGTAAAAACAAACCAAGTAGTATACTACCATTTTGAGAAAGACTGTCAATACAACTGTGTATATCCCAAGCTTCCATTAAGTAATATACAAACCAGTATGATACCATAATGGCCTCTAGGGCATACATCACTAACAATCTCCCACTTGCACTAGGGCCATGTACAGGCGTATCGCAGACCTATCTGTGGTTGTCGGGACCCGTCACCTCTCTGACGTCGTTGAAGGATTACAACGACAGGTGTCAGAGGAGTTCGGAGATGTACCATCGAACCGGAGGTAAATTGATTTAAGAGAGCAATCCTGCTCAGTCAATTTAATTTGAGGACTTACGGCCAAAATTGGGCTAAGTCCAGTTGAAAATGTTCAACATTTTATTTGCTTTTGCAATGCATTTCTTTTTATTTTTATTTGGGCTCTACCCCTAAAGGATGCAGAGCATCAATTTGTTTTGGGCTCTGCCCATTTATAAATGATGCAGAGCATCAATTTTACTTGGGCTCTGCCCTTTTTATTGCTTTGCAATTTATTTTGGCCTGCTAGGTCTTTTTGACTTGGGCCTGGCCCTTTAGGAAATGCATTGCATTTGTCAGGCGCTTTGCGCCAATCAGAGAGCGCAAGCGCTTGTGGTGTTGATACATGTCACGCAAGCGCAGTGCGCTGGGCTAATGCGCTGCGCCTGCGCTGCTGAAACGTAGCGCGCTCTGGTGGCTTGCGCCAATCCAGGAGCGCAACAGCGCAGTTTGCAAGTGCAAGGCACTATAATTTGAGAATTTTTTAGATTCAAGAACCAATGGTTCATAAAAGAAGTGCAAAGCACTATTCGTTTTCTTGATCTAATTTAGATCAAAGAAAAAACAAGTTTTTTCTTATTTCAGGAACCAAAGGTTCATAAAAAAGTGCAAAGCACTGTTTTTTATTTTGTTTTTCTTGTTTTAATGAACCAGTGGTTCATAAGAAGTGCAAAGCACTGTTTATTATGTGAAGATCATTGATCTGGTTCTTAGATCAATGATCTATTAGAAGAAATTTCTTCTATTTTATGAAGGTTTTTTACCTTTTTCTTGAAACTTTTTCAGAGTTCTCTCTGTTTGAAGCTCTTGATTTCTCAAGAATGTTCATCCCTTTGAATTGAGGTCTAGGGTCCTTTTTATAGTGCCCATAAATTAGTTAAAGAGATCTTTCTCTGAGTGATTTGGGGAATTTTTCCCACCGTTGGATCTTTGATCCAAGGGCTTCTGTTTTACAGAAGAAAATCTTCTTGTTTTAACAAGAACAGAAAGATTTCTTTAGAATCTTGATTTTGTTTGGCGCAAATGCCCCAGCGCGTGACACGTGTCAAGCAGCGCAGCGCAACTACGCTAGCGCATCTGCGCTGACACGGGTCGCGCAGCGCATCTGCGCTGACACGCGTCGTGCAGCGCAGAGCGCAGCGCATCTGCGCTGACACGCGTCGCGCAGAGCAAAGCGCAGCGCAACTGCGCTAGCGCATCTGCGCTGACACGTGTCGCGCAGCGCAGCGCTTGCGCAACTGAAGCGTTGCTTCCTTTAATTTTTGCTTTAAATAGAGCTTTGCTCTGATTGGGTGCGCTGCGCTGATGTGTCTGTGCCTGACACGTGGCGCGTTGCGCCCGGGATTTGAAGCGTTGCTTCAGAATTTGAAATTTGAATTTTCCAACAGAGCTTTGCTCTGATTGGGGGAAACAAATGCCCCCCCACCGTTGCACTCACGTGGCGCGCACGTGAGTGCAGCGGTGGCAAGCTCCTGACCGTTGGATCAAGGGGTGAGCTGAAGGGACGCAAGCGTCTTATAAATAGGACCTATGGCTCTTAAAAAAAATCTTCACCATCTTTCAAGATTCTTGATTTCAACAGAGCTTTGCTCTTGCTTAAGAACTTCAGAGCTTTGCTCATTTCCAAAGTTAGAAACTTTAGGTAAAACTTAATTTAAATCAAATTAATTTAAATTAATCTTAACCAAAGAGCTTTGCTCTCACAGATCTTTTGATCTAAAGAGATCCCCATTGGGGTTTCATACACTGAGCTTTGCTCTCAAAAACTTATAGATCTGCAGAGATCTTGTTCATGGGTTCTAACCCATGAACAGAGCTTTGCTCTTGAATCAACTGTAGATCTTTTAGATCTGAAAAATGAAGAATTTTTCATAAGTTTTTCATGGATTTTTCAAGATTCCAAATTTTTTTAAATTCTTTTAAGTGTAAAAATTTTCTGATGGACCTTTCCATTATTACCACAGAGCTATGCTCTTTCAAGGAATTTTATTCCTTTGAGACCAGAATTTGACAAGTGTCATTCTGTGACAGAGCTTTGCCCTGAGAGAGGAGATTTTCTCCTTGTCTTGAGGGATTCCCTATTGATGAGAATATTCTCTTGGGGATTTTTTTTTCTTTGACTGACAGTCTCACCCAATGATGAGGCTGTCTTATTAAATGAGGCATTTTCATCCAGATTTTATGGGTCCCCATTTGTTCTCCCACCTACTGCACTGCAGTGTGGTGTAATTAATTTTAAATTAATTAATTTTTAAATTCAGTTAATTGGAAATTTTTAAACGCCAAGCGTTGGAATTGCAGCACTAACGACTATTTCTTGTTCCTTTGCAGTGACCATGTCTCTCGATACTTCGTTCCTGTTCGTCCGCTCGGAGGAAGGGTTTCCTGAAGCGCCCTTGGACCGTGATGTCTTGGCTATGATTAGGGACTACGACCCGGAATATAAGAGTCTGCACCTTTGGGGGTCGTGGTATAACCAGATCATCATGGATCGACGGAGCTTCACGTGCGCCGTACCGTCAGAACCCATCACGGCGATTCACTATGCTACCCCATCCCCGGTGCAGTATGCCGTGGAGATGGTTGATTGGACCTCAAAGGGCTTTGTTCATCCTGCTATGGATGCGATTCCGGTCCAGCGTCCTATGGTTTTGGATATCCTAGGACGCCGTATTTGTCAGGGTGAGGCGCGACCTTGGGGGCAATCATATAACATTGGTCTGATCCCCCGTCACCCGATCGGTTATCTGCTGTGGGCCCGGTACATCCTGTCGACGAAGAAGTCGCAGTTGATAAAGTTAGGATTGTATACCGCGGTGTACGTCTCTCTGTTCCAATATCCTACGCTCCCCACCTGGTGGTTCAAGGCCTTCCTAGAGCAGTGGAACATTCCTACCCACACATTCCTCGCCATGGATCGGGAAGTGTCAATCTCTATGGAAGAGTTTATGGAGGTATCCGGTTTACCGGTTATAGGGGAACACTATGAGGAGTTATTCCCGACAGACGAGTACGTCTTCGGTGCTAAGCCGGTGGTAAGGGGGCTCACGCCGGAGAATGCTGTTCAACACCAATTCCCAAGCTTGATTAAAGTGTTGAACATCTATGAGTCCCTTTTTATCGAACATGGGAGTCGGGGAGTTAACTTTGAGGATTTCATCGCTCGGTTCCTTCGCCTAAGCGTCCTTTCATCAGAAGCTGCCAAGTTCGCTACCCTGGATGACCCTTTCGGTCTAGGTGTGGACAACCTGCCGGAGAAGGAGATAGACCAAAAGGGTTTTTTCCTTCCGGACTTCCCGACTATGTCTTTTGCAGAAATTGCGGCCCCCGGGATGGACGAGGAGGCCTTTTTTTAAGGATTTCTCGGGTTGTGGCTAAGTTGGTTTGCGATCCCAATGCACTCTCACCGTATGCGGCCTTCTGTCTTTTACCCAGCCCACCGAATGGCCATCGGGGTAAAGGTGGCCGTAGGGATCGCTGGCTTAGCACACCTATATCATGGCCTCAGTCGAGCGGCGGATGCTAATAAGCCCGGGATACTGAACGTGGTCATCCCGATGCACTACTTTGTATCGTGGCTCGAGCTACACACGGCGGGTGTCTTCGGCATGCACAAAAGGCCCTCGTTCTTCGACAAGTGCGGTTTCCCTCGCATTATACAGCTGATCGGCGCATCAATTGTGACCCCATCACCACGGAACGCCAGGGGTTTACTCCTTCGCTCTCACACCGTTGGAGCCGGGATGTCCTTTATTGACAAGGTGTTGACTATTGGAAAGGCGTCCACCACTGCGGTGCGACCATTACAAGACTCCTTTAAGGATGGAGCCTCAGTTTTGACGGCCCGGGAGACCCTTCACTTATACTCCATTAGACCGGGCTTCCTCGTCTTCAGGCAGAATGGTGCGGCGATTTTCATGAGATATAACCCGCATCGTTTTGCCCAACAACTGGGCTACGATCAAGGGGTCCCCTTGGAAGCTTTCCTGCTGGAACCCGCTGCCACTAAAGAAGGGATGGAGAACGCGTTGCATAATTTCATGTGCCTGAATATGGGTTCTCATTTTTTTATCAGTGCGCCGGTTTGCGCTCCACGACTCCTCAACGTATATAAAGACTGGTACAATCATGCAACAGGAGCCGTTATAAAGGAGGAAAGGCGATTGCTGGTCGATCGTAAGGGTGCGCCTCCAGGCAGTGACCGCAACGCTCCTTTGGTTCCTAGGAATCCAGTAGTTGCCCCTCTAAAATAGGTTAGAACCGGGCCGTCGCGTGCGCAAAGTCCTCCGCACGGATTGCCGCTCCCCGATACTACAGATGCAGCCCCAGCGCCCTGTGCTCCAATGGAGACAGTGGTTGTAGCCTCGCCGGAGTCTGGCGTAGGTGCAGACATCGGGACCCGCCGTCCCAAGGTGGCTGCTAAGCGTAAGTCGATCCCACGTGCACCTAGGGTCGGAAGGCAGAAGAAAAAGAAGTCGCTCTTCGCTGCAGACGTCGCGTTCGGTCAGGAACCCCACGCTCCCTATGTCGAGGGCCTGAGTGAATATGGGACTAACGAGGGATTAGTCATGCCGCCGCCGGATGATACAGACTTGGAGGCCGCTCTCGAAACTTCAGCGTGGTTGGCAAGGCTTGACGCATGGCTGGCTAAGCTTGCGGATTCAGGTAATCATTAGTCGCATTTTCTATTGCATCATATCTTTATTATTGCCTTTGACTAATATTTTTCCTTCTTTTCTTCCAACAGGCATCACCACTGAAGAAGCCATTGCCGCTTCACTCAAGACCTTCCAAGTGGAGGAACGCCTTAGAGCGTCTTTAGGCCTCAGTAAGTTTCGATTCATCAAGTTTTTATTCTCCTTGTGTTATGGTCAATCTAATCTCTCCCTTTTTTATTGCAGAAACCTTAATGCCGTTCCCGCCAAGTGACGCAAATGTTTTGTCAGCTGCCGATGTTCCTGCTTCTTCTGGGCTACTGCAGGAGGTTCATCTTGAAGAGTCGATGAGAGACGCCTTAAAGGCTCTGGAGGCATCTTTAAATAAGGACGACGACGCTTCGATGAAGGAAGCGTCAAAGAGGTCCATCGTGACAGCCCAGGAGGAACGGAAGCGGTCGAGGCGCGAAGCAAAGGCGCGCAGGGCTGCCTTGGCCATTGGAGCGGGCCCAAGCACCATCCCCTGTGCCGACACCCCGTCAGAAGAGCCCCAGGTCTCCCTGTCTACAGCTCATAGACAGGCGATCCGCGCCAATAGAGAGGCTAACGACAAGTCTACCTCAGATAATACTTCTTTCAGAATTTTGTTATAAGACTTATAAAGCTGTCGGTTCTTATATGCTCTACCCTGCAGGACCGAGCCCAACCGAGGGGGAGGCGGAGACTGTCGAACCTGAGGGTCTGAGGGGAGAGACATTGGTCGAGCCCGAGTCGGTGGCGGATGACACAGCTGGGATTGCTGGGCCCGAGGTAGTGGCTGACGAACTGGTCATGTCCGCTATGCCTGAGCAAGCGGTTGTTGTTGAGCCCGAGGTAGCAGCGGGCGGGGTGCCTGAGGCTGATGATCTTGCGGTGACGGTGGACGAAATAACCGTGACTGCTAAACCCGAGGGAGTAGCGGGTGAGGTGGCCATGATTCCTGAGGACGAGCCGACCGCTCCTTCTCAGGAATCTGGCAATGCTCCAGTCATAGCCCTCCCTGTCTATGGTCCTCCGCCGTCTCCAGGTCTCGCGAGCACGACAACGGTTCCCATTGAGTCGGGTGATGAGGCCACGGGCGGTGGCCTCATGTTGATGGAGGAGGGAGTCGCCTCCGTTTCGGCCGGCAACTCACCAGGTAAATCCCAAGTTACTGTCCTCTTTATCTTACAATCCTTTGTGACAAGTTCACATTTGTTCGTAACGCAGGTGCAGCCAGTGCCGGTGCCCCATTGCTCGAGGGAGCGCCTTCAACTACTGCCTTGGCGGTGGTCACCTCTCAGCCCTATCTCATACCTTCAAAGATGTTGGAAGGTATGAGTTTGCAACTTATTAACCTCACTTTTCAGACGTATAATTCGTGTACTAAAGTCATACTGTTGTGTCTTTCAGGAGTGCTTTTTGACCATCTTTATCAGGTGTTGCTCCCACACTTCTCCTTCCCATCCGAACTCGCTTCTTCCTCTGGTGGCGCTGGTGAGTATGATTTCCATTGATATCTTTCTTTTTCATTGATGGAATTACTTCTAACCCTTTTTTCTCATCTCGACTGCAGTGCTACAGATTGAAGGAGGGGATAAAAGATCGGCTGCGCCACCGGCCCTTCCGGCCTTGCCACCTGTCTCAGCTGGTACGGCGACTATCACATTGATAACTCTCCCCTTTTTATTTCCTGTACTTTTATCTGATCACATCCTGTTTCTTTTCAGCTGTCGTTCCGGTCTCGGCGCCCTTCGAGCCTCGCATCACAATGCTAGCAGGTCCATATCTGAGACGTCCATCTTCGAAAGGCGCCGCGAATAGTCTGCGCATGTTGAGTGGCTACGTCGAGGAACTCGATGTTGAAACTCCTACATCTGCCGCAGACTTCGCTACGGCGGTTAACCCGATGCTGGTGATACTCGTGAACTTTCATGATGAGGGTTTCATCGCATCTTGGGTTAACCATTGCAGGGAGATCGAGGCCCGCCTGCATCAGTTGGAGTCGATGCATCCCACTCCCGAGACCTTAGCCGCCAGTAATCAAAGAGCAGCGTGGATTGAGCAGAGCGCTTCTTACTTCCGCCATCTCGAACAAGAAGTCATTTCAAGGCGTAAGGAGCGCAGTGAGACTTCGAGCAAGTCTGCCTAACTGCATGCTCGGGTGGAGGCCAATGCTGCACGGTTGAAGATTGTCTTTGAGGGCCTTCTGCAATGTCTTTCCGAAGGGTTATCATTGAGGCAACAGCTTGACGTTGTCGAGCGGGATGCACCCAGCCAAGAAGCAGCCCAGAAGGCGGCCGAGGAGCAACTTTCATCTTTTTTACAGCAGTGGGCCCAGGTGGAAGCGGAGGTGGCCACGACAGCCACTCAGGAGGAGGCGCTGAAGGAAATGCGAGAGCAGCTTGCGGATTTACTAAAGACACTTCCTCCTCAGTAGCTTTCCCTCTTTGTATCGTTTGTACTTGTAGATAAAAAAATGTGTATATATATTTTTTTTATTCTTTAACATAATGTATCCTGTACCCAATCAAGTTTATGAATAAAAGATACACATTTTTTTTGTAATGTCTTGTGTCATTTTCTCCGTCTTTTCTTTCTTTTATTATCAGCATGCCACCTTAAGTAAACATGGTTGATGGATGATTAGAGCAAGTATCTTGACTACCTCAAGAAATAGCGATGGCTTAGGCCGCAGGTTCAGATCTGCTGCCTAAGACTTTTCAACTCTATAAGCCGTGAGGGTCTCATAGAGATTTTTCTCCCTACGGATCGAGAGGATCTCGTAGGTGGGTTTTTCTCCTTAGGAGTCGTGAGGATTTCTAAGTGTGTTTTCTCTTATAGATCGTAAGGATCCTGTAAGAGAATTTTTCCCTCTTACGAGTCGAGAGGACTCGTAGGCGGTTGTTTCCCTCCTTGTCGAAACTCGACTTCGGAGAGTGAGACCCGTGAATAGTATGCAAGAGACCGTTTTAGATCGACTTGCAGGGTCCCATTGTTCAGGAAGCAAGTTTTTTAGTCCCTGCTGCCTGAGGCTTCATCTTGCAAGTTGAGACGAATCGGGAATTTCCCGCGGAGACACTGGTTTCTCTGCGAACCGACGCGAATCAGGAGGCTCTCGTCAAGGATTGTTTGTTTCCCTGAGTTGAGGTATTTGCTAAGGATTATTTGTTTCCCTAGCGCTAAGGATTATTTGTTTCCCTGGTGTCGAAACGAATCGAGAATTTCCCACGGAGGCACTGGTTGCTCTGCGAGTCGACGCGAATCAGGAGGCTCTCGTCAAGGATTGTTTGTTTCCCTGAGTTAAGGTATTTGCCAGGGATTATTTGTTTTCCTGGTGTTGAAACGAGTCGAGAATTTCCCACGGAGGCACTGGTTGCTCTGCGAGTCGACGCGGATCAGGAGGCTCTCGTCAAGGATTGTTTGTTTCCCTGAGTTGAGGTATTCGCCAGGGATTATTTGTTTCCCTGGTGTTGAAACGAGTCGAGAATTTCCCACGGAGACACTGGTTGCTCTGCGAGTCGACGCGGATCAGGAGGCTCTCGTCAAGGATTGTTTGTTTCCCTGAGTTGAGGTATTTGCCAGGGATTATTTGTTTCCCTGGTGTTGAAACGAGTCGAGAATTTCCCACGGAGACACTGGTTGCTCTACGAGTCGACGTGGATCAGGAGGCTCTCGTCAAGGATTGTTTGTTTCCCTGAGTTGAGGTATTTGCCAAGGATTATTTGTTTCCCTGGTGTTGAAACGAGTCGAGAATTTCCCACGGAGACACTGGTTGCTCTGCGAGTCGACGCGGATCAGGAGGCTCTCGTCAAGGATTGTTTGTTTCCCTGAGTTGAGGTATTTGCCAAGGATTATTTGTTTCCCTGGTGTTGAAACGAGTCGAGAATTTCCCACGGAGACACTGGTTGCTCTGCGAGTCGACGCGGATCTGGAGGCTCTCATCAAGGATTGTTTGTTTCCCTGAGTTGAGGTATTTGCTAAGGATTATTTGTTTCCCTGAGTTGAGGTATTTGCTAAGGATTATTTGTTTCCCTAGCGCCAAGGATTATTTGTTTCCCTGGTGTTGAAACGAATCGAGAATTTCCCACGGAGGCACTGGTTGCTTTGCGAGTCGACGCGAATCAAGAGGCTCTCATCAGGGATTGTTTGTTTCCCTGAGTTGAGGTATTTGCCGAAGACACTGGTTTCTTCGGAGTTGGGATGAACCGTTGAGATTTGGCTTCGTTTTCTGGCGGAGCCTGTTGGGAGAGCATGGTTCTCTCTTTGTTTATGCCCTTGGATTGTATACAGGGATCGATATGATCTCAGCTGTAGGGCCAAAGTTTTATCATCATCATTTTTTTTTGTTTTATTTCCGCGATGCTTTATCATTTCAGCTTTTATATCGCGAAGGTCGCGATTGCCCAATCATTTCGGCTATTTTTCGCGGTGCCCAATCATTTCGGCTGTTTATTTTGTTTTCACTCGCTGCTTTTTATTGCGAGTTGCCCAATCATTTCGGCTATTTTGCATGCATACATTTTTACTTGCTGCTTTTTATTGCAAGTTGCCCTATCATTTCGGCTATTCCGTATGCATGTGCGGCCTACTGGCTTTCCGCCGTAAACCTGAAATTAGACACCGATTTTGGCATCAGCACCGCTACAACTGGGATATTGCCAGGAGCGAATCATCATCTGCTTCTGTCGATGTCGAACAAAGGTGGCTTAGCGATCAGGGTTAGGGTCCTGTCGACTAAGGCTTTCGACTTCGTGAGCCGTAAGGGTTTCACAAAGGTATTTCTCCCTACAAGTCGTGAGGATCTTGTAGGTGTATTTTCTCCATAGGAATCGTGAGGATTCCTAAGTGTATGTTCCTCTGTAAGTCGTAAGGATCCTAAAAGAGGGTTTTCTCCTTGTAAGTCGAGAGGACTTATAAGGGTTGTTCATAATGCGCACATATCCCCAGTCACAGATGGGACTTGGTTAGGGAAATGTTTATTCACGCCCGTGGATTGTATACAAGAGTCAGTATTGAACCACTTGTAGGGCAGTATTGGAAGTTGTGGGGGTTGCTTAAGCATAGGTTTAGGTCTCTGTAACTTAAGACTTTCAAATCTTACGAGCCATGAAGGTCCCATAAGAGAGTTCTCCTTACGAGTCGTGAGGATCTCGCAAGTGTATTTTCTTTTTAGGAATCGTGGGGATCCCTAAGTGTGCTGCTCCCTTGTGAGTCGTAAGGATTTCACGCGGGTGGTTTCTCCTTACAAGGTCGAGGGGGCCTTATAAGTGTCTTTTAACGAGGTTGCGCCCTTTCGGGTTTTCACAAACACTCGCCGGTAGTCCTGCTGTTTTTACTCACGGAGCCCTTTCGGGTTTTCATCCGTGCCCATTTTGCTTATGGACATACCGTTTTTATTTTATTTTCTTCTTCTCTTTTTTTTTACGAGGTCGCGCCCTTTCGGGTTTTCACGAACACTCGCCAGTAGCCCTGCTGTTTTTACTCACGGAGCCCTTTTGGGTTTTCATCCGTGCCCCTTTTGCTTATGGACATACCGTCTTTATTTATTTATATATTTTTTTTATATATATTTTTTTATTTTGTCAGCCTACGGATGCTGCGGTATTAGTTTAAGGACGTTTCGGTCCGCTATTAGTTTAAGGACGTTTCGGTCCGTCATGAAGAAGGCTGGCTACTGCTTATAAAGATTGAGCTTAGGAAGATAGCGAGCGGACATAGTCGTCGTCATCTATCACTGACCTAGGCTGTGGCTCATTAAGCGTAGTATTTCTTTAGGAAGCGCCCGTTTATTGGCCTGAAAGGCCTTTCACCATGCATATCCATGAGTAGATAGGCCCCACCCTGGTAAACTTTATCTATGATGTACGGGCCTTCATAGTTTGGCTCGAATTTTCCCCGCTTGGCGCGATTGGGGATCATAGGCCTTTTGACCACTAGCACGAGTTCGCCTTGGCGGAATGTCCTCGGCCGGGTCAATCTTTCATATGAGCGCGTCATCTTTGCTTTATAAGCTTCTAGATTTTGTTGCGCTATGAGCCGGGTTTCATCAAGTGCGTCAAGCTCCTCAAGCCGAAGGTGAGCATTTTCCTCGTCCGTCAGCTCGTAGTGGACTGCCACTCGTAGAGATGGTAATTCTATCTCGAGGGGGAGTACTGCTTCTGTACCGAATACCAACGCATATGGCGTTGCGTTCGTGGCCGTCTTGAACGTAGTTCGATACGCCCAAAGTGCCTCTTGCAGTCTCTCGTGCCAGTCTCTCTTATTTCGGGACACCGTCTTCTTCATAATCTTTGTTAAGGTCTTATTGAAGGACTCAGCTAGACCGTTAGCTCGCGAATTATAAACCGAGGAATATCTCCAGTCTATATTGTGCTGTTGTGCGATGCGACTGATCTTGTGGCTTCTGTAAGCTGGCCCGTTATCGGAGATGATCCGGCGCGGAGTTCCAAACCGATATAGGACGTGCGTCTTAAAGAAATGGAGGATATTCTCCGTCTTCACTTCTCTTAACGGTACTGCTTCTGCCCATTTGGAGAAGGAGTCAGTCGTCGCCAGGATGAAACGATGTCCTCTGGACGATGCTGGTTCGATGGGGCCGACTATGTCAGTCCCCCACATTTCGAATGGCCAGCCAGCCACTGTTGGATGGAGTGGATTTGGATGTTGGTGGATAAAGTCTCCATGAATCTGGCATGAGTGGCATTGCTTCGCATATTCGAGGCAGTTCTGAATCATCGTGGGCCAGTAGTAGCCCATCCGTTTGATCTTCAACTTCATCTTTGGGCCCGCTTGGTGAGAACCGCAGAGTCGGTCGTAAACTTCCAGAATGACTCTTTTCGCTTCGTCAGGTCCGAGGCATCTCATCCACAGAGAATCAAACGACCTCTTGTATAGAGTATCATTGACGAAGGCGAAAGACAGAGCTCGTTTCATGAGCTGATGTCTTGTGGACGCATCTTCGGGCATTCGATGGGACTTAAAGTAGTCTATGAAGACTTCCCTCCAGTCCTCAGCCTTTTCTCGTTCTTTTATTTGTAAGGTCGTCTGCTCAGTCGCTCCTTTTTCCTCGGATGATTCCGGAGGTATTTCTTCTGGGGCAAGCACCCGACGGCTTTGTACCATGATTCTAACGTCATCGGGATTCTTGTCAGCCAGTTCTTTAGCAAGTTTGGCCAACGCATCTGCTTTGCTGTTTTCCGCGCGCGGTATGCTTTCCAAAGTATAGGAGGGAATTTGGGTCAACAGTTGTTGCACCTTTTCACCGTACTTCACCAACTCCGGTTTGCATGTTTGGTAGTCGTCGTTTACTTGACTAACGACCAGTTGAGAATCTCCGTATATGAGGAGGTTTTCAATTCCCATGTCAATGGCGATCTCGAGGCCTGCTATCAAAGCTTCGTATTCGGCTTCGTTATTTGTCCTCGGCTCTGTTAAGGAGAAGGCAAAACGCATTATCCCACCTTATGGAGTTACAAAGATGAGTCCTACCCCTGATTTGATTATAGGGGCACTTTGTTTGCGTTTCTTCATGGAAGATGCTCCATCGAAATAAAGCTCCCATTGGGTATCACCACCGTCGATCGCATCAAACGCATGTTCGTCTGGAAGATCGCAATTTAAAGGAGAATCGGCGGGTATCAGATGCTCAGCGAGGAAGTCGGCGATAGCCTGGCCTTTCACTGCCTTGAGAGGTTGATACGTTACCGAGAACTCCATCAAGAGCCGGGCACATTTAGCGAGTCGTCCCGTCAATATGGGCCTTCGACATCAAATATTTAAGGGGGTCCACTTTTGAAATGAGACGGACCTCATGCGCCAACGCATAGTGCCTGAGCTTTGTTATCGCGAAGATCAACGCCAGGCAGTGTTTTTCAATGGGGGAGTAGTTGCTTTCTGCTCCCAGCAGAACTCGACTTAAGTAATAGAGTGCTCTTTCTTTCCCTTGGTCGTTCTCTTGTGCCCATAATGCGCCTAAGGAACCTTCGAGGGCGGTTGTATAAAGAATGAGAGGTTTTCCCTTACCCGGAGCAGCCAACACTGGCGGGTTCTGCAGGTATTGTTTAATTTCGTCTAGCGCGCCCTGGCATTTTTGGTCCCAGACGAACGGGGTTCCCTTCTTCATCAGGTGGCTGTAAGGACGGCACTTGCCTGAAAGGTTGGCTATAAATCGCCGTATATACGTGAACTTCCCTTGGAGAGACCGCAGCTGTTTGAGAGTTCTTGGCGGAGGCATTTCCATGATTGCCTTGATCTTTGACGGATCTATCTCGATACCCCGGTGTCGGACGATGAATCCCAGGAATTTGCCCGAGGAAACTCCGAATGCGCACTTGAGAGGGTTCATCTTCAGGTTGTATTGCCGAAGGCGTTGAAATACAGTTTTCAGATGCTCGAGATGTTTCTCGTATGATTTGCTTTTAACCACGAGATCGTCGATATAGCATTCGACGATTTCGTGTATAAGGTCATCGAAGATCTTCGTCATGGCCCTTTGATAGGTGGCACCGGCATTGTTTAAACCGAAGGGCATCACCTTGTAGCAGAATATACCCAAAGGAGTCCTGAAGGCAGTGTGCTTCTGGTTTTCGGGATGCATCTTTATCTGATTATACCCTGACGAGCCGTCCATAAAGGAGAAAACCTCATGAGTGGACGTATTGTCTATCATTAGTTCGGTGACTGGTACTGGGAAATCGTCCTTCGGGCAAGCTTTATTAAGATCCCGAAAGTCTACGCATATGCGCACTGTCCCATTTTTCTTCATCACCGGGACGATGTTGGTGATCCATTCAGGGTATTGAACTTCTTGGATGAAGCCAGAGTCGATCAGCTTCTTGACCTCGGCGTTGATACTCATCTCAAGCTCGAGCCGCATTCTTCTCGGCGCCTGTTTGACTGGCTTGACGTCAGGAGATATCGCCAATCTATGCACAGCAATTTCTGGATCTAGTCCCGGCATTTCGGAATAGTTCCATGCGAAGCAATCTCTGTGCTGTAGAAGCACGTCCTTTAACGCAGCCACCCTTTCTTCAGATAGCAGCTCGCTGATGAATGTCAGTCGCGGGTCATTTGCCGTTGCCAACTCAATTTTCTTAAGGTTATCTGCAGTGGTATGAATTCCATCTTCCAGCTCTTTTGGTGCTGGTGGAAATTCTGAGATTACCTCGTCGTTGCTGTTTTCGAAGCACCAGGAAAGGTCATCCATGTTCTCGGGCTCTTCTTTTGATATCGTTATCACGTGACAAGTACGGATTTGCTTCCAATCCCAATGCGGAACTGGTTCTTCTTTCGTGGCCTTGGGTTCGTGCTTCTGTGGCAGCGCTACCCTCCAGTTGTCAGACAGAGTGAATTTGCCAAGCTGATACTGATCTTCGACCCAATTCTTGAAGGTGAAGCAGTCTTCGAGAGGATGCCGTACCACTCGGTGATAAAAGCAATAGTCTGGGTCAGAGGCTTCGCCTGCTTGTTCGGGGTTTTTGGACTCCGGCAGTGTATGATCGAAGGAACCTGATAGCCTTTTTAAAAGGAGTGGTTAATGCTCCGCAATTTAAAAATTATCCTCTGTTTTAAAATAACCGAGTGGTTTCTTTTAAACTGTTCCAACGATTCAACTTTGGTTTATTTTCTTTGCATTATTATAATGCGTCCCATCAATTAACCTATCATTACAGAAAACAACGAAAATACAACGTCCTGTTATGCCATCCGCATTCGCCATTGGGTCCCGTCATCACCCGTTAGGTTACTTAACTAACGACAGAGCGGGGGCTAGGCCAGCACGGGTGTAAAACATAAGTGACGTCAAAATAGCTATCATATATAGATATTGTACATTCGTCAGACGCAATAATAGGCATTCCAGTTCACAAATGAACATTATTGGATATGCAAGCAATCCGCGTTTCCTTTGAGCCTGCAACGAAAGACGGATTACACAGTTGTGATGAATAGCCATTACCCCACCCTAGACCCCTACGGGTACGGCAAACTACCCGCCAAGTACCCGAAGAGAAGCGGTCTCCCTCAACAACGTGAGTAGGCCACTAAATACTTCAAAGTACCCGGTAGTTTGTGCACCCCACCTTGGGTCTATCCTAGGAGCAAAAATCAGTAAATGAAATAATACAACGGTGGCTACAACCGCAACCTGGATGTGCCCCGCAAAAGAATATTACATCATATTACAATTTACATCGAATGAATGAATATAAAAACCCATCTCAAACCCCCGGCTAATCATTACAACGATCCAATCAAGTTCATAAACACAAACAGTAAAATTATTACAGAAATGTGCAACCCCCTGCCAACCGACATACTAGCAGTTAGGGGAGGTTTACGAACACATTATACAAATCACAGATAAAATCTAATTAGCCAAATATCATAGAATTTCGATCGAGCAAACACAATTGATTCTACTCCAAAAACTTCTCCGTCCACCTGAGACTTGAGCAGAAACAAAACATTCCAGAAAGAACAAAATTAACACAGAAGAGTTACCGGGGAATTTTGGGGTGAATCGGCTTCAACTCGGCCGTGGATCCGCGGCAGATAGCTTGGATCGGCCGCGGTTCCGCGGCTGTTTGGCCGATTCAGGAACCCAAATTTCTCCAGTATTCTTATAATTCCCTGCTTGTAATTTTAAGGGTCCCTGAAAAATTTTTAGACCCCGTTTTAAAATCGACAGAAACTTGGTCAATATGATGTTTTTTCCGGTTCGTTTTGCGATCGAATTTCTAACGACTTTGCTAACAAATTAGTTATGGTTTGGTAAGGCTCTAATACCACTGTAAGTCGACGTTAGACACCCCATGATTTGCGGGGAGGCGGAATAGGTAAAACAATCATTTTGTTTAAAAGAAACATCGACTAACTTACGGTTCTTTGCCAAACCTTAACTAACAAAACCATAGAAGTCATTAGCTACTATGAAAGAAGATTATACCTAATGAACCAAGTCCTTCTTGTTCTCTTTGACCACCTCCTCATCGGCCTCCTCTTTGTAATAGAAGATCCACCCGAGAGCCGCTACTCCAAGCTTGACCTCTAACTTGATGTAACTAGGTTACTCAAAGTGCTAATCTAAGCAACCTAAGGAATATAGAGTAGGATTAGGGATTAATAAGTCTTGCTAACCCTTGATCTCAACGCATGAGAGGTTAGGGTTAGGGTTTGAAGAGAGAGCTTGAGGAGAGAGAAGGTGAGAGTGAGAATGATATGAATTCTTTCTCATTTACAATATATGATGAAGCATAAAGAATATCAAATAAATCAATTAAATGATATTAACAACCATGCTTCATTTAATATATGCAATGAATCATCAAGTGAGTCATTAAGCAATAAATGCTTCATTAACTCACTTGAATGATTCAGCTAATGAGTCACTAATCCATTAATGCAAATGCCACCTTAGCCCTCCAAGTCATCATCCTTCTAGAAGCTTCTCGACAATTTACGAGAACGCCCCTCCTATCCGTGAAAACACGGAAAAACTTTAGACTGTATAAATCCAATAATCTGATACTAGAATCTGGTTTAAACCAAAACCCGCTAGTAAAAACTGTGCGAACATCGTACGTGCATAAATGCACGTGCATGTTCGAACCCTGTCGTAAAACCATACGACCTCTATATCGTTTCGCCCGAAACAGGAACTCTCTGTGTGGGACTCTAAAGACTCGACTACTACGCTGGCAGTGGGTTTAACCAGAGATCGCAAGCGGCACTAGCTGTACGTAACGGTCCTCAGGAAGATGTCGATAAGAAGGCCGATGAGGAAACCCATCCGACTCCTACTGAGCCTGATGTGACAATCTCCGTACAGTCCGGTCTGTTCGTCTAGGACTATCGCATATCGGGCCTGGGGGAGGCAAGCGTCAGTCCCCTAAAAGCGGTATAAGTCGTGTCGGAGCGAAGCCCATTACACCTTGAGAAACTACTGGAAAACCTACCAGTAAATCTCGCTTGCCCTGGCCAGGGACTTTGCGTAATGGCTCTCCAGACACAACGCGATATCAACTCTCAATACCGGGAGAGACGAATCCTGTCTAACCGCCACTGCCTCCAAGTGCTTCGGGACTGCACCCAACTGCTACTTGTTTGCACGACTCCTTTGAGCCGTGGTAGGGTAGCAATCTAAGAACAGTGGGAACACACTCGAGGCGAAGCAGCAGTGTTAAGTCTGCGGACTATGCTGTACTCATGTCACCTGGGAACTGTTAACTGACGACGGGTATAATACCAACCAACAGTTCCCTGCGAGTCCTATCCAGTGTACCCGTAACCCAACGAGCACCTGTATACTATCTCCAGTACGACGTACTGATGGCGGTGGGACAAACCATCTCCCCAACTGGGATGAGAAGCGTACACACTAGTCTACTCTGGAGTATCGATGCCCTGTCTCGATAAACCTACGACTAGGGACCTGAAAAAGGATGTGCTTGTAGACTACCCAGCCTCCACTAGTGTGACTGCCATCACAACGCTGGTAGTCAAGGAAGATCCTAAGGGCTCTATCAATACGTACACACATATTAAGATAGATATAAACCAAGTAGCATACTACCATGTTTAGCAAGACTGTTAATATAACTGTGAATTTCCCAAGCTTCCATTAAGTAATATACAAGCCAGTATGATACAATAATGGCCCCTAGGGCATATACACTAACAAGCCCGTGAACTTCCCGATGCATTATTTTACTTCATGGCTTGAATTGCATGTGCTCGGTTACTTCGGAATGCACAAGCGGCCTCATTTCTATGAAACTTGCAATTTTCCACGGATCATGCGGTTGGTCAATGCTTCCATTGTGGAGCTGAGCCAGCGAGAGGCTCGGGGTGTAATTCTTCGCCCACGTACCGTCGGGGACGGCATGACCTTTGCTGATAAGGTTATGACCATCGGTAAGGAGTCTGCTAAGACGGCGCAGCCATTGCGGGACACCTTTAAGGATGGGGCTTCTACCCTGAAAGCTCGGGAAATTCTACACCTATATTCCATCAGGCCGGGATATTTGGTGTTTAGGCAGAACGATTCGGCTCTGTTCATGAGATATAACCCTCACCGTTTTGCCCAGTAATCAAGTTATAATCTGGACGTCCCGCTCGAGGCATTCCTGGCAGAACCGGTTTACACTGAGGAGGGCATCCGAAGCGCTTTGCATCACTTCATGCGCTCAAACACAGGGTCCATTTTCTTCATTAAGGAACCAAGTTATGTTCCTAGGGCCTTAAACGTATACGTGGCGTGGTATCAGCACGCAATGGGTGCTGTTATCAGGGAGGAAAAGAAACTGTTGCTCGACCGCAAGGGTGCACCCCCTGCTGGTAATCCAAGCATCCCTCTGAAGCAACGGACCATCGTCCGTCCTCCCCTAAGAGGAGTCACTGCGGTCGAGGTCCCGCATGATAGGCCCGAGCTACCGGTGCCCCGTACTCCCGTGGAGACGGTGAATGTAGCTTCCCCCGAGTCTGGCGTGGGTTCAGATATCGGGACTCGTCGTCCTAAAGTCCCACCAAGCGTAAGCTAGTGCTGGCTGCGACCGGAGATCGCTTACAGAAGAGGAAGAAAAAGTCGATCTTTTCTGTCGACGTTGTGCTCGGCCAGGAGCCTCATGCTCCTTATAGCGAGGGCCTGAGTGAATATGGGACCAACGAGGGTCTGTTCATAGCACCGGACGATACTGATTTGGCGGCTGCCATTGCCACTTCTGAGCGATCAACAAGCCATAAAGCGGGACTGGCCACCCTCGCACAATTAAGTAAGCTTCAATCATACCCCTACTTTTTTACGTTTTTGTTATAATATTTTGAATGACACTCGTTCTCCACCAGGCATTTCCACTGAAGAGGCTCTAGCGGCTTCCCTCAAGACTTTCGAGGAGGACGAGAGGATTCGAGCATCTTTAGGCATCGGTACATTTCGGTTCACCGTGTCTCCACTCCTATTTCTTACAGGTAATCTGACCCTTCTTTTCATCTTATTACAGGAACTACCTCTACTCAAGTTATTCTAGGTATGGCACCAACTTCGCAGGGCGGTGCGGAAATGCCCCCGAGGTCGGCTGTCGAAGTTTCAGTTCCGCCTGTATTGCCGAAAGAAGCCTCGCTTAAACAACTGATGACGGATGCCATAACGGCTTCAAACGTATCCCTTGGCGCGGACGATGACGTCTTATTGATGGAGGCTTCTAGAAGATCCGCTCTCATGGCCCGAGCGGAAAGGAAGCGTAGAGTGCGCGCAGCAAGGGAGCGTAATGCTGCCTTGGCTGCAGGTGCAGGTCCGAGCGCTTCTACTCCTGATCTCACCCTTTCAGAGGATGCTTCAGCTGCCTTGTCCACCGCCCACAGACAGGCAACTCATGCGGCTCGGGAGGCAATAAAAAAACCGACCCAAGGTAACGTGGCATTGGGTTCTTTTGTCAAAGTTTTAATTCTCAGGTTCTTATATATCCTATCTTGCAGGGCTTAGTTTTGCCGAGGGAGTGGCAGGTGACGTGACGGCAACTACCGAGCCTGGGGTAGCGGTAGGTGAGACAGCCACGATTGTCGAGCTCGAGGTAGCGCCAGGTGAGACAACCATAATCTCTGAACCCGAGGTGGCGGTAGGTGAGATGTCTACAATCGCCGATCCCGAGGTAGCCACTCTTTCTCAAGAGTCGGGCACTGCTCCAATCATCACTCTTTCCCCTTGCGGCTCTTTGCCGTTGCCGGGTGCTGTGAGTGTCATGACGATTCTCATGGAATCGGGGGATGAGGCTACGGGTGGCGAGACCATTCCGATGGAGGAGGGTGAAGCATTTGCTGCCTCCAGTGACGCTCTTGTAGCGGTCTCGACCGGCGACTCACCAGGTAGATTTTGGGTGATTACTTTCCTCTTTATTCTGCAATCCTTTTTAACTTCTTTTTGACAGCGTTTCTCTTATTTCTAATGCAGGTGTGATGAGCGTTGGGATTGTGCCACCCGAGGAAGCATCTCCATTTGCTGCTTTAATGGTGACCGCTCCTCTACCTTCTCTCGTACCATCCCAAATGCTGGAAGGTGCGGATTTGTGACCCATCAGTTTCATTGCAGGCTGTATACTTTATGTATTGACATTGCATTACTGCGTCCTTGCAGGAGTCCTTTTTGATCACCTGTATCAGGTGCTACACCCACACTTCTCTTTCCAGTCAGAGTTTGCCTCATCTAGTGGCGCTGGTGAGTACACCCTTCAGCTAATGTCTCTTCTTTTAAGGGCAGCCAAATCATTTCTAATTATTCTTTGTTTTGATTGCAGCACTACAGATCGAAGGAGGAGACGAAAGAACAGTTACGCCACTGGTAATCCCGGCCTTGCCACCTGCTGCAGCCGGTATAGTAAACTCCATTGTTTATGAACCTCCTCTATTTCTTGCCGTCATTTAACTGTGATTTATTTTGCAGCGGTGATATCAACTTCAGCTCCGTTCGAATCTCGAGTCGTAATGCCTGCAGGCCCCTTTTCTCGACGTTCATCTTCCAAAGGCGCTGTGAACAGTCTGCGCATGTTGAGCGACTACATCGAGGAGCTTGATGTGAAGGCTCCCACATTCGCTGCAGATTTTGCCGCGGAGGTTAATCCTATGCTGGCGACGCTCGTGAACTTTCATAGTGAGGGCGCCGTTGAGTCTTGGGTTAATCACTGCAGGGAAATTGAGGCCTGTTTGCACGAGCTCGAATTCGGATGTCCTGCTCCTGAGGTCTTGGCTGTGAACTCTCATCGGGCTGCATGGGTTGAGCAGAGCACTCCCTACTTTCGTCATCTTGAACAGGAGGCGGCCTTAAAGCGTAAGGAGTGTGAAGAGATTTCGAGCGACTCTGCTCGATTGCATACTCAGGTTGATGCCAATGCTGTGCAGTTGAAGACTATCTTTGAGAGCCTTCTATGATGTATTTCCGACGGGCTAACGCTGAGGCAGAAGCTCGACCTCATCGAGCGAGATGCACAGAATCGTGGGGCAGCTCAGCGGGCTGTCGAAGAGCAACTTTCGTCCTACTTGCAGCAACGAGCCCAAGTCGAAGCAGAGTTGGCCGCGACAGTTGACCAAGAAAAGGGGCTGAGGCAAGTGCGCGAGCGGCTGATTGGACTATTGAAAACTCTTCCCTCTCAATGATCGTTTTTGTACCATTTGTAATTTTGAATAAAATGTATCCATTTTTTAATCCTTTCATATAGCAGGTGATGATCATATCAAACATCCACAAGCTGCAAGCGGTCAGCTAAACGTAACAGCCACCCAGGTATTGAGCGATCAGAAGATCAACAAGCTAGCCTGTCCGTTCTCCTGTGAATCCAATCAGTAACACTCCCGTACAGTCCGGTCTGTTCGTCTGATATGTCGCATATCAAGTCTAGGGGTGGTATACGTCAGACCCCAGTAACCGATAAGTCGTGTCGATGTGAGGCTCATAACAGGTCGAGAAACTACTGGTAACACTTACCAGTATATCTCTATATCAGCCCTGGCCAGGGACTTCCAGTTATAGCCAATCGAACACAGCACAACATCAACTCCCTATACCGGGAGAGACGAATCCCCTCTTATCGCTCATTGCCTCCATGTGATTCGGGACTGCACCTAAAAGACACCGTTTTGCATGCCCTCTTGGACGTGGTAAGGTGAAAATCAAAGCACAGTGGGAATCACACAAGACTCTATGATGATCTTGGGTTTACAGACTACGTTGTACCAGTGTCACCGGAGAACTGCCATCTGACGTGTGGTATATCACCATCTGGGAGTTCTCGGCGAGTCCGTCCAGTGTACCCAGTCTCCACTGAGCACCCATACACCATCCTTGATGTCAAACACCGATGGATATGGGATCATCCATTGCCCATCATATGGGTCAAGATGCGTATACGCTAGTCTACTCTGGTGTATCGATGCCCTGTCTCGATATACCCTCAACTAGGAACAGTTATAGGATGTACTCATCGACTACTATGGCCCCACTAGTATGATCTCATCATAGTCCCAATAGTCGAGTACAGATCCTAAGGGCTTTATCAACATGTGAGAGTAAAACAGTAAACCAGTACAAGTCAACATGTTAAGATAAAGTGAAACCAAATAGCATACTATCATGACGAGCAAGAAAGTCCTCTCTGTATATATCCAAGCATCCATCATAATATACATCATATGTACAACAATGGCCTCTAGGGCATATACATAACTAACACAATCAACACTTGATTTAGGAAAATATTCATAATATTTTTGGTACGAAATAACAGTCGCTTAGAATCATCGTTTTACCACTTGGTAATACAAGGTGATATTCGCCAGCTGCTTTGGCTGCAACAATTGCACCATTCCTTACTACTAGAGACATATCACCCTTTCCCAGTTATCTACCCCTCTATAGGCCATGTAACAAATTACATACGTGGGATCCTGATCCGGTATCCAATACCCAGGACGTAGAGTTAACTGAGAAACGGTTCTTGGTAACGAACACACCCGAAGAAGATACATCAACATGCTTATTCTTCGTTTGGGTGGCATAGGAATCTGGATATTGCCCTATTCCTTGCTGAGACTTATGACAATCATAAGATAGAGCGGAACCTAGCCCAGTATAATAATTGGGTTCGGTCAATACGTCCATATTATTATCTTGAATAAGGCGTGTCATTGGTCGCTACCAGGAGAGAGAGATGGATAATCACTTTGCGTGCGCTCTTTGCAAGATTAGATTGGTTATTATTTTATCTAATCAGGATGGCTCCCACTATTATTATCAAATCTTCCTTCAAACCCTAAAAGGTAAGATTAGCCGGGATTAATTACACTCTACAAGTTCGCCAATCGATCAGCCAGGCAGGTATTGGTACTCCGAGGGAGTCTCCCCATGCTTTCGCAAGGAACTAATTAAATAACCTCATTTCCGCAGGGGCATCACCCCGTTAACACCTTTCTTAGACACCTAATGGATCGGCTAATTGTAAAGTGCAAAACTCTCCCAGGAGTAATGTTCCCCTCCGAAAGACGGCAAGACAGACGTCTTGCCTGAAATTCGGGGTAGATGCTAATTGGTGCTATCCGTCCACCTCTCCGAAGATGCCAAGTTGATTTATGGCACCATATATCGAAGGTTTAAACGGATGCGGCCGATGTAGCAGACTTCGTCAGATTCCCCCTCGCTTGAGGGGGTTTCGATTATGGGGACGCTCTTCCTTGCAGGCGCAAGCCCCTGCAGTTAATTACGCTACCGCGTCGCGATAACCACTTTCTCCTTCTCCAGATGGTCACTTCGTGTCGTGGGTGTTTGTTTTGTGTTTGGTTGCCCGTGGATTGTATACGGAGACTAAGTTATCTTGTCGCCCGTAGGGCGTGGACTAGTCCAAATCCGTATCTTTCTTAGATTTGGGTTTAGGGGGGTTTGGGTTTAAGGATACGTTAGCCTCATTTGAGACTAAGATCAACTTAAACGTTTGTTAAGGATACGTTAGTCTAATTTTAGACTAAGATCAACTTAACGGGACCGTTTAGATCCGATAAGAGAGCAATTGGGCTTTATTGTTTAGTTTAGTGACATTGCGGTCGATAATTAGTTTAGGGACATTACGGTCCAATGTTAGTTTAAAGACATCGCGGTCGAGGTTAAGGACATCATAGTCCGTGGGTTTAAGGACTCCACAGTCCGTTGTTAGTTTTAATACATCACGGTCGAGGTTAAGGACGTCATAGTCCGTGAGTTTAAGGACTCCACAGTCCGTTGTTAGTTTTAAGACATCACGGTCGAGGTTAAGGACATCATAGTCCGTGAGTTTAAGGACCTCACAGTCCATCGTTAGCTTAAAGACATCACGGTCGAGGTTAAAGACATCATAGTCCATGAGTTTAAGGACCCCACAGTCCGTGAAATGTATGGTTGTCGGGACCCGTCACCTCTTTGAAGACGTTGATGAATTACAACGACAACTATGAAAGGAGTGAAGAGATGTACCCTTGAACCAAGGTGGATTAAATGATCTGTAGCCCAGTTTGGAACTAAGACCAATTAATTATATTATGAGCACATTGGCTCAGTTAAGTCTGAATTGAGGACTTACGGCCTACTTGGGCTAAGTCCAATTAAGTTTGAAGTGTTAGCCCTCTGTTGGTCCATTAGACATTTGTCTGGGTTCAAGCCCATATTATTCAGCAATGCTAAACATTTTCATCTTTGATTTCCTCAATTTTGAGATTCATTTGGAGGAGGGGTTTTTTCCTCTGGAAAATTAGCCAATTTGGCTAAAAGTAGTGTTAAACACTAAAGAACAGTTGTGTTGAACACTAGTAATAAAGCTCTCAAATTAGTGTTTAAACACTAGGAGACAACAGTGTTAAACACTGGAAATAGGATTCTCAAATTAGTGTTAAACACTAAAAGACAATCAGTGTTAAACACTGGAAATAAAGCTCTTGAATTAGTGTTTAACATTAAAAAAGGGGGTCACGTGAGGGCGCCCAGAGGTGGGACCATGTCCCTTTACTTCGATCTGCAATTAAGTGTAAAACACTTTTTACTTTTATTTTGAGCATCACGTGTTGGCACGTGATGGACATTTATGCACTGATTGTTAAAGCATTTGCTAAGGGGTCACGTGGGACACGTGAGAGCGCCCAAAGCTTATATTTCCTTTGTTTTTTCTTTCTGCGTTTTGTAAGTCACGTGGGAGCACGTAAGGCGTTGCCTCAGAACTTTTTCGTTCTCATTTTAGGGGACCTTTTCAGGGGTCACGTGGGGCACGTGACCTAGCTCTTTTCATGCTCAGAGATCTCTTAAGTCTCTTTATTTTTAAGAATTGAATTCTTTCATAGGGTTAAACCCTAATCATGATTTTGGAGGAATTAAATTCCTATTATAGAAGAATTAAATTCTTATATAGGGTTGAACCCTAATTTCATTTAGGTGGAATTAAATTCCTGTAAATTTGAGAGACTTAAATTCTCAATTAGGGTTAAACCCTAGTTCTGTTCATCTTGAAGGAAATAAATTTCTATAATTTTAGGAGAATTGAATTCTCATATAGGGTTAAACCCTGGTTTTGTTTTGGGAGAATTAAATTCTCTAAACTCAATTCCCCCTCTAAGTTTTGGATCTGCATGGCAGGATCTCAACCCGATGAGAATTAAATTCTCAACCTATGGGGTGATGTGCTTCTGCAGATCTTCAACTAGAGGAAGAACTAAGTTCTTTTGTGCAGAAGAGGTAAACTCTTAGATTTGAGAATTATATTATCTTTTTTGAAGTTTTGATCCCTTTTCTTTTCTCACCTAGGGTTTTCTTTGTTGAGAATTAAATTCTCCTTTCTTTTCTCTCTGAAATTTCAAGATTCCAAAATTCTCTCTCTTTCTTTTCTCTTGGCTCCTATTTATAGGAGAAGAAAAAGAATCAATTTGTTTAGTAAATCTTTCATTGAAAGATTTGATTTGTTTTCATAATTAATATGATCCTTTAGATCATTCTGTAAATTTTATTCACCGTTGGATTTTCAATCCAAAGACATTCTGTTTGCTATTTCGGTGAGATTTGGGGAGATCTTTCCTTGTTTAGGATTTTTCCATAAATTGGTGATTTTTTAATCACCCTTGGACTTTTAATCCAACGGTTCCCTCTAACCTTTTCCATCTGGAAAGATTTAGAAGAATTTAGAATTTAATTCTATTCAGTTATAAGGCTTTCAAATCCTGTCACGTGCTGGCACGTGACCCTTGGTCACGTGTGAGCACGTGACCCCCAATTGGGGTCATACTTCAACCGTTTGTTTTCATTTCTGTTTGATGAGATTTTAACAATCACGTGTCATCACGTGACCATTGGTCACGTATGAGCACGTGATACCTCATTGAGGTAATTCCTGATTTTTAGAATTAAATTCTATTAAGCTGTAAGGCTTTCAAAGCCTGTCACATGCTGGCACGTGACATCCAATTGAGTCATCTTTCAGCCGTTTGTTTTCATTTCTGTTTGATAAGATTTTAACCATCACGTGTCATCACGTGACCATTGGTCACGTGTGAGTACGTGATACCTCATTGAGGTAATTCCTGATTTTTAGAATTAAATTCTATTAAGCTGTAAGGCTTTCAAAGCCTGTCACGTGCTGGCACGCGACCCCCAATTGAGTCATCTTTCAGCCGTTTGTTTTCATTTCTGTTTGATGAGATTTTAACCATCACGTGTCATCACGTGACCATTGGTCACGTGTGAACATGTGATACCTCATTGAGATAATTCCTGATTTTTTAATCAGGAAACAAATGATCCCACAACGTTGCTCTCACGTGTCTGCACGTGAGTGCAACGCTGTCACTTTTGTGACCGTTGGATCCATCTAGGGAATCCGGGAGATGAAGCATTTCCATCACATCCTATAAATGCAGGGGTCTCTTCAGAAGCGCCTCCACTCTTTCATCTTCTTCCTTGTAAACTTTTTCTTTTTGAGAATTTAATTTTCCTTTCCAGAGCTTAGTTCTCCGCCTTGAATATTTTCAGAGTTTAACTCTGTTCAAAAGACCCTTTCTTCAGGTAATGATCTTTGAACGATCGAAGAACCTTCACAGAAACCTTCACTGGATTTTAAATCCACACCAAGGGTTTTCCCTTTTAACAAGAACCCATTTTTTCTTTAAGTTCTTTAACAAGAAACCTATTCATTCTTTAATCAACAGGCCCTTTAGGGTTTCTCTGATTTTCAGGGGGTTGATGGTGTTGTTTGTCTTTCCCGTGGAATTTAATTTCATCTTCAAAGAGCTTTGGCTCTGAAAAAAGTCTCTGGGAATTTAATTCCCCTTTTCCAAAAGGAATTTAATTCCTATGAAGAACTTGGTTCTTCCCAGAGAACTCCTTGTTAGTTATATGTATGCCCTAGAGGCCATTACTATACATGAGATGTATGTTGTAGTGGATGCTTGGACATATATAGGAAGGACTTTCTTGCTCGACATGAAAGTATGCTATCTGGTTACTCTTTGCCTTAACGTGTACACTGATTGTCTCTCTGTTACATGTTGGTAAAGCCCTTAGGATGTGTACTTGACTACCTGGACTATGATACGGATCATACTAGTGGGGACATGGTAGTCCATAAGTACATCCTTCAAGGTCCCTAGTCGTGGGTGTATCGAGACGGGGCATCGATATACCAGAGTAGACTAGCGTATGCCTTCTCGACCCATATAGATAGGCGATGGATGATCCCATATCCACTGGTGTATGACATCAGAGATGATATACGGGTGCTCAGTGGAGACTGGGTACACTGGACGGACTCGCCGAGAACTCCCATATGGTATTATACCTTACGTCAGATGGCAGTTCTCTGGTGACACTGGTACAGGTTAGTCTGTAGAACCGAGATCGTCATAGAGTCTTGTGTGATTCCCACTGTGCTTTGGTTTCCACCTTACCACGTCCAAGAGGGCGTGCAATACAGTGGTTTTTGGGTACAGTCCCGAGTCACATGGAGACAATGAGCGATAGGAGGGGTTTCGTCTCTCGCGGTATTGGGGGTTGATGTTGTGCTATGCCCGATTGGCCGTAACAGGGAAGTCCCTGGCCAGGGCTGGTTTAGAGATTTACTGGTAAGTGTTACAAGTAGTTTCTCGACCCGTTATGAGCCTCGCATCGGCATGACTTATTGGTTATTGGGGTCTGACGTTTACCACCCTTAGACTTGATATGCGACATATTAGACGAGGAGACCGGACTGTACGGTAGTGTCACTGTCAAGCTTTTTGCAGGAGTTGGAGCGGGCTTGCTTTCTGATCTTCTGATCGCTCAATACCCGGGTAGCCGTTACATCCAGCTAGTACCGCTGACGGGTTGTGGGTGCTTGATATGATCATCACCTACTGCCAGCGTATTGACGAGTCTTTAGAGTCCTACATAGAGATTATACTGGCTCAGGCAAAACGAAATAGGAGCGCATATGTGATATGTGCGGGACCGAGAATAATACGTGTATGTGATACCGTATTCTATTCTCGCGGCTATTGTATCGGCCGGTTATATGAGATATAGCCGGGTTATCGAATCAAGTGTTGATTCGATAAGTTGGTACATTTTGTGTTAGTCGGTTATATGAAATATAACCGGATTTTTAAGTCAAGCGTTGATTTAATAATTTAGTGTATAATTTTATATGTGATATACTAATTTACATTAACTAACATTGGTTCACTTAAGCATTTGTTTTTCTCACTTGTACACAACTTAATATATATGTGATATATATTAATTTGTGTTCATTTTGTATCATGGTTGTTGATACACACTACATGGGTGTATGAGATACACCATTATAATTATATTGGTTAGGTTTTTATATTTAAAGTAATTCTAAAAACAAATGGATAATGAGCTCACATGCATGAAGCTTATGGTTGCATTGACTTAGTCCACTAGTTTTGTTTTACTTAAGATATTAATTAACCTAACCACTATAATTAGCCATGGTTATGTCTCTACATGAGTTAGTATATGATACTCACTCACCATGGTTAGCTCTCTCACTCTCTTGATTAGTTTTCATTCTCATTTTGAGCTCATCTTCTTCCTCCTTCAATTTCTTTCTAGGGTTTGATAAAGAGAGAGATATATAGTGAGAAAAGAAATTCTAAAGTGTACCCATTTCCTATTTCATCATCCTCTACTAGACTAGCACTTTAGTTTACGGTGTTTGTTTCACTAATTCTCTAGTTAGTGAAGTAGAAGCTTGAGTTCGTATTCCCTCGACGTAGATCATCTTCGGCCTCGAAGACTTCAAGCAAAACCGTTGCAATCTTCTCATGGAGCCGTCCGAGAGTCCGGGAGTTCGATGATCGCAGCGAAGGGACTACAACAAGGAGCTTTAGAAGTGAAGGACCGATCTACAAAGGTTGTATTTCGTATTCACTTAGTGATAATTGTTATTTACTAGCATGTGTTACCCTAATTATCTAGCAAAGATCTTGTTTAGAGTTATTCGGCACGGCTAAAATTCTAATCGGGCATGGTTGATGCCTTGTAGAAACTTATTAGAGTGCCTAGTAACCCTATAGTGGTATCAGAGCGTAGCTAGAGCATTAGGCGACGCGTATACGAAGTTAAAACTCCGAACGAACTCCGAATCGACGAAATAACCCCCTCTCTGGTCAATTTTTAAAAACTGTGATTTTTCTGAATTAAAAATACCTAAAAAATTCAGCAGGTGATTATAGGAATTACTGTGCAAAACGATGACGTAATACGTACGGATCGCCGCGGATCCGCGGTCGTACAATGAGTGTTTACTGTTCTTTTGGCACAGTAATGCCCGTAGCTGCTAGTTATATTTTCTGGGTATTTTTAACCTGACTCAAGTGTTGATTGTTCGGGGGTTTATTTTGTATTCGTTGATTCGACCGGAAAATTTAATTTCGTTATGTTTTCCGGATATTTAGAAAGTATTAAAAAGTTCGGACGGATATCAATAACTCACTTTTTCCCGACCTGGAAAATTTCCAAGTGTTGGATTTTTCCGTAGTTTAAGAACGTTCTAAGTCGTGCAAATAATGCGATGGACCCTCTAGAAGACAACAAACCTTAACTCGATTATGTGACCGTCTTGAACTGCCTTTTGAACCTTAGGGTTTGGGGCAGTACGGTATTGCCACATGTGAGGCGTTGGCTTGACCCTTCTACGGCTGGACCATTGGTACTGTGACATGTCATGGATGTTTTTAAACTAATTTCAAGTGTTGAGAACTTTTTGGGAAATCTTGGGTGCTTGTTTATTCGATCGGAAAGTTTATCATTGTCTATTTATCTGGAATGTGATACAGTATTTGGAATCCACAAGTAGTTATGAGATAACTAATTTGAATGTTATAAACATAGCAGTTTAGTCTCATTTGATCGGTTGCCACGGGATTTTGATGTGATCAAAAGTCTGTTGCAATCACGTAGCGTACGCGGATACTCGCCGGGTAAACTTAATAGACAACCATGCCCCATAGCCCCGACCAAGTGACTATAGGAGAACCCCGTCACCAAAAGCATCCGTTAGGGTGCTCGCGGCAGCGGTGTTCCGCCTTAGTGCACTTCGTCGATGGAATCCGGTGGTGCGCCCGTCTACTAAAGTTTGCGACGGGCATTCGATCTGTATATCGGGAATCTTGTTGAATTGCCCGACTATATATTGAAAAGTATTTTCGATATAGAGACTAAAATACGGGGTTTATAATTGTTAGGCATGCGATGTCTAAGGAATTCATTTGGTTAGGCATATGATGTTTAAGGATGTTGCGGATTCCAACTGTTGTAGTTTTACACTTTCTTTTCTGCGACCGTAAGTGTAATATGTGATATCGCCGGTTTCGTTGCTATATGTCAACGGCAATTGGGATGCGCATATTTACTTACGTAGATAACATGTGATGTTATGTGTTGCTGGATATGTTATATTGGATCGTCGCGTTCTGAATAGCCGGGTTTTTTTTATGTGAGATGAGGGTTTTTATTTTCATTCATGTAAGATTCAATGTATGTAATATTCTTTTATTGGGGCTGTTGGAGATAGTGCCCTCATAGTCAATTATTGGATCGCAGGTACGTGATTGCAATGATTGCGGAGGACCTATCCCGGTAGCACAGTCTTACTCGAGATGATAGTATGCTATCTGGTTTGCCTTTATCAGTCGTGTACATGTTCAGGTGACTGATTGCATGTTACACTTTGATAGAGCCCTTAGGATCTTGCTTTACTACCAACAGTATGATGGCGATCATATACGTGAGAGTTGGGTAGTTTATATGCATATCCTTAATTGTGGTCCCTAGTCGTGGGAGTTTCGAGACAGGGCATCGATACTCCGGAGTAGACTAGTATGTACAGTCGAGACCCCGACGAGGGGCGGTGGCCGGTCTCACAAGCCACTGGTGTCAGTTGGATCACCTAAGATGTATACAGGTGCTCATTAGGTTATGAGTACACCAGACAGGACTCGCCGGGAATCTGCTAGTTAGTATTATATCTACCGTCAGATAGCAGTTCCCTGGTGACATGTGTACAGGTTAGTTCATCGACCTGAGGTCGTCATTTGTCTCGTGTGAGTTCCCACTGTGCTTTGATTTCTACCCTACCACGGCTCAAAGGTGTCGTGCAAACAGGTAGTTTTTGGGTACAGTACCGAGCCATATGGAGGCACGTGAGCGGATCGGCAGGGGATTCGTCTCTCCCGGTATTGAGGGCGAGATCGTGCTGTGTCTAGGAGAGCCATTACACAAAGCCCACGGCCGTGGCAGGAGATTTACTGGTAGGTACTCCAATAGTATCTCAGGGTGTTATTGGGCTTCACTCCGACACGACTTATACTGCTATTGGGGGTCTGACGTTACTAGCTCCCTAGGCAGATATGCGATACTCATTGACGAACGGACCGGACTGTATATACATTGTCACTGTTAGGCTCAGTAGGGTTTTCGGAGGAGTTCGCTCATCGGTCTCCCTTGAGTTCGCTCCTTGGCCACCCTTGAGGTCAGTCCGTGGGCAGCCGTTACGCATTGCTAGTGCCGCTGACGGTTTGTGGTTAAACCCACTGCCAGGGTGCTGACGAGTCATTAGAGTCCCCCACAGACAGTTTCCCAAGTTCGGGCGAAACGTTGTAGAGGCCGTATGGTTTTATGGCAGGGTTCGGAAAATGCACGTGCGTTTACGCACGTGTCGATTTTCGGACAGATGATACTGGTCGGCTTTGGTTTAAGCCGGATCCGAGTATTATATTGAGTAGGTATAATATCTTTGTCTCAGTTGCATTTGTATTCGGTCGTAATACAAATGCGGGTATATTTATACAGTTTCGGGGTTATCCTGAAAGTCGTTTCAGGATCACTTTTGGAAGTTGCCAGTTTCCAGTTTTCTATCGGCCGTCTTTTAACATTTGGTTAAAGATGGGTTTATCTTTTCTTGAGATGAGTGTGGATTCTTCTAGAAGATTCTAGATGAGGTGACTAGGCTAATTGGTGTTGTGTTCTAATTGGTTGCATTTATTAAAGGGTGACTAGGTTTAGTGAGTCATGCTTTGTATTAATGCATTCTTGTTTTGGTTAAGATATTTTAAAAGTGAGAAGCTTTTGCTTAAGGTCACCCCCTTCTCCTACGGTCACCTCCCTCTTGCTATATATGGCTTGCCCTCTCTCTCTCCTCATTCTCACTCTCACTTGAGTTTTCATTGCTAGAAAAGATTATGATAGGTTTTTTCGGTGTATGGAATTTCACAGTTCATTTCATTCCATCACCCGATTTCCACGGCAACTTCATTAACCGATCGTCCACGGATTTGGACGAAGTGAGACAAAGTCATCTACTCATTCTCTACATCAATCTTGGTCGTCTCTTTTAGCAAACTTGACGATCGAGTTGCCTCGAGTCAGAGGCGGGAGCCCGTTTAAAGAACCGATCATGTGGTGCCACCTCGACAAGGAGATCGGAGATCGACGAGATCGGAGCAGCCGCAACGGAGCGTGGGATGATGGTTGAAGAACGAAAGACTCGGATCGTTCGGTATAACCATTCTACACTCTTTACAGTTTGTTAGTTTAGCAATAATGGCAGATCCGGGTTAAAGTATACGATAGCGCCAGTTAAAAGTTTTTGTTCCGCATTTGGCGTCTGTAGACTGCCGGGGCGCTAGCATAGACTTACAGTGGTATCAGAGCCTAACCATTTTGCTATACTAACTTGTGCTAACGCGTTTAAAACATCGATCCGACCGGAAATCGAAAACTACAAAATCCTATGCCGACAGTTTCTGTTGATTTCAAATGGTCTCAGAATTCATTTCTGTATATCTTAAAAATCCGTGCAGGCATATTTAAGAACCACGACAAAATTTGGGGTCGTGATCCCTCCAGGCTGCCGCGGAAGGGCGGCCAAACCCATGGTTTGGCCGCTCATCCGCGGCCACGTGGGGAGCACGTGCTCCCAAATTTTCTCAGTGGGTTCTGTGATGGGTTTTGTGATTTTTGGTATATATATTTTTGGCCCAGGTTTTGTTACTGTTCACCAGTAAGCAGTGGGGCCCACTTTTTGAAATTTGGTCTTTGGTCGATCGAAATTTAAACACGTTAGTTTACGGTGCTTACATTATATCTCCGACCGGGAATGTCATTTGATCGGTAAACCGCGTCTGATTGCTATAGTTCTTTTAGACGGGTTTGCGAACGTGACATTCGCGTTGATGTTCTGTGTTGTGCTGCAATGTTGCGGATTTGTCGTGGTGGATAGCAGTGTGCAATGATAGTACTGTTTGAGTTTATTTGTACATTTGATATTGCGGGGCGAGCGTCCAACTTGTGGACAGCCGTCACTGCCTGTTGTATAATATTCTTTTGGGGCACGACCAGGTTGCGGTCGATGTACCTATTGTACTATTTTTCATTACTGTACTAGGTTTTACCCCGAGACGGAGTGCATGGATAGCCGGGTTCGGGAGGGCAACGGGTCCGCATCTCATGGCTTTGAGAGGCAGAGGGGTCCCACTTCAGAATTGGCAGACTATTCGCCGCACTCGTAGGGGGTACAGGTTGACCCAAGGAGGGGTGCTCAATTTACCGGATTCCGTGAAGTGCCGGGTGTTCCATTCACTATGCTGTGGGGACTACCTCGCTTCAGGTTTTGGCGGGTAACTTGCCGCACCCGTAGGGGTCTAGGTTTCATTGCACAGGCTATCCACACGACAGGGGAACGTCGGGTTTCAGCAGCGGCTCTGTGAAACCCGGGGATCCCAGATTATCTGTATTGTTCTGTGATGCTTATTACTTTTCTGTAATGTTGCATATTATCACGCCTGGAGCGATTATTGTATATTGGTTTATATACTATTAGATGTTGTATATGTTTTACACCCGCGCTAGTCCAGTCCCCGCTCTGTCGTTAGTTAAGTAACCTAACGGGTGATGACGGGACCCAGTGACGAATGCGGATGGCATATACGTACATTTTATTTTCGTTCTTTTCTGGTGTGATTGAATGATGGGACTGCGTTGATTCTGATCAACGCAAAGTAAAAACAAACCTGTATACAGTTGTTGGAACAATTTAAAAAGTGTTATTGCAAAGACGTTTTCTTTTGTTATGCATAGAGGTATTCAGTGGAATATCCCGCACCTCATTCGACGGGGTAAGGGCCGATATCCCTTCACCGGGACCGACCCCTTGGACAGAAGTTTGCGTCAGGGTAATAACTTTACTATAGTCGATTACAAGTTGCTTTGCATAGCGGTATTCAGTGGAATATCCTGCACCTCATTCCACGAGGAAAGAGCCGAGATCCCTTTACCGGGAGTGACCTCTTTAGCAAAAGGTTTTCGCCACTATATTTTAAAAAGCTATCAGGTTCCTTCAGCGATATCAAGTTCACTACGCTAAAGGTTTTTCGCCAAAAACCAGTCGTAGCCCTCCGTCACTTCTTTTGGGTATTTAGTAGTATTCAAGCTATGCATTTTAGCCAAAGTTAAGGCATAGTGTTTGGTAGCTGCTGGGTATTCAATTGTTGCATAGATAGATGAGTTAGTTTGGGACAGTCGTTCTGCCGATTGGCCAAAGTCAGGGGCATGTGCGGGTGGGTTCAAATTGACAAGATAGTGACGGGTAGAACTTGGCATGTGACTTACGACACTTTGACCAAAGCCAAGGTTATAAGAGCATGGGGCAAAAATCATATCAGGAGTTTCTAAAGAAACTGAAACTTGCCGAGTATGCGCATACCTTCTGGAGTATGAGTAACGTGGATGCATTCCATCACGTTATCATGCGATGAGAGTTGGATCCTGATTCCCACTGATGAGTTGGTTTACTCTTCGGGTGATCCCGATTGATTCTTCTTTAGGTTTGGAGGAGAATTTGACAGGACAGTGGGAGGTTTCCGGATTAGATAAAATGATGACCATTCTGATCTAGGTTAGAGTGCACGCAGAGTGTTTCTTTTCTCTCTCTCTCTTTGGCAGCGACCTTTGACCGACCCTAGACTATGACTCAGTGACCAGGTTGACCGAACCTTCTTAAAATACTGGCTTTTGGATTGTCTGAGTTGAATAAGTCATTGCCACTCCTTCTTTTACCCTTTGAATTTCTCAGAACACCCGTATTACTACGGATATCCACTTCCATTGGATAGAGCCATCGTATGGTTATATACGAACTCGAAGGGACTTCTTCGAGGATGGATCCAGGTTCAGGAGAAATAGAATTGGTTTATTCAGTTGTCTTTTATTATCACCTTCTCTCAGGTTGCGAGAGCTCCTTGGTTTATGCGCACTGTCCCATTTTTCTTCATTACCGGGACGATGTTAGCGATCCAGTCAGGATACTGCACCTCTTGGATGAAGCCAGAGTCGATCAGCTTCTTGACCTCGGCGTTGATGCTCATCTCAAGCTCGAGCCGCATTCTTCGCGGTGCTTGTTTGATTGGCTTGACGTCTGGGGATATTGCCAGTTTGTGGACAGCAATTTCTGGATCTAGTCCTGGCATCTCGGAATAGTTCCATTCGAAGCAATTCCTATGCTGCATAAGCACGTCTTTTAGTGTAGCCACCCTTTCTTCACACAGCAACTCACTAACGAATGTCGGTCGCGGGTCACTTGCCGTCCCCAAATCGATTTTCTTGAGGTTATCTGCAGTAGTATATATTCCATCCTCCAGCTCTTTCGGTGCCGGTGGAAATTCTGAGATTACCTCGTCATCATTGTTTTCAAAGCACCAGGGGAGTTCATCCATATTCTCGGGCTCTTCTTCTGATAGCGTTATCATATGACAAGTACGAGCTCGCTTCCAAGACCGATGTTGATCTGTCTCTACTCTCGCTGTATGCGCGGCTTTCGGTTCATGCTTCTGTGGCGGATTTACCTTCCAGCTGTTGGATAAAGCGAACTTGCCGAGCTGATATTGGTGTTCGACCCAGTCTTTAAATATGAAGCAATCTTCAAGAGGATGTCCTATTGATCGGTGATAGGAGCAATAGTCTGGGTGGGAGATCTCATTCGCTTGCTCGGGGTGCTTGGACTCCGGAAGTGTAATCATTTGATGTTTTATGGCAAGATCAAGTATCTTCCGTGTCTTATTCTGAGGAAAAGAGTATGCTCGACTCATCTTCTTAATAAGAGACGAATCCGGATTGCTCGATTCCCGATCGCGTGGCTTCTTGGTCCCGCTTTGTCGCTCTCGAACGCCTTTCCCGCTCTTTGATTTATTTTTGCCTCTGTGTCGGGCTTTTTGTATGACGGGTTGATAAGGAAGAGCATTGTCATTCTCCGCGGCCAGTTGAAGGAGGCGTTGTGTCCTGGGTTTTTCGTAAATGGACATTTCACGGTTATGGTCATCCCGTATCTTTTGACCCGCTTCCCTGATAAGCTTGTCCATCCGTTCTTCAAACGACGGACTCGGCATTCTGATGGTAGGATCTCGTTTTGGTTCAGGGTCAGCGTTTTCTGACAGGGCGTCTTCTTCTTCATCGAAATCATATACGACATAGCTACCATGGACTCGTTCCCATTTCTTAGATTGAACATATTCGAGCCCGATCGTTTCCATTCTCCCGTTGGGTAACTTTCGCTGAGTTCCGGGGACATCCCAAATCCTGTTGTAGAATCGAGCTTGTCAAGTAGTCTGTCTGAAGGGTTCCCCTTGGCGCTTCAATAGCCTTCTCAAGACTTCCGAGTAAAATCTAGGTAGGCGGATGGGCTGGAGCCTATCGAGCGTAGAATCGGCACCATGCCAAACTTCTTTTGCCACTCTGGTTTCTCCGGATCGGTAGAATAGGATTGCCTGTTCACCTTTTCGCCTGGGAGGGACGTAAAATGTTTGCAGCTCTTGCACACTATAAGCTTCAAGTGCATCGAAATCTTTGTAATGTTCTTGTGGAACCATGGTGATCTGCTGTCACGCCCCGCTTCCCAAAATACGGAATACGAGGGGTTGACAAGGCCAGCCATGCTCCTACGGTCAAGAAAAAGTCCTGCCGTAGTCACACTTCGGCTTCTAGCTTTACGTGGTAATCAGTAAACAATGCGCAGGTAATGAGAAATGCAGTAACTGAACAAATCAAATACAGAGAACTGACCTGATGGAGGTAAAAAGAGTATAACTCAGGATAGCTGATCAAGATGTCCGCGATGTACGTCTAGTCCTGGTCCAGGCTAGATCCACTCCTCACTCTGAGCATGCATACTCAGGTCGTCAGAGCGACACAATAGCAATATAAACATATAGATGCAAGTGGCAACTCAAAAAGTGATAATAGATGTGTAATAGTAAACCAATACAGTAAATATATGAACATGGAGTAACCAATGCAGTGTCTCGTAGATCAGGTGAACAGTAAAGCAGTAATATAGTATGCCAGGTATGTCAACACAGTAAGAAATGTATATCAATGCCATTATCCCTATCAGTCTCTAAGTCTCACTGTACAGGTCACTAAGCCTATCGTCAGTCCAAGTGTGAGAGTCAACCACTCGCGAGTGTCCTTCACCCAAGGGTAGGACCCAAGGGCAAGGGACCACGGGCCCAAAATGTAACTCACGGTAATAATCATGTACCCTATAAATCTCCATATATCTCCATATATATAAGCCGGCATGGGACTCCCGAGATTCTGTTGGACTCACACTCAAACTACCCCACACCCCGTGGTCTACATCAAACGCCAACCATAATCTCAAATGCCGGTCGGTCCATGACAAGTCTGTGCGAGAACTGGAGACAGGATCTCCATCAAGCACGTCCCGACTAATACCCAAGATAAATGGCAGTGTCTGGTGCCTTATCTGTGACACCCATGCAAGAGCTTCCATAAGTGTCCCATACCACTTATAGTCACACGTACACGCGTCCCACAGACGTCGACAATGCAATAGAATAATAAGGTTCACTGATTGTGTACAAGTACGTGTCACTTTCACTTATTCACTCATGCACGAACACTAACGTACTTGCCACAATCATCACTAATACCTAACACTAGGTAATGCACATGATCACTAGGTTATCAATGCAGTGACATATATATGATATGATGAGTAAACAGTATGTAAAGCATGATCAGGATGTCATAAATCAGTATTCTACCACTTGCATAATTTATCATAAATCATACATGTACAGTTTAGCGAAATGATGAACGGGGAATAAATAGTATGTTTGATTATCTATCCAGCGAATTTGGTTTCACGTCAATCGGGTTTCAGGATCACTAGTTATGGCCATTTCATTTTAAGCGTTCACGGCTGAAAATCCGGTTTCAGAATCGGAAGTCCGTTTCGCAACGCATTTTAATCCCAGTTGGGATCAGAATTTAGCAACGCTACAGTTGAATGAAACCTAGGGTTTCCAATAAGGTTTTCAACGCAATATACGGATCCTCAATCACGTCTGTACGTCAGGAGTTATACACTGTTCAATACTAGTATGTCAATTCTGGTTCTGTTATACGTCCCCATCTTTTAAATTACAGATTAAATAGCAAACGACGATGAAACAGAATGAAACCACTTGTGTTATCTAACTAACAGTTTCACCTTTTATAAACTGCGGAGTTCCGCAACATACGAGTTCAGGGAAACAAGTGGCACACATTAAGGAACAGTAACCAGAGTCGCTCTCCGATCCAAATATTGTCACAATTTAAGTGTAGAAATCATTAGGAACTTGCATAGGATTATAGTTCGTCGAGTTGGCTTCGATTTAAGCCCTCGAACGCATCATTCCAGTATGTACATAATTTATGGTGATTTTAACAGTTTACAGATACGGGAAAGTTCCAGTTTTACAGGTATATCTGGGGGTAATCGTTTTAGTCATTAACAGTCGTATTTTCCATTGAAATTTATACAAGATGTTCGTCACTACATGGGCCAACATAAACAATCCAATTTCGTCAAAATAGATGAATAATCTCATTGGGATCATGCATCGAACATGTATAGCACATAATCTGTTGGATAATGTAAACTTGTAATCTATATGATATAAGTTTGTAACTCAAATAAATTAGCATGTAGCAAGTAACAGTACTTGCCTGGAGACGCACGGCAGCGAAGTACAGCACGGGCACGGCAACGGCTACAAGGGTTTGGCTTTGGCTTGGCTCGGCTTGAACTTGGCGGCACAGGCTTGGCGATGGTGACGGGACTTGGTGGCTGGAGACGGTGGGTGCAACGGCGGTGGCTATTGGTGGGCAATCGCCGTCGAAGTGGGTCGCGGGGGTTGGCCGGAGCGCAATGGGGAGCTCGGGGTATCCAAAGCTAGAGATTGGAATCGATGAGGGAGAGAGGGTGGGATTTGAGAGAATGTGAATAGAGTGTGGAAGAGATGTTTAGAGTGAGAGAGTTAGCCAGAAAGAGAGGGAGAAAGAGGGGATCAGAGAGAGAGAGAGAGTTAGACAGAGAGAGAGAGAGGAGACAGGAGAGAGAAAGATGTAGAGAGAGAGAGAGAAGCAGAGGTTGAGAGAGAGAGAGAGAGAAGTTGCAGAGAGAGGGAGGGAGATGAGTTGCAGGGGTAGTGAGGTGTTTAGGCTAGTGGTGTTGGTGATGATGCTGGTGACATAGGGCTGTCGACGAGGCGGTCCCGGTGAGAGGAGGCTTGCCGCCAAGAGGGTGCAGGGCTCGAGCTTGGGTGCAGTGAGCTTGGCGAGGTGATGGGTCGGTTTCTCGAGGAGGAGGCAGAGAAGGATGGTGGAGATGACGGTGGGGAGATGGTCGAGAAGGGGAGGAATGAGGACGAGGGTGGAGGAGAGCCGGCGGTGAGGGGACGGCGGGTGTGCAGAGACCCGAGTGGGTGCAGGGGAGTTTGGTGACGGCTGAAGGCGAAGGGGGTAGCGTAGGGAGCTCCGTTGGTGGAGAGGAGTGAGCGAGGGAGAATGGTGAGGGGTTGTAGTCGTCGCCGTCTGCGGCGGGGCGAGTGATGAAGTTGGCAGAGGGCTGCGGGAGTGGGTTTGAGGGAAATTTTTGAGAGGGAGGAGCGTTTTGTGAGTGAGAGAGGAGTGAGGGAGATAGGGGAGGAGATTGGGTGATCGCGAGGGGGTAACGGCTAGGCGTGGGCGTGAGCGTGGGCAACGGCGCTGCGACGTAGGCGCGAGCGTGGGCGGAGGAGGCGGATCGAGGGAAACAGGGAGCGGGAAAAATGGGGAGTAGCCGTTGGGAGAAGAAGAGGGCGAAGTGGGTCGGGTAAGGACTGAGCGGGCTGCTGGGCTCGGGGAGTTGGGCCGGGGAATTTCAGAAAATAATAAAAAGATTAGGGAGTCTGGGCTCGGTCTGAAGGAGCTTGGGCCGCAGGAAAAATTAAAATGGGGAATGGGCTGGGTTGTTAAGGAATAATGGAAAAAGAAAAGAAAAGATTTGGGTGTTGGTGTTTAATGGGGTTTTTTTTAAAATGAATAAATAATTATGAGTGAAATAAAATTTTATAAGTTTAAAGAGAAATACGGATATTGGTATATATAAAGAAACCGGTTATTACATCTGCAAACTCTGATTATCGCCAACGAAGGCTTGCATTGATGGCCGAGCGGAAAATATAGTGTTAACCTCGTCTTCCGAGTCGCTGCCGAAAATCAACATAGGGGCGGACGGTCCCGGGTTGTTGCGTTGGGGCGGCCCTGAATAAACTATCTATTCTTCTCCCTCAGTATCACTCCCGAAGACCGGAATAGAGGTGATAGCTTTGTCCTTCGGTTTGTGACATCTTTCCGTGTCCTCAAAATCTGGTTAGAAGTATTTTGCATCTTCGTACTTTCGGACTTCGTTCACGGAGAATGGGTTTAACTCCCCCGTCACAGTGTACTCGAGACCATCTTTGAAATATTTCATACACTGGTGCTGTATAGAAGGAATAATGTTGTACTCGTGTAGCCAAGGCCTTCCGAGCAAAGCATTAAAGCAGGTCTTAGCGTCAATTACGTGAAATTTAATATCCGTGACGAGTAGCCCGAAGCGCAGCGTCAGTATCACAGACCCGAGAGTCCGTGATGACTGGGAGTCGAAACCGGAGATGGTAATTTTATCGCGATCGAGGTGCTGAACACTCATGCAGATTTCCTTCAATACTCTCACGTTGAGGAGACTGACGGAAGACCCATTGTCAACCAGGATTTTGCCTATCTTTATATCGTGACAGTATCCGGAGACATAAAGGGGACGGTTGTGCTCGCACGTCTCAAGGAGGAGATCTTCATCGCCGAAGGTGATATCGGCTGTGTGCACTTCTTCCAGCTCGTCCTTCATCTTTTCTTCGGCGAGAAAATCTTGGAATTGTCCTTGCTCTTGTAGCGCTTTGATCAACGAATCTCTCGCTTCTATGGATAACATAAGGGCGTCGAGAATGCTGAGCTGTGAGGGTAGCTTCCTCAAGTGTGCCAGAACGTTGTAGTCCACCTTGTTCTTCTTTGGCGAGTCCTTGGCAGTCAGCTCTTTGATGACTTGATCATCTAGGGCGATATCCTCAGAGACCTTTTCTTTTCCCCTATCTTTTCTATTTGTGGGTCCGAGATTCTTTTCTGGAAGTATACGATTGCGCAGCTGAATATTTTCACAGGTTTTCAGTTCTTCCTCTTTTCCTGAGGTGGATTCCTTGAAGAGAGGGCCAAGAGTCATTTCTTCATCAGAGTCGCTCCCGAAGGTGAGAACTTGCGATCCCCCAGCGTCGACCATGTGATAGTAGCCGGTAGTTCTTTTACGCTCCTCGGTTTTATTTCTTTGCTCTCGACGAGTTTTGCGTTTCATCCGCTTAGAATGTTGCCGATGAAAAACATATTCCTGCCACCATCTCTTAAAAGCGTTGCACTCTTCGGTGGGGTGCGCGATCCTTCGATGATATAGACAATAGTTAGGATGTATATTCGCTTCACTAGAAGTGTTCCCTTCGGGGGGTGGTAACTTCATTCCCACCGATATGGCTTTCGCAAACCTTTTCCTCATCTTGAACTTGTTTTTATCTGCGACAGATGTCCTTTGATTTGGTGGGAATGTCTCGACTCTTTCGTCCAGTCACCGGTTTTTGGCCTTTTCGAATATGGCCATCTCACTCTCCCGATCAGCTTTACTCTTCAGAAGAGCTTCGTTTAGGAATGCGTCGATCATCTCGTCTGATGGGCCGGGAAGCTCCGGTTCAGGACCTACCCCCAGTCTTTCGATGCAAGGAGCTTCTTCATTGTTCATCGATGAGTGAGAGACCACATGGCAACTTGCTACGTAATCCTCAGATTCGTCCGACGATTCTTTTCCATCACCTCCGTCTTCAAGGACGTGGGCAAGAAACTCTTGGAGCGTGATTGGAGTCTGCGCCTTCTGGTTATACTTTTCTACCGCGTCGATCTGTTTCTGCAGGTCCGTACGCTTGTCGCCAGGCTTCACGGGCTTTTTGGATTTCTTCTTCCTTTTTGCAGATTTCGACGGCTGGGTGTGAACACTTTGGCTATCACCACCGATTCTTGGAGTCGGGCGCGGTTTTAGCATCCCTTCGTTGATCTGGGGTTCCAGCGGATTCTTCCACCTGATCGCCAGGCATGTCTGGAGATCATTCAGCATTCTTTTGGTTTTGGCCGAAAGAACGACCTCCCATGGAGCTTCTTCAACAAAAGAGCTCGTTGCCCCCGGTGTGTCCGTCTTCTTAGGAGTGTGCGGTTGTGGTGGGCTTACTTTCCACTTCTCAGACAACGCAAACTTGCCTTGTTGGTACTGGTCCTCGATCCATCCCTTAAATACGAAGCAATCTTCGATTGTATGGGTTACCGTTTGATGGTAAGGGCAATAATTGGGATTATTCGCTTCGCCGGGTTGCAATGGCCGCTTTGGATTCGGCAGATTGATAAGCCGGTTGCGCATCGCCAGCTCGAAGAGTCTTTTCGTTTTGTCCCGTGGGAACGAGTAAGGACGCTTCATTTTCTCATTATAATAGAGCCGTCTCTCTTCCAATTGATCCGTTAGTCTTGGAGCACTGGGCTGCTGTTGGGTATTCACAACGAAGGTCACCTTCCCCTTACCTTTTTCGTTCCGCGGCTCCGGCTTCGGAGGAGACGGTCTATGACCCATCTGATCCATCTGGGCTAGCTTGTCGATTAAAACCTGGAATGTGGTCGGTTTGAAGAACATCATGAACTGTGAAATAGTTGCATGAGGGTCTAGGGTGCCCACGAACATGCCCAGCGCTGGTGCTTCTTCGATGCGTTGTTCGCATTTCGACCACAGATTCCTCCATCGGATTGCGTACTGAACCCACGTCTCGCCCGGTTTCACCCTGGCATTGATCAATGCCGTTATCGCGGTGCGTTCACTAGCACTTGCAAATCGCTGGGTGAACAACAACCCCATTTCTGCTAAAGTCTTGACGGAGTCATTTGGAAGTTCGGAGTACCACTCAAACGCCGTCTCCGATAAGCTGCCGACGAATTGGCGGAGCAAAAGCTTATCATCACCCCCGGTGTTGCCGCAAAGTGCCCTGAATTGAGCGACATGCTGATAGGGATTGCTTGTCCCCTTGTACACATGGAATTTGGGGATCGTGTAGCCCGGCGGGTACTTTATTTGATCATACCAGCCTGGATACGGTCGCCCAGTTTTAACGATTTGCCCAGCCGCTTCATTTGCCTGGTGAACTCGTATCTGCTGAGCAATATAGTCATCCAGTGCAGCTTTGGAGATTGTCTCCTCCTTGGCTGTTGACAGAGTCGGCAGAGGATTCGATGTTTCTCCTCTGTCATCTTCAATTATTACTGGAGGATCTTCGGCTGGAGGGTCCGGCTGGATCATCATGCCCACCATATCTTGGAACAGAAGGGCCATTTGTTTTATATTGGACGCTTGTTCCGCGGCCTCTTTGTCCTTCTCTTCAAGCATTCTCCGAAGGAATTCGGTCAGTTTCTTGCTCATGGCGTTGCTCCGAAGATGCCTCTGGGCTTTCTTTCGGCCAGGTGAGTGCGGCCATCGCAGTCATCATCTCCTGAAGCTTCATCTGCTGCTCTTGGGCTTTTGTCACGGATCGCGTAAGCGGTCGATGACCTGTAGAGATATGGCTATCCTCTTTTCCAGATGCCATATAGACGGTATGCACCACCATGCCCCCAGACTTAGGGCGTTTGGGCTCAGTGCCTTTGACATTTGTCCCAGGCATGGGGATTTTCTCCGGCCTTCTCTTATGAGCGGTCGAAGTTGAGGGGGTCGTTGCAGTGGGCACCCAAGTAGCCGTCACCTTCTGTGGCTTAACAGGACGGTTTTCTTCCTGTCGGACCTTCAGCTTCTTCTGCCGACGGGGATAGTCTTGATCCACCACTGACGCTCGGACTTGTCGTCAAATTTTGTAAACTTTGGAAGACAGCCGTTGGGGGGACTGCTCCGGCTTTATTTCTGTGACTGTCTCCACCGGTGGCGGAGATCTTTTCAGTACGGCAGTAGGCGAGTTCCTGCGTACCTTGTTCAGCAGCTCAAAACTGTTCCCGGTTGGAACAGCAGCATTAACTTCCACTGTTGGAGCTGGTGGAGTTAGCCCAGAGGGGGAGTTGCCCTCGGCCTTCCTTACTCAGCGCCAGTGGCGACGTCGAGCGTGTCGAGCCATTGGTGTTGGTTCAGCGGTGGGAATGGCTTTGTCTTGCCCCCTTTCAAGGTGAGGGGTTGTTGTTGGCGTCAGTCTCTTGAAGACTGATGTCCGTTGAGAAGCGGTATCTAACCGGTCAAAAACAGACTTCTGAGCAGGGACATGAACCGTAGTGGAAATCGGAACAGCCAGTCTTGTAAAAATTGACCCTTTTATTGGAGAAGCAGCCTTGACAACTTCGGGAGTAGGGTTGGTCACTCTTTTCGGAATAACCTTTTCTTGAGGTGCAGGCTTCATCATGGGCCCACCTGAACTTTGGCCCAATATGGAGAAGACCGAGGCGCTAGTGCTGGACGACCCGTTGAGGGGGGCCGCAGTAGCTGTAAGCCGATCAAAGACCGACTTCTTGGGAGCTTCCGGTGTTGGCACAGGAGCGGTGAAGCTCGTTGGCGGGAGCATGGTCCCGAAAAACAATCCTGTGGTGGCTTGAGTGACATGTTCCACCTGCATTGTGAACAGGGAGGCTGCTTGAGGCCCGTAGGCTATGCCTCCAGATGAGGCGGAGCGCGAGTTGCAGCTGCAGTTGGAGCACTTTACGCAAGTAGATGCCATTGCTGTTTCGCTTTCTGCACCAAGCAAACGCCAAATCTTAGTACCTCGAAACCCAAGGGCAACCATTAGCAAACCGCGATTGGTTCGCGAACACGACACACGAAATGTTGAGTGGAAAGAGGAAAAGGTCCCACCGGGCGTGCCAGAATCTGTTCCCCTACGAAAGACGGCAAGACAGACGTCTTGCCTGAAATTCGGGGCAGATGCTAATTGGTGCCATCCGTCCACGTCTCCGAAAATGCCAAGTTGATTTATGGCACCATGTATCGAAGGTTTAAACGGATGCGGCCGATGTAGCAGACTTCGTCAGATTCCCCCTCGCTTGAGGGGTTTTTGATTGCGGGGACGCTCTTCCCTGCAGGCGCAAGCCCCTGGAGTTAATTACGCTACCGCGTCGCGATAACCACTTTCTCCTTCTCCAGATGGTCACTTCTTGTCGTGGGTGTTTGTTTTGTGTTTGGTTGCCCGTGGATTGTATACGGAGACTAAGTTATGTTGTCGCCCGTAGGGCGTGGACTAGTCCAAATCCGTATCTTTCTTAGATTTGGGTTTAAGGATACGTTAGCCTCATTTGAGACTAAGATCAACTTAAATGTTTATTAAGGATACGTTAGTCTAAGTTTAGACTAAGATCAACTTAATGGGACAGTTTAGATCCGACAAGAGAGCAATTGGACTCTATTGTTTAGTTTAGTGACATTGCGGTCGATAATTAGTTTAGGGACATTACGGTCCAATGTTAGTTTAAAGACATCGCGGTCGAGGTTAAGGACATCATAGTCCGTGGGTTTAAGGACTCCACAGTCCATTGTTAGTTTTAAGACATCACGGTCGAGGTTAAGGACGTCATAGTCCGTGAGTTTAAGGACTCCACAGTCCGTTGTTAGTTTTAAGACATCACGGTCGAGGTTAAGGACATTATAGTCCGTGAGTTTAAGGACCTCACAGTCCGTGAGTTTAAGGACCTCACAGTCCGTCGTTAGTTTAAAGACATCACGGTCGAGGTTAAGGACATCATACTCCATGAGTTTAAGGACCCCACAGTCCGTGAAATGTATAGTTGTCGGGACCCGTCACCTCTTTGAAGATGTTGAGGAATTACAACAACAAATATCAAAGGAGTGAAGAGATGTACCCTTGAACCAAGGTGGATTAAATGATCTGTAGCCCAGTTTGGAACTAAGACCAATTAATTATATTATAAGCACATTGGCTCAGTTAAGTCTGAATTGAGGACTTACGGCTTACTTGGGCTAAGGCCAATTAAGTTTGAAGTGTTGGCCCTCTGTTGGTCCATTAGACATTTGTCGGGTTCAAGCCCATATTATTCAGCAATGCTAAACATTTTCATCTTTGATTTCCTCAATTTTGAGATTCATTTGGAGGAGGGACTTTTGCCTCTGGAAAATTAGCCAATTTGGCTAAAAGTAGTGTTAAACACTAAAGAACAGTAGTGTTGAACATGGGTGGTCCATTCACTATGCTGTAGGGGGCTGCCTCGCTTCAGGTTTCGGCGGGTAACTTGCCGCACCCGTAGGGGTCTAGGTTTCATTGCACAGGCTATCCACACGACAGGGGAACGTCGAGTTTCAGCAGCGGCTCTGTGAAACCCGGGGATCCCAGATTATCTGTATTGTTCTGTGATGCTTATTACTTTTCTGTAATGTTGCATACTATCACGCCTGGAGCGATTATTGTATATTGGTTTATATACTATTAGATGTTGTATATGTTTTACACCCGCGCTAGTCCAGTCCCCGCTCTGTCGTTAGTTAAGTAACCTAACGGGTGATGACGGGACCCAGTGACGAATGCGGATGGCATATACGTACATTTTATTTTCGTTCTTTTCTGGTGTGATTAAATGATGGGACTGCGTTGATTCTGATCAACGCAAAGTAAAAACAAACCTGTATACAGTTGTTGGAACAATTTAAAAAGTGTTATTGCAAAGACGTTTTCTTTCGTTATGCATAGCGGTATTCAGTGGAATATCCTGCACCTCATTCGACGGGGCAAGGGCCGATATCCCTTCACCGGGACCGACCCCTTGGGCAAAAGTTTGCGTCAGGGTAATAACTTTACTATAGTTGATTACAAGTTGCTTTGCATAGCGGTATTCAAAGGAATATCCTGCACCTCATTCCACGAGGAAAGAGCCGAGATTCCTTTACCGGGAGTGACCTCTTTAGCAAAAGGTTTTCGCCACTATATTTTAAAAAGCTATCAGGTTCCTTCAGCGATATCAAGTTCACTACGCTAAAGGTTTTTCGCCAAAAACCAGCCGTAGCCCTCCGTCACTTCTTTTGGGTATTCAGTAGTATTCAAGCTACGTATTTTGACCAACGCCAAGGCATAGTGTTTGGTAGCTGCTGGGTATTCAATTGTTGCGTAGATAGATGAGTTAGTTTGGGACAGTCGTTCTGCCATTTTGGCCAACGTCAAGGGCATGTGCGGGTGGGTTCAAATTGACAAGATAGTGACGGGTAGAACTTGGCATGTGACTTATGACATTTTGACCAACGCCAAGGTTATAAGAGCATGGGGCAAAAATCATATCGGGAGTTTCTTTATAACTGAAACTTGCCAAGTATGCGTATACCATCTGGAGTATGAGTAACGTGGATGCATTCCATCACGTTATCATGCGATGAGAGTTGGATCCCGATTCCCACTGATGAGTTGGTTTACTCTTCGGGTGATCCCGATTGATTCTTCTTTAGGTTTGGAGGAGAATTTGACAGGACAGTGGGAGGTTTCCGGATTAGATAAAGTGATGACCATTCTGATCTAGGATAGAGTGCACGCAGAGTGTTTCTTTTCTCTCTCTCTTTGGCAGCGACCTTTGACCGACCCTAGACTATGACTCAGTGACCAGGTTGACCGAACCTTCTTAAAATACTGGCTTTTGGATTGTCTGAGTTGCATAAGTCATTGCCACTCCTTCTTTTACCCTTTGCATTTCTCAGAACACCCGTATTGCTACGGATATCCACTTCCATTGGATAGATCCATCGTATGGTTATATACGAACTCGAAGGGACTTCTTCGAGGATGGATCCAGGTTCAGGAGAAATAGAATTGGTTTATTCAGTTGTCTTTTATTATCACCTTCTCTCAGGTTGCGAGGGCTCCTTAGTTTAGGAGAGTACACCTATTACGCTTATTGGATAGTCTTATTCCAAACCATAGGCTGGTGCCGAAAGGTAGGGAATGAAGAAAACCAATTAGCATAAGTAGGGTGTGCAGAAGGTAATATGTAAAGACAAAATAAAGGGATTAGAAAGAGGGCAAAGTAAATTGCGACTGATATCATTCACGACCAAAACCGCGTACTTAATCGCCGCTCCTATTTCACCTTTAAAAAGAATAAGGTATTATTCAGTTGTCTTTTATCATCACCTTCTCTCGAGATGCGAGTACTCCTTGGTTTAGGAGGGTACACCTATTATGCTTACTGGATAGTCTTCTTCCAAACCATAGGCTGGTGCCGAACGGTAGGGAAGGAAGAAAACCATTTAGCCTAACGATGGTGTACAGAAGGTAACGACTAAAGACAAATAAAGGGATTTGGAGAGATGGCAATAAAATATACGGTTGAAGTCATGAATTGGATTATGGAAGAGGCATTACTATGAATACCAGGATACCCCTACGAAACATTTTCATGTTTCAGTGCATTGTTAAAAGAAAAACTGTTTTCCCGATTAGACACTTACTCCAAGGGTATGTATTTACCAGGTTTCATTCTCATATCTGTATGGTTTTACAGATGATGAGTGGGAGTAAGATATTGGGAATTAGGTGATTATCCTCATTATATCGGAATTCGTTGTAATTGGTGATATTTGAGGAAATCTCCAGGGTACAGTTTTCAACCTACGACGCACAGGCTTTGAGTTGTTTAACTCAGCGGACTTATACAGAGTATTGTATGTTGTCCAGTGTCCATCAGGACAAAGGGGTAGGTGCTCGTACTTTGTTCTGTTTACTTATAACTTCTCTAGTTTGTAGACAAGTGTTTCGTAGAAATACAAGGTCTAAGTTTTGAGAAGTTGTGGGTATAAGAATAAAGTAGAGAACCAGGTATCACAAGTATCGGGATTCTTCAAAGAGATCGAAGATGTAGATTCTTGTGATTGGTATTCAGATGATAGTGATGGTTTTGAGAAACGTGTTTCTCTTTTCAGGTTGCTCATAAATGGATGGGTTCCTAAGTTGAGTAATACTGATTAGCCTTTTTCCATTAAGTTGATATGCACTGGAGACAGCTGCATGATTTGAATATGGTTCCAATTAAATAAGTGCCAAAGTTTCTATATTGGATATAGAATAGTTCGTACCTTAAATGAAATTAAGGTACGGGGAGTTGTCCAGCTTATGCTTAAAACCAGACACTGGATAACTCAGGGCACGTTTCTGTAGTGGCTGTTTGTGGGTTGACCCTGGCTATGACGAGGGTTGATATTCTACCATTTGGAAGATCAATAGTGATATTGTTCTTGACTCGCCACAGTTTTAGTAAAAATGGATCTTTTTCAGAAAACAGTAGTGGGAGTATGGTAGAACTGGAAGTGATTCCAGAACCGCGAACGATTACAGAAAATTTAATAGGACCTATACATTCAATCAGGTTTGACATTCCAATAGCCACTCCGCAGATTTGGTGGGTAACCTCAGACACCCGAGAGGTACTTCGGTAGGCTCAAGGACGGTGACAGGGAGGTTCTTATCTACCCAGACTTGACACTACTGTTGTTCCAGGTTATGAGACCCGGTAGGAGGGTTGTCGTAGTCAGTGGGAGCAACGGAAGCATGGTGGGCAAGTAGCTTATGTCTATTTATAAACTAGAGTAGTTATAGCGGAGATAGATCATCTATTTTTGATGTGACAGTCATAGGTTTGACTTCAATCAGAATAAGGGATGGATCTGTTAAGAAGGTAGTAGGGTGTGATGTCATGTTATCTGGATGACATACACATAGTGGGAAGTAAAATTCCTATACTACGATTGGTTGTACTGTGGTCGTCACACAGTTGTCTCTCCAGACAGGATATGGATATAATATTTGACATTCTGGTTTCTAGATCTATGGTTTTAGATCTGGATTTGGGTAGTTTCCCAATGTGGGTACTTTGACAGATATTCTAATGGTTTTTAGATTAGTTGACTCCTAGCATGGTGGTGTACCTGCAGGTGATGGAGTCACCCTCTCTAAAGGTGTCTTACAGACTAAAGGGGAGAGGGATGTGCATGATTGGCAGATCACTTGCTTAGGCAATTGAGTCAATCATGAGATGTCAAGTACCACACCAAATGTTGGTTTTGCACTAGATGCAATAAGTTTGTATTAATCCAATCCTGGAGAAACATAAGGAAGCAGTTTTAGAACATAAGTACATGTTCTACGGATTTGATGACGGCAGCCTCCTTCGGGAGACGGTTATCATTCCAAGCTTCAAAGGTGACATGGATGACAGAGTGATTGTCAGAGTTACAGTTTTCCCTCTGACGAAGAGGGACAGTATTATGGACAGGTGGTCCAAGAGGATACTGTGGGTGGCATGGTGCCGGATACTGATTAGGTTCAGTGATCGATACAGTCTAAGAAGTTTGGATTTGGAGTTCATTTATGAACTAGGTCCCATCAGATATCCAGACATATTCTAAGACAGGTATTACTCGATTCGGGAGATGGCTTTCTCCGCGAACTTGAGATTAAGAGAGATATAGAAAGAAACATCTAGGCGGATCCACTCACTGAGGCTATTTCTCGAACACAATAGTTTTACAAACGGGCTTTGTGAAACTGATTAGTAGAGGAGTTGGATGTTCGGTTTCACACGGGCTGTGAGTAGTCGACATCGCAATATCAGCCTTGAGTGCAAGTGGGAGATTGTTGGAGATAGTGCCCTCATAGTCAATTATTGGATCGCAGGTACGTGATTGCAATGATTGCGGAGGACCTATCCCGGTAGGACAGTCTTACTCAAGATGATAGTATGCTATCTGGTTTGCCTTTATCAGTCGTGTACATGTTCAGGTGACTGATTGCATGTTACACTTTGATAGAGCCCTTAGGATCTTGCTTTACTACCAACAGTATGATGGCGATCATATACGTGAGAGTTGGGTAGTTTATATGCATATCCTTAATTGTGGACCCTAGTCGTGGGAGTTTCGAGACAGGGCATCGATACTCCGGAGTAGACTAGTGTGTACAGTCGAGACCCCGACGAGGGCCGGTGGCCGGTCTCACAAGCCACTGGTGTCAGTTGGATCACCTAAGATGTATACAGGTGCTCATTGAGTTATGAGTACACCGGACAGGACTCGCCGGGAATCTGCTAGTTAGTATTATATCTACCGTCAGATAGCAGTTCCCTGGTGACATGTGTACAGGTTAGTTCATCGACCTGAGGTCGTCATTTGTCTCGTGTGAGTTCCCACTGTGCTTTGATTTCTACCCTACCACGGCTCAAAGGAGTCGTGCAAACAGGTAGCTTTTGGGTACAGTCCCGAGCCATATAGAGGCACGTGAGCAGATCGGCTGGGGATTCGTCTCTCCCGGTATTGGGGGAGAGGTCGTGCTGTGTCTAGGAGAGCCATTAAACAAATCCATGGCCATGGTAGGAGATTTACTGGTAGGTACTCCAGTAGTATCTCAGGGTGTATTGAGGCTTCACTCCGACACGACTTATACTGCTATTGGGGGTCTGACGTTGCTAGCCCCCTAGGCAGATATGCGATACTCATTGACGAACGGACCGGACTATATATACATTGTCACTGTTAGGTTCAGTAGGGTTTCTGGATGAGTTCACTCATCGGCCTCCCTTGGGTTCGCTCATCAGCTTCCCTTGAGGTCAGTCCATGGGCAGCCGTTACGCATAGCTAGTGCCGCTGACTGTTTGTGGTTAAACCCACTGCCAGGGTACTGACGAGTCATTAGATTCCCCCACAGACAGTTTCCCAAGTTCGGGCGAAACGTTGTAGAGGCCGTATGGTTTTATGGCAGGGTTCGGAAAATGCACGTGCGTTTACGCACGTGTTATTTTTCGGGCAGATAATACTGGTCGGCTTTGGTTTAAGCCGGATCCGAGTATTATATTCAGTAGGTATAATATCTTTGTCTCAGTTGCATTTGTATTCGGTCGTAATACAAATGCGGGTATATTTATACAGTTTCGGGGTTATCCTGAAAGTTGTTTCAGGATCACTTTTGGAAGTTGCCAGTTTCCAGTTTTCTATCAGCCGTCTTTTAACATTCGGTTAAAGACGGATTTATCTTTTCTTGAGATGAGTGTGGATTCTTCTAGAAGTTTCTAGATGAGGTGACTAGGATTAATTGGTGTTGGATTTTCATTGGTTGCTTTAATGGTTCAATTAATGTATAATGACTCATGCTTTGTTATTAAAGCTTTTTGTTTTCCTTAAGATATTTTCTTCATGATAAGCTTTATGCTTAAGGTCACCCCCCTCTCCTACGGTCACCTCCCTCTTGCTATATATGGCCGGCCCTCTCTCTCTCCTCATTCTCTCTCTCACTTGAGTTTTCATTTGCTAGAAAAGATTATGATAGGTTTTATCGGTGTATGGAATTTCACAGTCCATTTCATTCCATCACCCGATTTCCACGGCAACTTCATTAACCGATCGTCCACGGACTTGGACGAAGTGAGACAAAGTCATCTACTCATTCTCTACATCATTCTTGGTCGTCTCTTTTAGCAAACTTGACGATCGAGTTGCCTCGAGTCAGAGGCGGGAGCCCGTTTAAAGAATCGGTGATGTGGTGCCACCTCGACGAGGATATCGGAGATCGACGAGATCGGAGCAGCCGCAACGGAGCGTGGGATGATGGTTGAAGAACGAAGGACTCGGATCGTTCGGTACAATCTTTCTATACTCTTTACAGTTTGTTAGTTTAGCAATAATGGCAGATCCGGGTTAAAGTATACGATAGCGCCAGTTAAAAAGTTTTTGTTCCGCATTTGGCGTCTGTAGACTGCCGGGGCGCTAGCGTAGACTTACATGAGATAGATCTAATTGGATGTTAGGATTCTCACTAGTTGTAGTGAGATGGTATCAATCGATCCTGGGGAGAATCACTGGAAAGGATCCAGGGTGATAAGGACGACTGAATGTCAGTCGCAGCTATTGTCTTTACCCTCAGTGGAGGGACGGTATGTTGGAAGAGTTCCAAGCTAGATACCGTGACTTACTAGACGATTAAAGGCTAGATACATAGTTACCAAGGATGCTACCAAAGAGGCAGTCTGGATATATTTTTAGTTCATGAGATGAACTTCGTTCCTGCCATTGTATAACAATGGAGCTGTGGCATAGGCCAAGGAACCCCCGTCCCATCTGAGATCCAGACATATTCTTAGGCAGTATCGCCTGATCATGGAGATGGTTGATCTCCAGGGAGATCGAGGTTAGGAGAGTAGACACAGAGGACAACAGCGCGGATCCACTCACAAATGCCTATTTCCCAGTAGAGACTTTTATGGGATGGTTGAGTATGAGATACTTCAACCACAGCTGATTGTTGGGTAGGCGATACCACAACTGATGGCCCTAGTGCAAGTGGGAGATTGTTAGTTATATATGTATGCCCTAGAGGCCATTACTGTACATATGTTGTACATTGTAGTGGATGCTTGGACATATATAGGGAGGACATTCTTGCTCGACATGATAGTATGCTATCTTGTTACTCTTTATCTTAACATGTACTATGATTGTCTCTATGTCACATGTTGATAAAGCCCTTAGGATGAGTACTTGACTACAAGGACTATGATGCAGATCATACTAGTGAGGACAGTGTAGTCGCCAAGTACATCCTTCAAATGTTCCTAGTCGTGGGAGTACCGAGACAGGGCATCGATACTCCAGGTAGACTAGCGTATGCGCTTCTTGACCTATATGATGGGCGATGGATGATCCCATATCCATTGGTGTTTGACATCAGAGAAGGTATACGGGTGCTCAGTGGAGACTCGGTACACTGGACGGACTCGCTGAGAACTCCCAGATGGTATTATACCTCACGTCAGATGGCAGTTCTCTGGTGACACTGGTACAGGTTAGTCTGTAGACCCAAGATCATCATAGAGTCTTGTGTGATTCCCACTGTGCTTTGATTTCCATCATACCACGTCCAAGAGGGCGTGCAAAAAGGTGGCTTTTGGGTACAGTCCCGAATCACATGGAGGCAATGAGCGATAGGAGGGGTTTCGTCTCTCCCGGTATAGGGAGTTGATGTTGCGCTGTGTTCGATTGGCTATAACTGGAAATCCCTGGCCAGGGTTGCTGATATTTACTGGTAAGTGTTATCAGTAGTTTCTCAAACTGTTATAGACCTCATATCGACACGACTTATCAAGCTACCGGGGTCTGACGTTTACCACCCCTAGGCGAGATATGCGACATATCAGACGAAGAGACCGGACTGTACGGGAGTGTTACTGGTTGGATTCATGGGAGAATGTACAACCTTGCTTGTTGATCTTCTGATTGCTCAATACCTGGGTGGCTGTTACGTTTAGCTGACCGCTTGCAGCTTGTGGGTGTTTGATATGATCATCACCTACTGCCGGCGTATTGACGATTCTTTAGAGTCCTACACAGAGGTTTCCTGGCTCAAGCAAAACGGAGTAGGAGCACATATGTGATATGTGCGGGACCGAGAATAATATGTGTATGCGATACCGTTTCAGATTCTCGCGATATGAGATATCGGCCGGGTATATGTGATATAGCCGGGTCATCGGATCAAGTGTTGATTCGATGAACTGATACAGATTATATTAGTCGGTTATTTGTGAAATAGCCGGATTATCGGATCAAGTGTTGATTCGATAATTTAATGTATAATTATATATTTGATATATTAAATTGCATTAACTAATATTAGCTCACTTAAAGATTCTTTTTCTCACTCGGGTAATACATTGATATATATGTGAAATATGTTAATTGTATTATTTTATTTTGTTACAATAAATATTGTATATGTGATATAACAATTTGTAACATGTTATGGTTATAAAAGAAACATGATTTGTGGAGTTTAAATATGGTTAGGGTTTGGATTAGGGTTAAACTTTCATGAAGCTTTCAAGAAGCTTCTTGAAGCTTTGACTTTGACCTTGACCTTGATATTTTGTGATGTTTTGCAAAGATATTTCTTTAACCCAACCCAACCCTTTAACCATAGTTAATTCTCTACATGGGTTAAGTCTTCATACTTAACCCATGGTTGCATTTCTAACCTCACTTGATTCATTATTCATCACAAATGGTTTTGCTTCTTCTTCTTCCTCCTCTTTGATGAAAAGCTTTCTAGCTTTTTCAAAAGCGATGAAAATGAGTGAGATAAAGAAAACAAATGAGAGATAAATTCCTACTTCATCATCCTCATCTGTTCTAGCCATTTAGATTAGGGTGTTTGCTTTGCTAATATTTAATTAGTGAAGCAAAAGCTTAGGCTTGAGTTTCTTCAAGGTAGATCATCTTTGTTATCGAAGATCGGAAGCAAGCTTGCATCTTTCTCTTTATGGAGCCTCTCTAGAGTCCGCGATGATCGCAGCGAAGGGACCTCAACACGGAGCTGTAGAAGTGAAGGAACGGACTACAAAGGTTGTAATCCCTAACTCTTAGAAGTAAAGTTGTTTACTTGCTTTGTTTCGCCTAATCTCTAGTCTAAGATCTTGGTTAGGGTTGTTCGGCACGTCAAAAATTTAAATCGGGCATGGTTGATACCTTATAAACCCTTGTGACAGTGCCTAGTAACCCTACATTTTCATGCTCAGAGATCTCTTAAGTCTCTTTATTTTTAAGAATTGAATTCTTTCATAGGGTTAAACCCTAATCATGATTTTGGAGGAATTAAATTCCTATTATGGAAGAATTAAATTCTTATGTAGGGTTGAACCCTAATTTCATTTTGGCGGAATTAAATTCCTGTAAATTTGAGAGAATTAAATTCTCAATTAGGGTTAAACCCTAGTTCTGTCCATCTTGAAGGAATTAAATTCCTATAATTTTAGGAGAATTGAATTCTCATATAGGGTTAAACCCTAGTTTTGTTTTGGGAGAATTAAATTCTCTAAACTCAATTCCCCCTCTAAGTTTTGGATCTGCATTGCAGGATTTCAACCCGATGAGAATTAAATTCTCAACCTATGGGGAGATGTGCTTCTGCAGATCTTCAACTAGAGGAAGAACTAAGTTCTTTTGCGCAGATGAGTTAAACTCTTAGATTTGAGAATTAAATTCTCTTTTTTGAAGTTTTGATCCCCTTTCTTTTCTCTCTGAAATTTCAAGATTCCAAAATTCTCTCTTTCTTTTTTCTTGGCTCCTATTTATAGGAGAAGGAAAAGAATCAATTTGTTTAGTAAATCTTTCATTGAAAGATTTGATTTGTTTTCATAATTAATATGATCATTTAGATCATTCAGTAAATTTTATTCACCGTTGGATTTTCAATCCAAAGACATTCTGTTTGTTATTTCGGTGAGATTTGGGGAGATCTTTCCTTGTTTAGGATTTTTCCATAAATTGGTGATTTTTTAATCACCCTTGGACTTTTAATCCAACGGTTCCCTCTAACCTTTTCCATTTGGAAAGATTTAGAAGAATTTAGAATTTAATTCTATTCAGTTATAAGGCTTTCAAAGCGTGTCACGTGCTGGCACGTGACCCTTGGTCATGTGTGAGCACGTGACCCTTGGTCACGTGTGAGCACGTGACCCCCAATTGGGGTCTTACTTCAGCCTTTGTTTTCATTTCTGTTTGATGAGATTTTAACCATCACGTGTCATCACGTGACCATTGGTCACGTGTGAGCACGTGATACCTCATTGAGGTAATTCCTGATTTTTAGAATTAAATTCTATTAAGCTGTAAGGCTTTCAAAGCCTGTCACGTGACCCTTGGTCATGTGTAAGCACGTGACCCCCAATTGAGTCATCTTTCAGCCGTTTGTTTTCATTTCTGTTTGATGAGATTTTAACCATCACGTGTCATCACGTGACCATTGGTCACGTGTGAGCACGTGATACCTCATTGAGGTAATTCCTGATTTTTAGAATTAAATTCTATTAAGCTGTAAGGCTTTCAAAGCCTGTCACGTGCTGGCACGTGACCCTTGGTCACGTGTGAGCACGTGACCCCCAATTGAGTCATCTTTCAGCCGTTTGTTTTCATTTCTGTTTGATGAGATTTTAACCATCACGTGTCATCACGTGACCATTGGTCATGTGTGAACACGCGATACCTCATTGAGGTAATTCCTGATTTTTTAATCAGGAAACAAGTAACACTTACTCGCAGTGGGTATCGGGATCTAACTATCATATAGAAGATATGCAATCTCATTGCAAATTTCAACACTTGAAATTCCCAATAACTGTTTTTAACCCTAGCAACTTATGAACTTGGCTATGGTCAACAAATCAAAAGAGCTAGCCAAGTTCAACCCGTCATTTCTTCATTGAATTAAACCCACCCGTACGACCCTTGGCTAAGGTCAACAATGCCGTACGACTACCATAATCCAATCGCATCACATGCTGCAGATAAGCACTAATTAGCTATCGTACACTACGCCTTGGCTAAACATAGCACGAATACTAAATAGTACATATCTGAAATGATGGAGGGCTACGGCTGGATTTAAGAAAACCTTTAACGTAATGAACTTGATTTTGCTATAGAATCTAGTGATTTTGAAAAGGAGTGGTTTTAAGCTCCGCTTTTAAAATCGAGTAGTTTTCAAAAACAAACCAAATAGATTTTGCTAAATAGGTCACTTCCGGTGAAGGGATCTCGGCTCTTTCCTCATCGAATGAGGTGCTGGATATCCATCAAGGAATACCACTGTGCAAAGAAAGAACTACAAAAGCTATGATGATAAACCGAGTGGGTTGTAGCATTTTCTAGTTTTGCTTAAGAGGTCACTCTCGGTGAAGAGATCTTGGCTTTTTCCTCATCGAATGAGGTGCTGGATATTCATCAAGGAATACCACTATGCAAAGCAAGAACTAGAGCTACCTTTTTAAAAACTGTTGATTCTACAACATCTTTAGGTTTTTTTCTTTTCATTAATCGCATTAATGAAGTCCCATCATTTAATGTTTCCTAAACATCACAGAAAATGAAACGAAAATAGAACGTACGCTTATGCCATCCGCATTCGCCACGGGGCCCCGTCATTCATCGTTAGTTTACTTAACTAACGGCAGAGCGAAGGCTGGACTAGCGCGGGTGCAAAACATAAGCAACGTTTATTATATATCATATATATAACATAACATTCATCTCACGCAGTTATATGATCACATCACAGAACCAAGAGCAGAAGCAACATATGAAATATTGGATATACTATGAGGTCCGTGTTTTAAATTCTGGCAGTAATGTAAAACATAGATTCCACAGTCGTGATGAATAGCCAAACCCACATCCCTAGACCCCTACAAGAGCGGCAAGTAATCCTACCAATTCTAGAGTTAGGAGACCCGGTCTCAACTCCTTGAGATGGTCTCCCTTTGGACTCTAGAACCTGGCTACTTGTGCTTCCCGCCTTGGGTCTATCCTAATGTTGAAAAGTTAATAATATACATCAATGGTGACATCATCCTCAACCCGGAAGTGCCTCAAAAAAATTATATTACATACAAATTTTACATGAATGAAAATAATAAAACTCTCATCTCACATAAAACCCCCGGCTATTCAATCACGACGATCCAATAAAACATATCACAGCAACACATAACATCAAATGTCATCAACGTAAGTAAATACGTGTATCCCAAATTCCGTTGACATATAGCCACGAGATTTGGGATACCCCACATATTACACTTACGGTCGCAGAAAAGAAATGAAAAACTACAATAATTAGAATCCGCATATCCGTAGACATCATAAACCCGGAATATCTCATATTCCGGATTTCATGCCTAACTAATAAACCTTGCATTTTAGTCTCAAATTGAAAACTCTTTTTAATAAGTTGTCGGATAATTCAACAAGATTCCCGACTAAGTGATCGCGTACTATACGCAATTGCGATGGAGTTTTGATCCGAATCAAAACTCCGTAGCAATCGATATATATATATATATATCTATATATATATATATATATCTGTGTGTGTGTGTGTGTTGGCGATTCACCCTCATCATATCACGTACGGTCCAAAAGAAAGTACGGATCTATGGTCACGTACATCATATTATCTCATATTCTCATATATATCATCTCATATCATATCTTAGCATATATATATATGTATATATCGCCTCGCATCCTCATATCCAACATATCGACTCGTGTCATTTTATCCCATCATATCCTCATCTCATCATATCATCTCGTAATTATCTTTATGGTTATATATGTATATAAACAAGCGTATGTATATATATATACTATATCTCTGATCTCCTAGTACTATGGTTGCGGGAGTGCTATACGCCATCCACCAGACTTGCCCCGTTGATATACATCTACTCACCTACTATCCTCGCTCTAGCCGAAATCGATGAACGCCTTGCTCTTCTTCGTCGTCCCGGAAGTCCACGCGAAGGTACCTACAATTCAATGCATATCGTGTCGTGATCACAATCAAATCCGAAAACCGATACAACACGCGCACATAGGTAAGAACCTGTGGTCCTCTCATCCTAGAATAACAAAACAACCCCCGACGTCGACGTACGAACGTGAACCGACCAAGTCAAAACACAAATATCTAAAAATCTAAAAATCGAAGCATTTCGGTGATACCAAATTTTATCGTGCTGGAATGGCAGACTTGTAATTTCTTTTTGGTTGGATTTTTGCGTTCCGAAAAATGTTCAAATTTACAATTATAAATCACTTAGGCTTGGAAAGCATCTCGTGTAACTCATGTAGCTGAAAATTCGAAGCGTTTCCGTGATACCAAATTTTATCGTCCTGGAAGGGCAGAATCGTAATTCCTTGCTGTTTATAATTTTGCGTTTCGAAACACGTTTAGATTTTCGAGTTTGAATCAATTTGGCTTATAAAGAACCTAGGGAAAGTCACGTAGGTGAAAAACGAAGCGTTTCGGTGATATCAAATTTTTTCGTCCAGGAAAGGCAGACTCATAATTACTTGTTGCTTGGATTTTTCCGTTTAGAAACATGTTCAAATTTTCGATTTTGAATCACTTGGGCTCGTAGAGAATCTCTAGTATGTCACGTAGGTGAAAAATTGAAGCGTTTCAGTGATACAAAATTTTATCGTTCAGGAAGGGCAGACTTGTATTTTCTTGTTGCTTGGATTTTCGCGTTCCGAAACACGTTCAAATTTCCTATATTGAATCACTTGGGGTCGTGGAGCACCAGGAGTAGATCATGTAGAAAAATTGAACCGTTTCGGTGACACCAAATTTTATCATGCTGGAATGGCTGACTCGTAATTTCTTATTGCTTAAATTTTCGCGTTCCGAAACATGTCCAAATTTTCGATTTTGAATCACATGGGCTTGTAGAACATCTCAAGAAAGTCATGTAGGTGAAAAAACGAAGCATTTTAGTGATACCAAATTTTACCGTCTAGGAGGGGCAGAATTGTAATTTCTTGTTACTTGGATTTTCGCTTTCCGCAGCACGTTCAAATTTTCGATATTGAATAATTTCGGGATGTAGTGCATTAGGAGTAGATCACGTAGACCAAAAATCGAAACATTTCGGTGATACCAAATTTTATCTTGCTGTAATGGCAGAGTCGTAATTTCTTTCTTGCTGGATTTTCGCGTTTCGGAACACGTTCAAATTTTCGATTTTTAATCACTTGGGCTCGTAGAGTATGTCGAATATGCAATGTAGGTGAAAAATCGAAGTGTTTCGGTGATACGAAAGTTTATCACTCAGGAAGGGCTGACTCATAATTAGTTTTTGTTTGGATTTTCGTGTTTCAAAACACATTCAAGTTTTTGATTTTGAATCACTTTGGGCTCGTAGTGCAACTCAAAGTCACGTAAGTGAAATATCGAAGCGATACAAAATTTTATCGTTCAGGATGGGCAGGCTCGTAATTTCTTGTTGCTTGGATTTTTGCATTCCGAAATAGGTTCAAATTTTCGATTTTGAATCACTTGAGGTCATAGAGAATCTCTAGAATGTTACGTACCTGAAAATCGAAGTGTTTCGGAGATACCAAATTTTATCGTTAAAGAAGAACAGACTCGTAATTTTTTGTTGCTTGGGTTTTCGTGTTCCTCAAGACGTTCAAATTTCCGATATTGACTTATTTGAGGCCGTAGAGCATCAGGAGTAGATCACCTAGCTTAAAAATCGAAGCGTTTTGGTGATACCAAATTTTATCATGCTATAATGGCAAGCCGTAATTTCTTTTTGGTTGGATTTTAGCGTTTCGAAACACGTTCAAATTATCGATTTTAAATCATTTGGGATCGTAGAGCATCTCGAGTAAGTCACGTAGTAAAAAATCGAAGCGTTTCGGTGATACCAAATTATATCGCCCAGGAAGGGTATACTCGGAATTTCATGTTGCTTGGACTTTCTCATTCCGAAACACGTTCAAATTTTCGATTTTGAATTTCTTGGGAATGTAAAGAATCTCTAGTACGTCACATGGGACAGAAATCAAAGTGTTTCAGAGATAATAAATTTTATCGGCTGGATTGGCAGACTTGCTTTTTTATTTGGATTTTCGTGTTCCGAAACACTTTCAAATTTTCGATTTTGAATCCCTTGGGCTTGTAGAGTATCACGAGTAAGTCACGTAGGTGAAAAATCGAAGCATTTTGGTGATACCAAACTTTATCTCTTAGGAAGGGCTGACTCGTAATTACTTGTTGCTTGCATTTTCGCGTTCCGAAACACTTTCAAATTTTCGATTTTGAATTTCATGGGCTCGTAGAGCAACTCAAGAAAGTCACGTAGGTGAAATATCGAAGGGTTTTGGTGATAACAAATTTTATCGTCCAAGAAGGGTTAGACTTGTAATTTCTTATTGCTTGGATTTTCGCATTCTGAAATAGGTTAAAAATTTCGACTTTGAATCACTTTGAGTACGTAGAGAATCTCTAGTATGTTACGTAGCTAAAAAATCAAAGCATTTCGATGATACCAAATTTTATCGTCCAGGAAGAGCATACTCGTAATTTCTTATTACTTGGTTTTTCGTGTTCCGCAAGACATTCAAATTTCCGTTATTGACTCATTTGGGGCCGTAGAGAATTTCTAGTACGTCTTGTAGGTACGAAATCAAATCGTTTCAGTCATAATAAATTTTAACGTGTAGGAATGGCAAACTCGTAATTTCTTTTTGGTTGGACTTGCGCATTCCGAAATACGTTCAGATTTTCGATTTAGAATCACTTGGTTTCTTAGAGCATCTCGAGTAAGCAACGTAGGTGAAAAATTGAAGAGATTCGGTGATACCAAACTTTATCGCTCGGGAATGGAAAACTCGTAATTTCTTTTTGATTGGATTTTCGTGTTCCGAAACACGTTCAAATTTTCGATCTTGAATCACTTAGTCTCAGAAAGCTTCTCGTGTGATGTAGGTGAAAAACCGAAGCGTTTCAGTGATGCCAAATCTTATCGTCCAGGAAGGGCTGACTCGTAATTAATTGTTGCTTGCATTTTTACGTTTCGAAACATGTTCAAATTTTCGATTTTGAATCACTTGGGCTCGTAGAGCACTTCGAGAAAGTCACGTAGGTGAAATATCGAAGCGTTTCGACAATTACAAATTTTATCATCTAGAAAGGGCAGACTCGTAATTTCTTGTTACTTAGATTTTCGTGTACCGTAAGACGTTGAAATTTCCAATATTGACTCATTTGGGGCCGTAGAGCATCAGGAGTAGATCACCTAGCCAAAAAATCGAACCATTTCGGTGATACCAAATTTTATCGTGCTGTAATGGCAAAGTCGCTGTTTCTTTCTGGTTAGATTTTAGCATTCCGAAACACGTTTAAGTTATCGATTTTCAATCATTTGGGATTGTAGAGCATCTCGAGTAAGTCATGTAGGTGAAAACTCAAAGCATTTCGGTGATACCAAATTATATTGCTCAAGATGGGCAAACCCGGAATTTCATGTTGCTTGGATTTTCTTGTTTCGAAACACGTTCAAATTTTCGATTTTGAATTTCTTGGGATCATAGAGAATATCTAGTACATCACGTAGGTAAGAAATCAAATCATTTCGGCGATAATAAATTTTATCGTGCAGGAATGGTAGACTCGTAATTTATTTTTGGTTGGATTTTCGCATTTCGAAACACGTTCAAATTTTCGATTTTTAATCGCTTGGACTTGTAGAGCAACTCGAGTAAGTCACAAAGGTGAAAATTTGAAGAGTTTCGGTGATACCAAATTTTATCATCCAAGAAGGGCAGAATCGTAAATCCTTGTTGCTTAGATTTTTGTTTTCCGAAACATGTTAAATTTTTTGATTTTGAATCACTTGGGCTCGTAGAGAATCTCTAGCATGTTACTTAGCTGAAAAATTGAAGGGTTTCGGTGATTCCGAATTTTATCGTTCCAGAAGAGCAGACTCGTAATTTTTTGTTGCTTGGATTTTCACGTTCCGCAACAAGTTCAAATTTTCGATATTGACTCATTTGGGGCCGTAGAGCATCAAGAGTAGATCACGTAGCTAAATAATGAAAGGGTTTCGGTGATACCAAATTTTATCGTGCTGTGGCAGAGTCGCAATTTCTTTCTGGTTGAATTTTCGAGTTCACATAGACTTTCAAATTATCTATTTTAAAGCATTTGGAAGGGCAGACTCGTAATTATTTGTTGCTTGGATTTTCGTGTTCCAAAACATTTTCAAATTTTCAATTTTGAATAACTTGGGCTCGTAGAGTATCTCTAGTACGTCCTGTATGTTATTAATTAAGGCGTTTCTGTAATACAAAATTTTATCATTCAGGAAGGTTAACCTCGTAATTTCTTATTGCTTGGATTTTCGCATTCTAAAACACATTCAAATTCCCGATATTGAATCACTTAGGTTCTTGAAGCATTAGGAGTAGATCATGTATAAAAATCGAAGCGTTACGGTAATACAAAATTTTATCGTACTGGAATGGCCGACTCGTAATTTCTTTATGGTTGGATTTTCGCGATCCGAAACACGTTAAATTTTTTGATTTTGAATTACTTGGGCTCGAAGGTATCTCAAGTAAGCCACATAGGTGAAAAATCGAAGCGTTAAGTTGATACCAAATTTTATAGCCCAAGAAGGGCTGACGCGTAATTACTTGTTGCTCAATTTTTTGCGTTTCGAAACACATTCAAATTTTGGATTTTGAATCACTTGGCCTTGTAGAGCTCGTCGAGAAAATCACGTAGGTGAAATATCGAAGCATTTTGGCGATACCATATTACAACGTCCAGGAAGGGCTGAATCATAAATTCTTTTTACTTGGATTTTCATGTTCCGAAATACGTTCAAATTTTCAATATTGAATCATTTGGGACCGTAGAGCATCAGAAGTAGATCACGTTTCCCAAAAAGCAATTCAAGGATACCAAATTTTATCGTGCTGTAATGGCATAGTCGTAATTTCTTTCTGGTTGGGTTTTCATGTTCCGAAATACGTTCAAATTTTCGATTTTGAATCACTCGGGCTCATAGAGCATCTTGAGCAAGTCACCTAGGTGAAAAATCGAAGAGTTCAGTGAGACCAGATTGTATCGCTTAGGAAGGGCAGACTCGTAAATCCATGTTACAAGTATTTTTGCGTTCTGAAAAACGTTCAAATTTTCGATTTTGATTTAAATTGGCTGGTAGACGATCTCTACAATGACACGTAGGTAAAAAATTAAAGCGTCTCGGTGATAAAAATTTGATCGTTCAGGAATGGCAGACTCATAATTTCTTTTTGTTTGGATTTTCGCGTTCCGAAACACTTTCAAATTTTCAATTTTAAATCACTTGGGCAGAAACTTAATTTCTTGTTTGTTAGATTTTCGGGTACAGAAACACGTTCAAATTTTCGATTTCGAATCGCCTCGAGAAAGTCACGTAGGTGAAAACGAAGCTTTTCGATGATACCGAATTTTATCGTTCAGAAAGGGCAGACTCATAATTTCTTGTTGCTTGAATTTTTGCGATCCGAAACTTGTTTAAATTTTCGATTTTGAGTCTCGTAGAGAATCTCTAGTACGTTAGGAAGTTGAAAAATCGAAGTGTTTCGGTGATACCAAATTTAATCGTTCAGGAAGAGCATACGCGTAATTTCTTGTTGCTAGGATTTACGCGTTCCGCAACACGTTCAAATTTCCGATATTAACTCATTTGGGTTTGTAGAGCATTAGGAGTACATCACGTAGCCGAAAAATCAAAGCGTTTCGATGATACCAAATTTTACCATGCTGTAATGGCAGAGTCGTAATTTCTTTCTGGTTGGAATTTCACGTTCCCAAACACGTTCAAATTATCGACTTTAAATCATTTGGGTTCGTAGAGCATCTCGAGTAAGTCACGTAGTTGAAAAATCGAAGTGTTTCGGTAAAACCAAATTTTACTGCTCAGGAAGCACAGACTCGTAATTTCAAGTTGTTTCGATTTTCGTGTTCCGAAACAGGTTCAAATTTTTTATTTTGAATCTCTTGGGTTCATAATTTCGTTTTGGTTCGATTTTCGCGTTCCAAAACACGTTCAAATTTTCGATTTTGAATCACAGGCACGTAAAGAATCTATTCTACGTCATGTGGGTCAAAAATTGAAGTGTTCTTGTGATACCAAATTTTATCGTTCAGGAAGGGCAGATTTGTAATTTCTTATTGTTTGGATTTTCGCGTTCCAAAACACATTCAAATTTTCGATATTAAATTATTTGGGGTGAGAGCATCAAGAGTATATCACGTAGACAAAAAATTGAAGCATTTCGGTGATACCAAATTTTATCGTACTTGAATGGAAAAGTTGTAATTTCTTTATGGTTGTATTTTCACGTTCTAAAACACGTTTAAATTTTTGATCTTGAATCACTTGGGCTCGTAGAGCATCACGAGTAAGCCACGCAGGTGAAAAATCTAAGAGTTTTGGCCAATTTTATCCACCAAGAATGGCTGACTCGTAATTACTTGTTACTTGGATTTTCGCGTTTGAAACACTTTTAAATTTTCAATTTTGAATCACTTGAGCTCGTAGAGCATCTCAGGAAAGTCAAGTAAGTTAAAATTCGAAGCGTTTCGATGATACCAAATTTTATCGTGCAAGAAGAGCATAATTTCTCGTAACTTGGGTTTTCGCGTTCCAAAACACGTTCAAATTTTCGAGGTTGAATCATTTGGGGTCATAGAGCATCAGGAGTAGATCATGTAGCCAAAAAATTGTAGCATTTTGGAGATGCCAAATTTTATCATGCTATGATGGCAGAGTCGTATTTTTTTCTAGTTGGACTTTCACGTTCCGAAACACGTTCAAATTTTCAATTTTGAATCACTTGGGCCCATAGAGCATCTCGATTAAGTCACGTAGGTGAAAAATAGAAGAGTTTCGGTGAGACCACAGTTTATCGCTCAAGAAGGCCAGACTCGCATTTTCTTGTTGCTTGTATTTTCAAGTTCCGAAATGCATTCAAATTTTTGATTTTGAATCACTTGTGCTTGTAGAGAATCTCTAGTATGTTGCGTAGGTAAAAAATCAAAGCGTTTCGGCGATACCAAATTTTATCGCGCTAGAATGGCAGACTCGTAATTTCTTTTTGGTTGGATTTTCGCGTTCCGAAACACTTTCAAATTTTTGATTTTAAATCACTTGGGCTCGGAGTGCATCTCGTCATAGGTGAAAAATTGAAGCGTTTCAGTGATACCAAATTTTATTATCTAGGAAGGGCAGAATAGTAATTTCTTGTTGCTTGGATTTTCGCGTTCCGAAACACTTTCGAATCTTCGGTTTTGAATCAATTTGGCTTGTAAAGAACCTCGAGAAATTCATGTAGCTGAAAAACGAAGCGTTTCGGTGATACCAAATTTTATCATCCAGTAAGGGCAGACTAGTAATTTCTTATTGCTTGGATTTTCGCATTCCGAAACTTGTTCAAATTTCCGATATTGAATCACTTGGGGTCATGGAGCATCAGGAGTATATCATGTAGAAAAATCGAAGCATTTCAGTGATACCAAATTTTACTGTGCTGGAATGCTAAACTCATAATTTCTATATGGTCGGATTTTCGCGTTCCAAAACACATTAAATTTTTTTTATTTTGAATCACTAGGGCTCGTAAAGTTTCCCGAGTAAGCCACGTAGGTGAAAAATCGAAGCGTTTCGAAGATACCAAATTTTATCGTCCAGGAAGGGTAGAATCATAATTTCTTTTTGCTTGGGTTTTCGCGTTCATATTCAAATTTTCGATTTTGAATCAATTTGACTAGTAAAGCACCTCGAGAACCCCGTAGGTGAAAAACGAAGCATTTCGGTGATATTGAATTTTATCGTTCAGGAGGAGCAAACTCGTAATTTCTTGTTGGCTTGATTTTCATGTTCTGCAACACATTCAAATTTCTGATATTGACACATTTGGGGCCGAAAAGAATCAGGAGTAGATCATGTATTTGAAAAATCGATGCATTTCGGGGATACCAAATTTTTTCCTGCTGTGATGGCAAAGTCGTAATTTCTTTCTGATTGGATTTCCACGTCCCGAAACACGTTGAAATTTTCGATTTTGAATGACTTGGACCCGTAGAGCATCTCGAGTAGTAACGTAGGTGAAAAATCGAGGAGTTTCGGTGATACCAGAGTTTATTGCTAAGGAAGGGCGGACTCGTAATTTGTTTCCTTGAATTTTTGTGTTCCAAAACATGTCAAATTTTCGATTTTGCAGCACTTGGGCTCGTAGAGAATCTCTACTACGTCAAGAAGGTAAAAAATCAAAGCGTTTTGGGGATGCAAAATTTTATCGCGCTGGAATGGCAGACTCCTAATTTATTTCTGGTTGGACTTTCGCGTTCCGAAACACGTTTAAATTTTCGATTTTTAAATCACTTAGGCTTGGAAAGCATTTCGTGTTGGTCACGTAGGTGAAAAATCGAAGTGTTTCAGTGATACAAAATTTTGTCGTCCAGGAAGGAAAGAATCGTAATTTCTTGTTGCTTGAATTTTCACATTTTAAAACACATTCAAATTTTCGATTTTGAATCAATTTGGCTCGTAAAGCAACTCGAGTAACTCACGTTGGTGAAAAACGAAGCATTTCGGTGATACCAGACTCGTAATTTCTTGTTACTTCGTTTTTCGTGTTCTGAAATATGTTCAAATTTCCGATATTGAATCACTTGGGGATCATAGAGCATTAGGAGTGGATCATGTATAAATATCTAGTGTTTCAGTTATACCAGGAAGGGCAGACTTGTAATTTCTTTATGGTTGAATTTTCCCGTTCCGAAACACGTTCAAATTTTTGATTTTGAATCACTTGAGCTCGTCGAGTATCTCAAGTAAGCCACATTGGTGAAAGTCAAAGCGTTTCGGTAATACCAAATTTTATCATCTAGGAAGGGCAGAATCATAACTTCTTGTTGCTTGTCTTTTCGCGTTTCGAAACACGTTCAAATTTTCAATTTTGAATCCATTTGGCCCGTAAGGAACCTCGAGAAAGTCACGTAGGTGAAAAACGAAGCGTTTCGGTGATAAAAAATTTTATCGTCCAGGAAGTGCAGACTCGTAATTTTTTGTTGCTTAAATTTTCGCGTTCCGCAGCATGTTCAAATTTCTGATATTGACTTATTTGGGGCCACAGAGCATTAGGAGTAGATCCCGTAGCCAAAAATCGAAGTGTTTCTGTTATACCAAATTTCATCATGCTGTAATGGCAGAGTCGTAATTTCTTTCTGGTTGGATTTTCACTATCCGAAACACGTCTAAATTTTCGATTTTATATCATTTGGTCTCGTAGAGTATCTCTAGTAAGTCACATAGGTGAAAAATTGAAGCTTTTGGGAAATACCAAATTTTATCGCTCGGGAAGGGCAGACTTGTAATTTCATATTGCTTGGATTTTCGCGTTCCGAAACACGTTCAAATTATCGATATTGAATCTCTTGGACTCATAGAGAATCTCGAGTAAGCCACGTAGGTGAAAAATCGAAGCGTTTCGGTATACCAAATTTTATCGTTCAGGAAAGGCTCACTCGTCATTACTTGTTGCTTGGATTTTCGCGCTCCGAAACACGTTCAAATTTTCGATTTTGGATCACTTGGGCTCGTATAGCATCTTGATAAAGTCATGTAGAAGAAATATCGAAGAGTTTCGGTGATACCAAATTTCCATGAAGGGCAGACTCCTAATTTCTTGTTGCTTGGATTTTCATGTTCTGAAACACATCCAAATTTTCGATTTTGAATCACTTGTGCTCATAGAGCATATCCAGAAAGTTACGTAAGTGAAAAATCGATGGTGATACCAAATTTTATCGTCTAGGAAGGGCAGTATCGTAATTTCTTTTTTCTTGTATTTTCGCGTTCCGAGACACGTTCAAATTTTCGATATTGAATCATTTGGGGCCATAGAGCATCTGGCATAGATCACGTACACAAAAAATCGAAGCATTTCGGTGATACCAAATTTTATTGTGCTGTAATGGTAGAGTCGTAATTTCTTTCTAGTTGGATTTTTGCGTTCCGAAACGCGTTCAAATTTTCGATTTTGAATCAGTTGGGCTCGTAAAGCATCTCGAGTAAGTCACGTAGGTGTAAAACCGAACAGTTTCTGTGAGACCAAAGTTTATCGCTCGGGATGGGCAGACTCGTAATTTCTTGTTGCTTGTACTTTCGCGTTCTGAAACACGTTCAAATTTTCGATTTTGAATCACTTGGGCTCGTTTGTAATCTCTAGAACGTCACGTTGGTAAAAAATAAAAGCGTTTCGTTGATACCGAATTTGATTATGGCGGAATGGCAGACTCGTAAATTCTTTTTGGTTTGATTTTCGCATTTCAAAACACGTTCAAATTTTTGATTATAAATCACTTGGGCTCGGAAAGCATCTTCCGTAAGTCACGTAGGTAATAAATCGAAGTGTTTTAGTGATGCCAAATTATATCGTCCAAGAAGGACAGAATCGTAATTTCCTGTTGTTTGGATTTTCGTGTTCCGAAACACGTTCAAATGTCGACTTTTTGAATCAATTTGGCTCGTAAATCACCTCGAGAAAGTCACCTAGGTGAAAAACAAAGCATTTTGGTGATACTAAATTTTATCGTTTAAGAAGGGCGGACTTGTAATTTCTTATTGCTTGGATTTTCGTTTTTCGAAACACATTCAAATTTTCTACTCTGAATCTCCTGGGCTCGTAAAGAATCTCTGTTATGTTACGTAGCTAAAGAATCTCCTGGGCTCGTAAAGAATCAATTTTAGCGTTCAGGAAGAGCAGACTCGTAATTTCTTGTTGTTTGATTTTTGGGTTGAAGATCAGTATCAGCAAGGCAGGTTTGGTCTATCCGACAGTTGGAGCGTAGCCCCACCACGAAAGCATGAGCCGAGAGCAACCTACACCGCGAGGGAAAGTTTATATCAGCATCGAGCTTGGAAACAAGCTCGTACCTGCCATATGATAACATTCTCAAAAGAGGGAGAGCACGAGAATATGGACGACCTCTCCTAGTGCTTCGCAAATGAAGATAAGAACGAGGCGATCTCAGAATTTCCACCAGCGCCAAAAGAGCTGGAAGATGGGATACACACCACAGCAGACAACATGAGAAAAATCGACTTGTGGTCGGTAAACGAGCCAAGGCCAACGTTCGTCAGTGAGCTGCCGTCTGAGAAACATGTGGCCACGTTAAAAGACGTGCTTATGCAGTATAAAGACTGTTTCGCATGGAACTATTCCGAGATGCCGGGATTAGATCCAGAGATAGCTGTGCATAAACTGGCGATATCGTCGGACGTCAAGCCAGTCAAACAGGCACCAAGAAGAATGCGGCTCGAGCTTAAGATGAGTATCAATGTTGAAGTCAAGAAGCTAATCGACTCTGGATTCATCTAAGAAGTTCAATACCCAGATTGGATTGCCAATATCGTTCCGGTAACGAAGAAAAATGGGACAGTACGGATCTGCGTAGATTTTCAGGATCTCAACAAACCTTGTCCGAAAGATGACTTCCCAGTGCCTGTTACCGAGCTGATGATCGATAACACATCCACCCATGTAGTATTCTCCTTCATGGACGGATCCTCAGGGTACAACCAAATCAAGATGCATCCTGAAGACCAAAAGCATACTACTTTCCGGACTCCGCAAGGCATATGTAAGGTGATGCCATTCGGTTTGAAGAATGCAGGCGCCATGACGAAAATCGTCGGTGACCTCATACACGAGATTGTCGAATGTTATATCGACGACCTCGTAGTGAGAAGCAAATCGTACGAGGAGCACTGGGAGCATCTGAAGTTAATGTTCCAGCGCCTTCGGAAGTACAACATGAAGATGAACCATCTGAAATGCGCGTTTGGAGTTTCCTCAGGCAAATTCTTAGGATTCATCGTATGACACCGAGGCATCGAAATAGACCCATCCAAGATTAAGGCGATTATAGAAATACCCGCTCCAAGAACTCTCAAACAACTGCGGTCTTTTTAAGGAAAGCTCATGTATATCCGGCGGTTCATAGCTAACCTCTCCGGCAAATGCCGTCCTTACAGTCATCTAATGAAGAAGGGGACCCCATTCGTTTGGGATCGTAAATGCCAAAGTGCACTGGACGAAATCAAGCAATACCTGAAGAACCCGCTGGTACTGACCGCTCCGGTCAAGGGAAAGCCTCTCATCCTGTACACGACAGCCCTTGAAGATTCTTTAGGCGCGCTATGGGTACAGGAGAATGATCAGGGAAAGGAGAGAGCTATCTACTATTTGAGTCGAGTTCTCCTGGGGGAAGAAAACAACTACTCCCCAATCGAAAAGCAATGCCCGGCACTGATCTTCAAGATAACGAAGATTCGACATTATGCATTGGCACATGAGGTCCATCTCATATCAAAGGTGGATCCTCTCAAATATTTGATGTTAAGAGCCATACTAACAGGAAGGCTTGCCAAATGGTCCCTCCTCTTGATGGAGTTCTCGATAGTATATCGACCCCTCAAGGCAATAAAATGCCAGGCCATCGCTGACTTTCTTGCTGAGCATCCGATACCCGCCGACTCTCCCTTAAACCGTGAATTGCCGGACAAGCACGCGTTTGACACAATCGACGGGGAGAAAGAAGGGAGTGATACCCGATGGGAACTTTACTTCGATGGAGCGTCCTCCTTGAAGAAGCGAAAGTAAAACACCCCCATAATTAAAGCCGGGATGGGCCTTATCTTCATGACCCCCCAAGGAGGGATAATGCGTTTTTCCCTTTCCATAATGGAACCAAGAACAAACAATTAGGCTGAGTATGAAGCTTTGATAGCAGGTCTCGAGATTGCTATCAACATGGGGATCGAAAACCTCCTCATATATGGAGACTCCCAACTGGTCGTCAACCAAGTAAATGGCGAGAGAGTGCAGCAATTGCTGACGCAAATCCCCTTCTACACCCTGGAAAGCATACCGCGTGCGAAAAATAGCAAGGCGGATGCGTTAGACAAACTCGCTAAAGAACTGGCCGACGAAAACCTCGATGACGTAAGGATCATTGTGCAAAGACGCCGGATTCTCGCACCAACAGAGATATCTCCGAAGACGTCTAAAGAAGAGGAAGTAACCAAACAAGTGGCCTTCCAATTACAGGATGAAGAAAAGGCGAAGGATTGGAGAGAAGTCTTATAAACTACTTCAAATCCCATCGAACGCCCGAAGACGCGTCGTCAAGACAACAACTCATGAAGCGAGCCCTGTCTTTCGCCTTCGTCAAGGATACTCTTTATAAGAGATCATTCGACTGTCTATGGTTGAGATGCCTGGGACCGGAAGAAGCAAAGAGGGTCGTCCAAGAAACTCATGGTGGACTCTGCGGTTCCCATCAAGCTGGGCCAAAGATGAAGCTGAAGATCAAAAGAATGGGTTTCTATTGGCCCAAGATGATTCAGGACTGTCTCGAATATGCGAAGCAGTGTCACTCGTGCCAAATTCACGGGGATTTCATTCACCAGCATCCGAATCCGCTACACCCTACATTAGCTAGCTGGCCTTTCGAAATATGGGGTATCGGTATAATCGGTCCTATCGAACCAGCATCATCCAAGGGACATCGGTTCATACTAGCAACGACCGATTACTTCTCTAAGTAGGCAGAAGCAATACCGTTAAGAGAGGTGAAGATGGAGAACATCCTCCATTTCTTCAAAACACATGTCATCCACCGGTTCGACCCTCCGCGACGAATCATCTCGGATAATGGGCTAGCCTACAGAAGCCACAAGATCATTCGCTTCGCACAGCAGCATAAAATGGATCGGAGATATTCTTCAGTCTATAATCCTCGAGCTAACGGTCTAGCTGAGGCTTTCAACAAGACCTTGACAAAGATCTTAAAGAAAACGGTATCCAGAAATAAAAAGGACTGGTACGAGAGATTGCATGAAGCTCTCTGGGCTTATTGGACCATGTTCAAGACGACCACAAATACAACGCCATTCGCGTTGGTATTTGGCACGGGAGCCGTACTTCCCTTGGAGATAGAGCTACCCTCTCTACGAGTAGCGGTTCGATACGAGCTGATGGATGAAGAAAATGCCCATCTTCTACTTGAAGAGCTCGATGCCCTCGATGAAACTCGTCTCATGGCGCAGCAAAACCTAGAAGCTTACAAAGCAAGGATGACGCACTCATATGAAAGATTGACTAGGCCGAGAACATTCCGCCAAGGCGAACTCATGCTAGTCGTAAAAAGACCTATGATCCTCAATCGTGCTAAACGGGTGAAATTTGAGCCGAACTATGAGGGCTCGTACATCATAGACAAGGTCTACCAAGATGGGGCCTACTTGCTCATGGATATGCATGGCGAAAGAGCCTTCCGGCCAATAAACGGCCGGTTCCTTAAGAAATACTACGCTTGACAAGTCACGACTCAGGTTAATGATGGATGACGACGCTCGTGTCCACTCGCGGTCTTCCCGAGTCCAAACTCTATAATTAGTATCCAGCGAAATCTCGCCTCAAAATCCCAACGAACCGCAACGTCCTTAAACTAGCGATGGACCGAGATGTCCTTAAACTAACGATGGACCGTGATGTCCTTAAACTAAATAGGTCGCCTCAAAACTTGGCGACAGTGGAATCCATGTCCACAAGTCCTAGCAGCGAGGATTGCAACTTAAGTCCCTCTGGCTCCACAGCTACCCCGGTTGGCGAAGTCCCACCGTAAAAAAAACGGTACGTCCACAAGTGAAATGGACGCGGATGAAAACCTGAAAGGGCTCCGTGAGTAAAAACAGCAGGACTACCGGCGAGTTCATGAAAACCCAAAAGGGCGCAGACTCATAAAACAATTCATGCACACTTGCAAGGTCCTCTCGACCTTGTAGGGAGAAAATACCTGCTTGAGATCCTTACGACTCACAAAGGAGCAACACACTTAGGGATCCCCACAATTCCTAAGGAGAAATTACACTTACGAGATCCTCACGACTCGCAAGGAGAATCCCCCTTATGAGACCCTCACGGCTCATAGGATTCGAAAGCCTTAAGTTAAAGGGATCTGAACCTGTTCTTAAGCCATCACATTCCCCAAGTTGCCCTACAAGCGGTTAAATATTGACCTTTGTATACAATCCACGGGCACAAATAAACTTTTCCCCCCACCAAGTTCCACCAATGGCACGAAATTTTCCCATTTGGTGAACGACACTTGTAAGTCCTCTCGACTTATAAGGAGAAAACACTCTTGTAAGATCCCTACGACTTATAAGAGAACACACACTTAAGAATCCTCATGATTCCTAAGGAGAAAATGCACCTACGAGATCCTCACGACTCGTAGGGAGAAATACCTTTATGAGACCCTTACGGCTCGTAAATTCAAAAAGCCTTAGTCAACAGGATCCTAACCCTGTCTACTAAGCCACCTTTGTTCGAATCGACAAAGGCAAATGATGATTCGCTCCTGGAAATATTCCTGTCGCAGCGATGCTGATGCTAAAATTGGTGTCAGATCTCAAGTTCCATACTCACAGGAAAAATTCAGCAAGCCAAAAATGCATATGAAATAGCCGAAATGATAGGGCAACTCGCAACAAAAATCAGCAAGTAAAATATATGCATATAAAAATAGCCGAAATGATTGGGCAACTCACAATAAAAATCAGCGAGTAAAGAAAAGAAAAATAGCCGAAATGATTGGGCACCGCGAAAAATAGCCGAAATGATTGGGCAATCGCGACTTTCGCGATATAAAAAAGCTGAAATGATAGAGCATCGTGGAAAGAAATAAAAAATGAAATGAAACTTTTTCCCTGTATGTGAGATCACATCGACCCCTGTATACAATCCATAGGCACAAACAAAAAGGGAACCACATTCTCCCACCAGGCTCATCAAAGTGAAGCTAGATCTCGATGGCTACATCTATAGCCTAGAAATTAACAACGGCATTCCTTCTCATTCCAACCAGAAGCAGATACGACATCAGCAAAATGGAGCCACGGCAAAGTCCCCTAGTTACAAATCTCGACGGTTCACAGACAGCCTAGAGACTACCTCGGAGCCATGGAAAAGTCCCTAGTTCCAAGTCTCAACGGCAGTATCCACAGCTTAGAGATCAACAATAGCGTTCTTCCTCCCCCCACCAGGATGCAGACGCGACATCAACAAACGGAGCCATGGCAAAGTCCCCTATTTCCAAATCTCAAAGGTTCACAGACAACCCAGAGACAACCTCGACATTCATCGTAATATTGCAGACACAATGTTAACAAATGAAGCGAAAGAAGATCCCTAGCTTCGGGGTCTTGATGGCACCTCAAATGAGACCTGAAAGACTATCGGAGATCATCCCACTCCAGCGCGGAGTGGTCATGACTCATCGGGGCTCCCAAACTGAGCCTAACCTCAAGTAAAAAGTGACATGGAATATCCCTAACGCTTGCTCTTTCGACGGTAATATCCTAAACTGAGCCTAACCTGAAAGATTACTTGAAGACTTCTTGTCCAGCCCCCGAAGGGATCAGAGACACGATAGTCACGGGGCTACTCGAACAGCAAGATTGCGTATCGAGGAATACACCGGCCAACACGGCGGTACGACGGGTAAAAAACCCTAGTACCACAGACCATAACAGACATCTATTAGCAGGAGTTAACTGTGACATTAGGACATCCTTGCGAGAACTTCTCGATTCGTGGGGAAAATAATGTTCCTGCGAGAACTTCTCGACTCGTCTCGACTCGTAGGGAAAAGCCTTAGGCAACAGGGATAAGGACCTGTTTCCTAAGCACTGGGGCCCTGCAAGTCGGTCCAAGATGGACTAATGCATACTATTCACGGGCCACACTCTCCAAAGTCGAATATCGACAAGGAGGGAAACAACCACTTACGAGTCCTCTCGACTTGTAAGGGGAAAAATTCTCTTGTGAGATCCTTATGACTCTCAAGAGAAAACGCACTTAGGAGTTCTCACGGCTCCTAAGGAGAAAATACACCTATGGGATCCTCTCGACTCATAGGGAGAAAAGTCTTTATGAGACTCTCACGGCTCATAAAGTTGAAAAGTCTTAGGCGACAGATCCAAACCTATTTCCTAAGCCATCACGGCCCTACCAGGAGGTCAAGATAGACTATCCACGGGCCACATTTGCCAAAATTACATGCCACTGAAATAAAGAAGCTATTTACGGGTTCTCACGATGCGAATGAGATCCTTATGGCTCACGGAGGCGATGAACACTTAGAACTCCTCACGATTTCTGGGGAGGATATGCTCTCCCGACGGTAATATAACCTAGGAGATTATCTGAGGACATCTTGCCCAGCCCCGAAGGGATCAGAGACATGACAGTCGCAGGGCTAATCAAACAGCAAGAGTGCGTATAGGGGAATATCATCGATCACGGATAAGAAGACCATCTGGAGCCGATGGGGATAGGAGATCCTCTACGAGTCGAGAGCTCATTCAGCACCGTATCACATTGGTCATCCGTAAGAGTAGGGTTCACCAAGCGGGCAGCAAAACGAGGAACAATTTCCTCAATAGGCACCTCTCATGGCTGTCGGCGAGCGCGTGGATGATTACAAGCCATAGCTCTTCTTTTTTAAAATGATTCTCTGAAAGTGAGAGAGAAGAGAAGCATTGCTTCAGATTATGAAGGGAGACATTTAAGTCTAGGCACAAAAAAGGTTGTGCATGATGGACTATTTCCAAGCTCTGTTAAAAGAAGGCATTGGGAAAGCGAAGCTTGACTCAGTAAAAGCAGAGAAAGAAGGTGAAAAGACACCTTCAGTAACGAGGCAGCGCCTCACGTGCCTCGCATGTATGACACAGGGAACCCAGCGTTATATATATATATATATATATATATATATATATATATATATATATATATGAGTAACTACTACTTCACATGAGGCACCTATGAGCAGTGGTATAAAAGAAAAGGAAGTTTTGCCATTCATACTTGGGAAAATTTATACATCGGTGACAACAACAAACAAAATATCATCAAAATGTTTACAATGGCAAGACACTGAATCCCGGACATGGATTTAAGAATTCAGAAGCAAGGCCGACTAAAATGCTTCTGGCTTCTCTGACCATTTTCTTATGCATTTTCTCACGAATGCAAGCGTCGGGATTCCCGCTGATATCGTCCGTCCTCTGGTAAGCAAAGAATATCATCGTCTGTTGGAAGACCTGAGGCAAAATATCTTCAAGATCATCTCGCCGCCTCTTCAAGATCAAGCCCATCAAATATACTGAGTGCACCTTGTCTTCGGCATCATCAAGTGCCTCAAGCGGCATGGCCTCGTTAAATTCAGGAAGTGCCTCCCAAATCGCCCCCACGATAATTTTCAAAAGAGCGAAACGACGGGAGAGTAGTCGGTCGTTGTATTCATCGAAGCAACGCATCACCTCAGCGCATTGGGCTTTCGTAAACTCCTGGCCTTGACAGCGACCTTGGACGCGAATGTCTTTATAGGAGATAATCTAGTCAAGATCATACAGATAAACAGCCATAGTATCTGAAAAGAAAATGCAGCAAAAGAATAGCAATCAAATATCAAGATTCTTAAAGTCTAAAATAAAAACAGTGGTGACGTTCCATCATTGATGGGGCAGTCGCCCATTAAGGAGGGAATCCTAAAAGGATTCTCATTTAATGAGAAACCTCATTGGGCTAAGAAGTTAAACTCCCTCGAGGGCTGTGCTCTACAAACAGAATTCACATCTACCAACTTTATTAAGAGGGAAATGAAATTCCCGAGGGGCCCTCTTGATCTTCAGAGCTAAGCTCTTTGGTGAGGAATTAAATTCCTTTTAAACTGTGGAATTAAATTTCAGGAAACCCCCATGATGAGGAAACGAAAAATAAAATTACAATGCCATGAATCCTTAGAGATCAGAGGAGGAATGCCCAAGACATTGAGGTTTACTACTCAAAGATCACGTCTTTGGATCTCTAAGAGACGGGTTTCAAAAGAGAGCAAAGCTCTTATGGTGGATTTAAAATCCAGAAATTTTTTAAGAAAAGTGTTTCTTTGTTGTTCAAGATCTTTACCTAAAAAAGGTTCCTTTTTTTTGACAAAGTTTAACTTTGAAATTTCAATGGGCAGAGAACTAAGCTCTGAAGAAGAGAATTAAATTCTCAGAGAAAATAAGGAAGGAAGAAGATGAAGGAGCGGTGGGTTCCTAAAGAAAAGACCCTCGCATTTATAAGACTTGACGAGGGCGGTTCATCTCCCCGTTCCCCTAGGCAGATTCAACGGCTATAAAGGTGACAGCGTTGCACTCACGTGCAAGCCACGTGAGAACAACGCTATGGGGGCATTTGTTCCCTTATAAAAAAAAAGAAAGAAAAGGAGGAGAAAGAAAAAAATGAAAAAATTTCCCTGATGGAGCATCACGTGCCCACACGTGATGCGCCTATAAACAAAATTCATAGGCATTGCGCTTAACAATTAAGGTTGAAATTAAGCCTCACGTGCAAGCACACGAGCATCTATATACAAAGTATATAGGCGCCTTTTGAAAACAAATAACATGCTAGGAAGGCTCACGTGTCAACACGTGATGCCCTCTTTTGGCTGTTGCACATAAGCAAATGAGTTTAACTCTGTGGGGTCACGTGCTGCACGTGAGCGGTCTCAAATGACTTCTGAGCCGATTGAATTAAATTCTAGCCGATTGAATTAAATTCTAAGTAAAGGGATCAAAACCCTATTTGGAAAATATTTCCTTGAATCTTTCTAAACAAGAAAGATTGCTCTCTGTAAAACAGAGCACCGTTGGATTAAAAATCCAATGGTGATTAAAAATCACCAAGCTACAGAATAAGCTCTGTATGGGAAAATATTTCCCCAATCTTGTTAAAAACAAGAAAAATATCTTCTGTAAAATAGAAGCCCTTGAATCATAGATCCAACGGTGGATAAAATCCCCAAATCAATTAAGATCTCTCAATGAGAGATTTCTTTAACTAAATCAACAAACTTGCCTTTACTATATAAAGGACCCAAGACTTCAAGTCTGGTACAGAGGAAACCCTCCCCATAAACTTCAAGTTCAAAAAGAAGAGCAAGCAAAAAAGAAAGTTTTAAGAGAGAAGAAGGAAGAAGAACTTTCTTCAAGGTAAATAAAGATAATAGAGATCATAGTGTCTCGTCTGCATATCCAAGGGTTTAACCCTCACAAAGAACATAGTTCTTTCCCCTGGATCCGAGACCCATGAGACAAGTCTCCCACAAATGAGAATTTGATTCTCGTAGGGAGGAATTTGTTCTTGGGGATCGAAGATCCAGGGGAGAACAGAGAATTGAACATCTTCAGAAAAATGCATGAAGAAAGAAACATCGCCAAGTGCCTCACGTGCCCCTCACGTGGGCGCTGCTCAAATAAAGAGTGCTTAGCACTCAATAGTTGGCGCCTAACGCCAAGCGCCACACGTGCCCCTCACGTAGACGGTGCTTAGATAAAGAGTGCTTAGCACTCAATAGTTGGCGCCCAGCGCCTCACGTGCCCCTCACGTGGGCGCTGCTCAGATAAAGAGTGCTTAGCACTCAATAGTTGGCGCTCAGCGTCAAACGCCTCACGTGCACCTCATGCGGGCGCTGCTAAAAATAAGAGTGCTTAGCACTCAATAGTTATCGCTCAGCGCCAATCGCCTTACGTGCCAATCACGTGGGCGCTGATTAACATAGAGTGCTCTGCACTCATCAAACAGTGCCTCGCGTCTAGCGCCAGGCACCTCACGTGCTCCACACGCGGGCGCCATAAAGAGTGTTTAACACCCCATAAAAAACAAAAAAAGGGAAAAACAAGATAAAGTGTGGGCGTCAGAACCCATATGGATGCTCAGCATCGTTGGTACAGAAAGGGGACCAAGCCTAAGCGAGTGTTTAACACTTTATTAAAAAATGAAATGACTGGGCTGAGCCTAAGTTTGGCAAAACTCGTAATCAACCGAGTACATGGGCTCTTTATTTTTCAGAGTGGTCTTAGTCCCAAACAAGACTACCGAGCTTTTGATGAATATTCATTGGTTCCTGGGTACATCTCCCCACACCTCTGATATATATCGTTGTAATTCTTCAATGTCTTCAGAGAGGTGGCGGGTCCCGACAACCAACAACCTAATGGACCGCAACGTATTTAAACTAGCTATGAACCGCAACGTCCTTAAACTAAAACAATATAGTGTCCAAATGCTCTTTTGTTGGGTCTGAATGATCCCAAAAATCCTGTTGAGTAGATCTTTGTCTAAAATTTGACTAACGTATCCTCGACAAACATTTAAGTTGATTTTAATCTCAAATGAGATTAACGATCCTTAAATTAATCCAAACCCTAATCTAAGAAAATACGGATTTGGACTAATCCACGCCCTACGGGCGACAGCACAAATTAGTCTCTGTATACAATCCACGGGCAACCAAAAATAAAACAAACACACACGGCATGAAGTGAACATCTGGAGCAGGAGAAAGTGGCTATCACTACGTGGTAACGTAATTAACTGCAGGGGCTTGCGCCTGCAGGGAAGAGCGTCCCCACAATCAAAAACCCCTCGCAAAAGAGGGGCAATCTGACGAAGTCTGCTACAACGGCCGCATCCGTCCAAACCTCCTATGCACGGTGCCATAAATCAACTTGGTATCTTCGGAGAGGTGGACGGATAAACCCAAATAGCATCTGGCAAGACGACATATGCGGTTTCGTCTCTGTTTTCAGCGGTAAACACTGTCGTTTTTAAAATCTTGTCTAAAAATTATTTCAGAGGCCTTAAAATTACAAGCAGAGAATTCTAAGAACACACAAGAAAAATGAGCCAATAACTCGCCAAGAAGACCGTGGAAGCGCAGCGAATCGGTGTGTTTCGCAGCGGTTCCGTGGCCGAGTCGACTCGGTTTTCTTCTGTGGTTCTTATTTATGGTATTGTGATTTCTGGTATATTTGGTTTCTACCTAGTATTGTTTGTGTACTAGTTTGTACATAGGGTAGACACGGAAAATATGTTTCGATCGAAATTCTAAAGTTCTTAGCTATCACGTTTTCTGTGTTTGGATATATGTGTTTGTAAACTTCCGCTAATTGCTACACGTCGATTAGCTGGGGGTTGCACATATCTGTGATGTTGGTTTGTGTATATGGAATATTGGATTGTCGTGGATGAATAGCCGGGGATGTGAGAAGAGAGTTTTCTTTCTTTCATTCATGTAAATTTGTAATGTGATATAATATTATTTTGCGGGGCACATCCGAGTTGAGGTTGTAGCCACCATTGTATTATTTCTATTACTGTTTTTTGCTCTTAGGATAGACCCAAGGTAGGGTGCACAAACTACTGGGTTCTTGAAGTGCCGAGTGGCCTACTCATTTTACCGAGGGAGGCAGCTTCACTTCGGGAATTCGGCGGGTAGTTTGTCGCACCGTAGGGGTCTAGGGTGGGGTTTGGCTATTCATCACGACCGTGGAATCCGTTTTTCGTTATGGGTGGGTTCAAATTAACCTGGACAATGACGGGTAGAACTTAACTTGCGACTTATGATATGTTGGCCTTCGTTAAGGTCATAAGATCTTAGGGCAAAAATCAACATCAGGGGTTTCTAAGGAAATTGAAACTTGCTAGTGTTGCATACCATTTGGAGTGTGATGATTTTGGTAGGATTCCTTCAAGGTTGTCACACGATGATATTTGGATCCCGATCCTACTGTGAGTATCCGCTACTCCTCGGGAGATTTTTTCACTAAACAATCAATGCTATAAACCAAGTAATTGTCTAGAACGGTGTTAGCAGGGCTATGCCTCCAGGAAAAAAAGTTATGTAATTAAGGAACTTCGCAAAAGCGTTGGAAAACCTCTCTCGAAGTACCAACACCAGCCTGGCTGAAAGGTTAAGCAAGAATTATAGGGTGAGATTAATCCTGACTAATTCTTCTTTTATTGTTTGAGGAAGGATTCGAGAAACAGTGGGAGCCATCCTGTTTAGATAAACTATTAACCAATCTAAACTTGCAAGAGCATCATGCTAAGTGTTATCTCTCTCTCTTGATTGCAGCGACGAAAATGACGAGGCTTAAGTTACTATTAGATAAAAACATATCGACGGGGCCAAACTATAAAGATTGGCTCAGGAATATACAGATGGCCATAACATATGACAAACCGGGTTATCTCCTTACTACTAAAGCCCCCGCCGTCCCAGGTCCAGATTCCAGCATCGCGGATATTGAGATCCGTAAGACATAGGAAATTGACAATGCGAAAGCCAAGTGCCTTGTGCTGGCCTATATGGATAATGAACACCAGATGCGGCACGAGAAGATGGACCTTGCTACTATCTTCCTCCATACCAAGGATTTATATAGAGAGCAATCTCGTATCGCAAGATACGAGACCTCGAAGAAATTATTTCAAGCGAGGTTGTCTATCGGGTCATCTGTAGGGGACCACGTCATTAAGATAATCAGCTACATTGAGGAGCTCGCGGACCTTAGGACCACGTTGGAGAACGAGTTATACACAGACTTGGTTCTATAGTCCCTCCCTTCTACCTACGCCCAGTTTATCTTGAATTTCAACATTCAAGGGAATGAAGTTATACTTCCAGAACTCCTAAACATGTTGAGGAGCGCTGAGGGCACCCTGCAGAAATCCAGGGAGACACCCGCTCTGCTTATTGGGGGATCTTCCTCTTCTAGATCCAAGGCGAAAGCCAAGGTGAAGAAGAAGAAGACCCCCACCAAGCCGAAAGGCGGTGTCAGTAAGGTACATGGGAAAGGCAAGGAAAAATTTGGGGGGTTGACAGTAGGGAAGGAATAATGCTTCTATTGTCACAAAAAGAGCCATTGGAAGAAGGACTGCAGGTCCTGGAAAGCCCAGAACCAGGATTCGAAGCAAGTTGTGGCTTCGGCTTCAGGTGTGTTTATGATTGAAAACTGTCTGTCAATCAACTCTACTTCCTGGGTATTGGATACCGGATCAGGATCTCATATCTGTAATTCATTGCAGGCACTGAGAAGCCGTAGAGTTTTGAAAGCAGGTGATATGACCCTCAGGGTTGCTAACGGAGCGAGCGTGGATGCTGTGTCCATAGGGGAATATCATTTAGGATTGACAAATGGACATTTTTGGTTTTGCGCAACTGTTTTTGTGTACCTTGTTTGAGTTGTAATATCATTTATGTATCTTTGTTATCTAAAGAAAGTTATGATTTTACATTTGTAAGCGATATCGTAAACATCCACCTTAATCATGGTTTGATTGGGTTGGGTACACTAAACAATGGTACAAACGTATTAAACCAACACCAAGTTTTCAACGTACAGAACACACTTAAAAGAATGTCTCTAGAATTAAATCAAGCTTTCTTATGGCATTGTAGACTAGGTCACATCAATGAAACACGGTTGACGAAGTTACATAAATAGGGATATTTGGACCCGTTCGAATATCAGTCTTATGCAACTTGTCAATCATGTCTCAAAAGAAATATGACAAAGACTCCATTCACTGGACACAGTGTAAGAGCGAGCGAGCTCTTGGGACTCATACACAGCGACGTGTGTGGTCCAATGTCTACACATGCAAGAAGTGGTTATTCCTATTTCATTACTTTTACGGATGATTTCTCAAGGTATGGACATGTATTCTTGATGAAACATAAATCCGAGGCCTTTGAGAAATTCCGAGGATATAAGAATGAAGTGGAAAAACAAACGGGCAAAAGTATCAAGACACTTAGATCTGATCGAGGTGGTGAATATTTAAGTGTCGAGTTCCTGGATTACTTAAAAGAGAATGGAATTCTCTCTCAGCTTACTCCTCCATACTCACCTCAACACAATGGTATATCGGAAAGGCGTAACCGAACCTTATTGGATATTGTACGTTCCATGATGAGTAACGCTGAGTTATCGCGATCCTTCTGGGGTTATGCACTAGAATCAGCTGCATATCTTTTGAACAAGGTTCCTACCAAGACTGTTCCTACCACACCATATCAGATGTGGAGTGGTAAGAAACCATATTTTCTGTATTTGAAGATATGGGGATGTACAGCTTTTGTAAAAAAGCAGCATGCGAACAAGCTCGAGGCACGCTCAGTACTGTGTGAGTTTGTGGGATACTGAAAGAACTCGAAGAGGTATCTTTTCTATTATGAAGAGGAACAAAAGGTTTTTGTTTCTCACCATGCCTACTTCTTAGAAACTCAATTTTTAGAAAAAGAGATAAGTGGGAGCGCAATAAAACTGGAAGAAATTCCAGAACCACAAGCTATTACTGAAAGTATGGTAGAACCAGAAGTTTCGAAAGAACCGGACATCCCCACGCCACTCCGCAGGACTAGTAGTCAGTCTCATCCGCCCGAAAGATACTATGGTTTTATCATAGACGGGGATAGAGAGGATTGCATCATCAACGATGATGTGCCAACTAGCTTCAACAAGCCATTCAAAGTAGAGACTTGGTAAAATGGCTGGATGCAATGCGGACCGTGTTAGTGATATATTCCCTAGAGGTCATTATTGTATCATACTGGTTTGTATATTACATATTGGAAGCTTGGGATATACACGGATATAGTAACAGTCTTGCTCGAAATGGTAGTATGCTACGTAGTTTGTTTCTACCTTAATATGTGCATGTGTTTCTTTTAGCATATCGCTTATACATATTGGTAGAGCCTTAAGATCTTTGCTTGATTACCAGCGTTGTGATGGCAGTCACACTAGTGGGGGCTGGGTAGTCTATAAGCACATTCTTATACAGGTCCCTAGTCATAGGATTATCGAGACGGGACATCGATACTCCAGAGTAGACTAGTGTATACGCTTCTCATCCCAGCAGGGGAGATGGTCTGTCCCACGGCTATTAGTACGCCGTACTGGAGATAGTATGCAGGTGCTCATTGGGTTATGAGTACACTGGATAGGACTCGTAAGGAGCTTCTGGTGTGTATTATACATATCGTCGGGTAGCAGTTCTAAGGTGACATGAGTACAGCTTAGTCCGTCGACTTGACACTGCTACTTCGCCTTAAGTGTATTCCTACTGTTCTTAGATTACTAGCCTACCACGGCTTAAAGGAGTCGTGCAAACAGGCAGTAGTTGGGTGCAGTCCCGAAGCACTGGGAGGCGGTAGTGGTTAGATAGGATTCGTTTCTCCCAGTTAGCGGGTTGATATCGCGCTGTGTTTGGAAAGCCATTACACAAAGTCCCTGGGCAGGGCAAGTGAGATTTACTGGTAAGTACTCCAGTAGTTTCTTAGGGTGTTTTGGACTACACTCCGGCACGACTTATTGCGCTATTAGGGGTCTAACGATTACCGCCACCCTAGGCCCGATATAGGATACTCTTTGACGAACAGATCGGACTGTACGGAGATTGTCATAGATAGACTCATTAGGAGTTCGGATGAGTTTGCTCATCGGCCTTCTTATCGAGAGATACCTAGGTAGCCGTTACGTGCAGCTAGTACCGCTGACGTGCTTGTGGTTAAACCCACTGCCAGCGTACTGTCGAGTCTTTAGAGTCTCACACAGAGGGTTTCCCTACATCGGGAAAAAGACGTAGAGGCCGTATAGTTTTATGGCAGGGCTTCGATCACATACGTGTACTTGTGCAGGTATGATGTTCGGGCGGATAATATTAGTGGGCTTTGGTTTAAGCCGGATCCTAGTATTATATTCTTGGATTATTTTCGTCTCTTTGTATTCGTATTTTTCGGAATACGAATACGGGTATGTATATACGGTGAGGGGTATTCTTGTAATTTGCTCAAGTATAATTCTAAAAGAAGACACCTCATTTTGTATTTAATCTTTTGATTAAAAGATAAATGAGGTGGAGGTATGAGGTGGAGGTTTTCATTAAATGAAGCATGGCTCTTAGGTGGCTCATGAGGGTGACTCACTATGTTACTATTCAAGTATGCTTGATATTTGGCTTATGCATTATTAGATGCTTGATATTATCACAACTCAAGAGGCATCTTCATACAATGTTCATTCTACACTCTCACTTCCTCAAGCTCCCTTTCTTCTTTCTCTAACCCTAAATGTCTCATGTGTTGAGAAATCTAGGGTATTTAGAGACAAACTAATCCATCTTCACTCTTTACATCATCTAGGACATCTAGTTTAATGAACTAGGTGCCTTATTTACCTCGGATTTGAGCTTGGAGCTCAGACTATAGACTCTCGGGTGGATCGTCTTTGACTTGAGAAGACAGACGAGGAGGCCCGATCCGTATATGATCCGAGGAGCTTATGACAAGGAGGAGGACAGCAAGAAGACACGAAGGACATGATACTGTGACGTATAAAATTCTTTCCGAGTAGTTAACCTCATACCGTTTAGCTAGTTAGGGTTTAGTATCGATCGTGGAGTTGAGTTCAGGTCGGTGTTGCGAAGCATAGAAAAATCGTTTTTTGCATATTCCGCTTCCCTACAAGTGTGTGGGGGTGTGCAACATCGACTTACAGTGTTATCAGAGCCTACCAAACCATTACTATGTAGTTAGCAAGTAGTTTGAACTTCGATCGTCGGGAAAACACGAAAATGGAACACCGAAACCCTTGCTTTCTGTCGATTTTTAAAACTGTCAGAAAAAATATTTCAGAGGAATGAAAATTGCAAGCAGGGTATTCTAAGATCACTCAAGAAAAACGGGTCACCGAATCGCCAAGACGACCGCGGAAGCGCGGCGAAATAGTGTGTTTCGCCGACGTTCCGCGGCCGAGTCGAGGCCGATTCAACTCGTATTTCTTCTGTGCTTCTTATTTTTGGTGTGCTGTTTTCTGATATATTTTGTTTCTACCCGGTATTGTTTGTGTGCTGGTTTTCACTTGGGATAGACACGGAAAATATGTTTCGATCGAAATTCTAAAGTTCTTGGCTATCGGGTTTTCTGTGTTTAGATATATGTGTTTGTAAACTTCCGCTAATTGCTATATGTCAGTTAGTTGGGGGTTGCACATATCTGTGATGTTGGTTTGTGGATATGGAATATTGGAACGTCGTGGATGAATAGTCGGGGGATGTGAGAAGGGAGTTTTCTTTCTTTCATTTGATGTAAATTGTAAAGTGATGTAATATTATTTTGCGGGGCACATCCGGGTTGAGGTTGTAGCCGCCGTTATATTATTTCTTTAACTGTTTTTTTCTCCTAGGATAGACCCAATGTGTGGTGCTCAAACTATCGGGTTCTTGAAGTGCCGAGTGGCCTACTCATTTAACTAAGGGAGACTGTTTCACTTCAGAAATTTGGTGGGTAGTTTGCCGCACCCGTAGGGGTCTCAGGTGGGGTTTAGCTATTCATCACGACCGTGGAATCCTTCTTTCGTTAAAGGCTTAAACGAAACGCGGAATTCCTAGTATATCTAATGTGATCATCTGTGATCTGGAATGCCTATTATTGCGTGAGACGAATGGGTATATTATATATGTTATATAATAGACGTTGCTTATGTTTTGCACCCGCGCTAGTCCAGCCCCCGCTCTGGCGTTAGTTAAGTAACCTAACGGTGTAAGACGGGGCCCAGCGACGAATGCTGTTAGTGATATGTATGCCCTAGAGGCCATTACTGTACATACGATGTATATTGTAGTGGATGCTTGGACATATATATGGAGGACTTTCTTGCTCGACATGATAGTATGATATCCGGTTGCTCTTTATCTTAACATGTACTCTGATTGTCTCTATGTTACATGTTGATAAAGCCCTTAGGATGAGTACTTGACTACCAGGACTATGATGCAGATCATACTAGTGGGGACAGAGTAGTCGCTAAGTACATCCTTCAAATGTTCCTAGTCGTAGATGTATCGAGACAGGGCATCGATATACCAGAGTAGACTAGCGTATAGCATCTCGACCCATACAGATGGGCGATGGATGATCCCATATCCATTGGTGTTTGACATCAGAGACAGTATACGGGTGCTTAGTGGAGACTGGGTACACTGGACGGACTCGTAGAGAACTCCCAGATGGTATTATACCCAACGTCAGATGGCAGTTCTCTGGTGACACTGGTACAGGTTAGTCTGTAGACCCAAGATCGTCATAGAGTCTTGTGTGATTCCCATTGTGCTTTGATTTCCACCTTACCACGTTCAGGAGAACGTGCAAAACAGTGGCTTTTGGGTACAGTCCCGAATCACATGGAGGCAATGAGCGATAGGAGGGGTTTCGTCTCTCTCGGTATTAGGAGTTGATGTTGCGCTGTGCTCGATTGGCTATAACAGGAAGTCCTTGGCCAAGGCTGCTTCAGAGATATACTGGTAAGTGTTATCAGTAGTTTCTCGATCCGTTATGAGCCTCATATCGGCACGACTTATCGAGTTTCTGGGGTCTAACGTTTACCACCCCTAGACGAGATATGCGACATATCAGACGAAGAGACCGGACTGTATGGTAGTGTTACTGATTGGATTCACAGGAGTATGAGCAGGCTTGCTTGTTGATCTTCTGATCGCTCAATACCCGGGTGGCCGTTACGTTTAGCAGACCGCTTGCGGCTTGTGGGTGTTTGATATGATCATCACCTACTGCCGGCGTATTGACGAGTCTTTAGAGTCCTACACAGGGGTTTCCTGGCTCAAGCGAAACGGAGTAGGAGCACATATGTGATATGTGCAGGACCGAGATTGAAACGATATGTGATACCGTATTTTATTCTCGCGAATTATGACATTGGTCGGGTATATGCGATATAGCCGGGTTATCGGATCAAGTGTTGATTCGATAAGTTGTTACACTTGATATTAGTCGGTTAGATGTGATATAGCCGGATTATTAAATCAAGAGTTGATTTGATAATCGAATGTATAATTATATATTTGATATATTATATTATATTAACTAGTATTAGCTCACTTAAGATTTCTTTTCTCACTAGATTGTGCACATTGTATATATGTGATATATGCAAGTGTACAAGTTTGTGTCATGCTTGATGATACATACAAGATGGGTGTATGAGATTTATACCATGTTAAGGTTAAATTAGGGTTTTGTTTATTTCTTAAGGTTTAACAAAAGAGAAAGACTTAGTCAAAGTTATCAAGCTTAATTGAAGCTTGTAGAAACATTGACAAAGTCAACTCTTTTGTCATTGCTTAGGATATTTCTTAACCCAACCCTTAACCTTACATCTTGGTTAATTCTCTACATGAGTTAAGCATGATGACTTAACTCACCCATGGTTAAATAATTCATTTGGATGAATTATTGACTTGAGTTCATCTTCTTCTTCCTCCTCAACAGCTTTCTGGCTCTAATGGAGTTATGAGAAAAAGTGTGAGAAAATCAATTCTAAAGTGAGCACACTTCATACTTCATCATCCTCTACTACTTGCCATTTAGTATAGGGTGTTATCTTCACAAAGTTCTTGACCTAGTGAAGAAATAGCTTGGGTTAGTGTCTCCTCGACGTAGATCATCTTCGGCCTCGAAGTCATCGAAGCAAGCATGTTCGTTTCTTCGTGGAGCCTCTCTAGAGTCCGGAGTTTACGATCGCAGCGAAGGGGACTACTACACGGAGCTATTGAAGTGAAGGACCGATCTATAAAGGTTGTATTCCTTGCTCACATAGATTGCAAAGTGTTTACATATGTTATTCCGTATATTTCTAGTTAACGATTCATGGTTAGGGTTAGCTAAAACGGCAAAAATTTGAATTTGGTATGGACGATGCCTCCCGAAACCTTGCTGCCGTCTTGTGTAACCTTTCAGTGGTATCAGAGCCATGTTAGAAATTAATACGGATTTTGTTAGAATCACGAAACCGAAACAACTCGGAAACTTGAAACTGCGAAATCTAGTTTCTGTCGTTTTTAAATAATTGTCAAATTTTTTTTTAAATAAGTACAAAGTGATGTATGGGATATATCATGAACACAAAAAATTTCAGGGCATTCTGAGAAAATTGGGCCGGCCACCATACCTATGATCTCGGCCAAAACCGAGCCCCCTCCCCTGAAATTTTTCCTGTGTTCCAATGACTTGGTTTTGATGTTTCAGGTGTTGTTTGTTTTTGCTAATTTTGCATGTGATGTAATCTTACACCATAAACAATTCGGAGTGTTTCGTATTCGTATTTTTAACATTGTTTTGGGTTATTCGCATGTTGTCTAGATGAAGTTAAAAAGTTCGATCGAATGTCAAAAACCCATTTTTCTAAATTTAACGTATTCGGAAAAACATGCAAGTGATTCTGTGGACCCTCTAGAAGAACGTAAACCTTAACTCAATTATGTGGCCGTCAAAACTGCCAATTGAACCCTAGAGTTTGTGGTAGTTTAGCGTTGTCACATGTGAGGCGTTGGTTTGACCCTTCTACGGCTGGCTCATAGGTACTGTGGCATCTTCTGGGTATTACTAAAACTGTGCTCAAGTGTTGAGCTGTCGGGAAATTGTGGGACTTTGATGAATCGATCGAAGAGTTTAACGTCGTCCGGATATTATGTGATGGGATACAATATTTGGAATCCACAAGTAGTTATGAGATAACTAATTTGAATGTTATAAACCTAGCAGTTTAGTCTCATTTGATCGGTTGCCACAGGATTTTGATGTGATCAAAAGTCCGTCGCAATCACGTAGCGTACGCGGATATTCGCTGGGTAAACTTAATAGATAGCCATGTCCCATAGCCCCAACCATGTGACTGTAGGAGAACCCCGTCGCCAAAAGCATCCGTTCGGGTGCTCGCGGCAGCGGTGTTCCGCCTTAGTGCATTTCGTCGACGGTATCGGGGGGTGCGGCCGTCTACTAGAGTTTCCGATGAGCATTCGATCAGGATGTCGGGAATCTTGTTGAATTGCCTGACTTGTTATTGAAAAGTGTTTTCGGTATCGAGACTAAAATGCGGGGTTTATAATTGTTAGACATGTGATGTCTAAGGTTGTTGCGGATTCCAACTGTTGTATTTTTTCACTTTCTTTTCTGCGACCGTAAGTGTAGTATATGGTGTATTGCCGGTTTCGGTGCTATATGTCAACGACAATTGGGATACGCATATTTACTTACGTTGAAGACATGTGATGTTATGTGTTGCTGTGATATGTTATATTGGATCCGGGGGTTTTATGTGAGATGAGAGTTTTTCATTTTCATTCATGTAAAATTCATTGTATGTAATATTCTTTTATTAGGGCACTTCCGGGTTGAGGATGAAGTCACCATTGTATATTATTTATTTATTCCGCATTAGGATAGACCCAAGGCGGGGAGCACAAGTAACCGGGTTCTGGAGTCCAGTAGGAGACCATCTCGAGGAGTCGAGATCGGGTCTCCTAACTCTAGAATTGGTAGGGTTGCTTGCCGCTCTCGTAGGGGTCTAGGGGTGTGGGATTGGCTATTCATCATGACCGTGGAATCCGTGTTTTATAAAGGCTTAAAATAAAACACGGAAATCCTAGTATATCCAATATTTCATATGTTGTTCTTCTGCTGCGATATCTGTGATGTGATCATTTGATATGTTGAGATGGATACAGGATATAGTATATGTGATATATTATATAGACGTTGCTTATGTTTTACACCCGCGCTAGCACTGCCCCGCTCTGCCATTAGTTACCTAACCTAACGGTGCACGAGGGGACATCGAGGCGAATGCGGATGGCATAAGCGTACGTTGTATTTATCTGTGATGTTTAGGTAACTTAAAATGATGGGACTTCATTAATGAGATTAATGTAATAAAAGAAACCTAAAGATGTTGTAGAATCGAATTTTCAAAAACAGGTAGCTCTAGTTGTTGCTTTGCATAGCGGTATTCCTTGTAGAATATCCAGCGCCTTATTCGATAAGGAAAGAGCCGAGATCCCTTCACCGGGAGTGACCTCTTTAGCAATAACTGGCAGATGCTACAACCCTCGGTTTGTCTTTTGATTGCTTCTATAGTTTTTGCTTTGCATAGTCGTATTTGTGAAATATCCTGCACCTCATTCGATGAGGAAAGAGCCGACGATCCCTTCACCGGGAGTGACCTCTTTAGCAAAACTAGTAAAAGCCTTAAAAACACTCCATTTTAAATCATTTGATTCTACAACGATATCAACTTCATTATGCAAAGGGTTTTCTTAAAAACCTGTCGTAGCCCTCCGTCATTTCAGATAAGTAATAGTTAGTATTCGTGCTGCGTTTGTTGGCCTTCGTCAAGGCGTAGTGTGCGGTAGCTGATTACTGCTTATCTGCATAAACATATGATGCGATTGAGTTAGGGTAGTCGTGCGACCTTGTTGGCCTTTGTCAAGGGTCGTGCGGGTGGGTTTAATTCAATCAGGAAATGACGGGTTGAACTTGACTACATCCTATGGTTTGTTGGCCTTTGTCAAGGTCATAGGAGGTTAGGGGCAAAATATTATCGGGAATTTCAAGTGTTGAAATTTGCAATGAGATTGCATACCTCCTATGAGATAGTTGGATCCCGATACCCACTGCGAGTAAGAGTTACTCCTGGGAGAGTTTTACACATTATAATTAGCCGATCAAGTAGGTGTCTAGAAAGGTGTCAACGGGGTTACACCTTTGGAAAAACGAGGTTTATTTTAATTAGGTCCGTGCGAAAGCACGGGGAACCTCCCTCAAAGTACCGACACTGGCCTGGCTGAAAGATTGGCGAACTTGTATGGTGTAATTAATCATGGCTAGTCTTTCCTTTTAGGGTTTGAAGGAAGATTTGACTAAAACAGTGGGAGCCATCATAATTAGATAAATAAATAACCAATCTAATCTTGCAAGAGCATACGCTGAGTGTTTTCTTCTCTCTCTCTCTCCAGGTAGCGACCATGTCACGCCTTAATCAAGATAATAATACGGATGTATTGACCGAACCCGCTTGTTATACTGCGCTAGGGAATGTTGGCCCCGCTCCAACTTATAATTGTTATAAGACCGAGCAGGAAATAGGGGATTACCAGAATTCCCGTGCCACCCAAACGAAGAAAGTGTATATTGATACATCATCTTCGGGTGTGTTCATTATAGAGAACTGTTTCTCAGTATCCTTATGAGATACCGGATCAGGATCCTACATATGTAATATTTTACATGGGCTACAGAAAAGTAGAGAACTGAGAATGGGTGATAAATTTCAAGAGTTGGAAAAGGTGCAAGTGTTGCAGCTAAGTATGCTGGCAGTTATCACCCTGTATTACCAAATACATTGATTCTGAACGAATGTTATTAGATACCGAACCTGATATACAACATCATATCAGTCTCTTTATTTAATAAAGAAGGATATAATTTTGTATTGTTGGATAATGTTTTGAACATTTCCTATATCAAGAGTTGATCGGTTCAGGCACGTTATCTAAAAGCATATACGTTCTAAATCAAACCACAGTTCTTAACGTACAGAACACACACAAGAGGAAGAGTTCAGAAATGAATGAATCCTTCTTAAGGCATTGTAGACTAGGTCATATCAATGCGACCCGACTAGCTGAAGTTACATAAAGATTCATATTTAAACCAGTTTAAATTTACATCTTGTGAAACTTTCCAGTCATGTCACAAAGATAAGATGACCATAGCTCCGTTTATTGGAAACAGAGAAAGAGTTAGTGAACTCTTAGGATTGATACATGATGATGTATGTAGGTACCCTGTCTACACATGCCAGGACAGGTTCTTTGTACTTCATTACATTCACTGATGATTTCTCAAGATTCGGACATATGTTCCTGTTGAAACACAAGTCCGAAGCTTTTAAGATATTCAAAGAATATAAGATAGAAGTAGAGAACCAAAACGGGTATAAGTATTATGTCCTTTGATGTGATCAAGGAGGAGAATACTTGAGAACGGAATTCCAGGACTATTCTAAAGGAGAATGAGATTCTCTCTCAGCATTACTCCTCCAAATACACCACAGTTCGTTGGTATATCGGGGCGGAGCAATCGCACCCTATGTGATATGGTGTACTCTATGATGAGTATTACTGGGTTACCTATTTTCTTTTGGGGTTATGCACTTGTGAAGCTGCATACCTATTGAATAGGGTTCCAACCAAATCAGGTGCCTACCATTCCATATGTGATATGGTATGGGAAGAGCCCATCTCTTAAGGATGTTAAGCTTTGGGGTTGTCCGGCCTATGTTTAAAAGAAAAATCCGGACAAGCTCGAGGCAAGTTCAGTTCTGTGGAAGTTTGTTGGATATCCCAAGCATTCGCAAGGGAATATCTTCTACCGCACTGAGGACCAAAAGGTGTTTTGTTTCTCAGCATGCCACCTTTTAGGAAAGGAATTTCTTGTGAAGAAATTAATGGTCATGAGGTAGAACTGGAAGGAGTTCCAGCTATACAAACTGCAGCTGATGATTTGGTAAACCCGGAGGATTCAATAGTTTCCAACGAACCTCAGCCTCTCCGCCGATCTAGTAGGGTTCATCACCCACCTGAGAGATACTTCGGTTTTCTCTATGACAGTGGGAGCGAGGATTGCATCATGAGATGATGACCCAACTAGTTTCGAACAGGCCATCAAGAGTGGGGACTCTGTGAGAATAGCTGGATGCTTAGCGATCTGAGATGGAATCCATATACACCAACAAAGTATGGACTTTGGTTGCTTTATTTGAAGGATTAAATCCCCATCAGGAGCAAGTATATCTTGAGAAGATTACTTGGTGTACATGGAAAAGTTGAGACTTTCAAAGTTAAGACTAGTTGTAAATGGATCTCGTCATTGATCAGGTGTGGATAATGATGAAACCTTTTCTAGTGCCTATGCTTAAGTCCATCCGAATCCTACTTGCCATTGCTACATACCATGACTACGATATCTGGAAGTTGGGTTTCATGACTGCTTTTCTAAATACTGATTTAGAAGAGAACATCTATAAGTACACAGCCAGAGGGTTTCGTAGACAGTGGGAGCAGCGGAAACGTGAGCAAGTTGCTTTATGAGTTAAAGCAGGCATCGTGGAGTTGGAACATCTATTTTGATGTGGTAGTCAAAAAGTTTGACTTCATCAAAATGGTACATGAACCTTGTATATACAAAAAGGTAGTAGGGAGTATGGTGGTGATCCTCGTATTGTACGTGGATGACATACTCTTGATGGGAAAGGAGTTTCCTATGCTATGCTCGGTAAATCTCCTCTTATCATAAGGATTCTCCATATAGGATCAAGGTGATACCTCCTAAATCCTGGGTTTTGGATCTATGAGATAGATCTAATTGGATGTTAGGATTCTCACCAGGTGTAGTGAGTTGGTATCAATCGATCCTGGGGAGAATCACTGGATAGGTTCCAGGGTGATAAGCCCGACTGAATGTCAGTCACAGGCAGTGTCTTTACCCTCAGTGGAGGGACGGTATGTTGGAAGAGTTCCAAGCTAGATGTCGTGGCAAACTAGACAATAAGGGCTCGATACATCGCTACCTACGATGCTACCAAAGAGGTAGTCTGGATATATATAAGTTCATGAGATGAACTTCGTTCCTACCATTGTGTGACAATGGGGTTGTGGTTTAGGCCTAGGAACCCCCGTCCCATCCGTGATCCAGACATATTCTTAGGCAGTATCACCTGATCAAGGAGATGGTTGATCTCCAGGGAGATCGAGGTTAAGAGAGTAGACACAGAGGACAACAGTGCGGATCCACTCACAAAGGCCTATTTCCCAGTAGAGACTTTTATGGGATGGTTGAGTATAAGATACTTCAACCACTGCTGATTATTGGGTTTGAGATACTACAACAAATGTCCCTAGTGCAAGTGGGAGATTGTTAGTGATATGTATGCCCTAGAGGCCATTATTGTACATATGATGTATATTGTAGTGGATGCTTGGACATATATATGGAGGACTTTCTTGCTCGACATGATAGTATGCTATCCGGTTGCTCTTTATCTTAACATGTACTCTGATTGTCTCTATGTTACATGTTGATAAAGCCCTTAGGATGAGTACTTGACTACCAGGACTATGATGCAGATCATACTAGTGGGGACAGAGTAGTCGCTAAGTACATCCTTCAAATGTTCCTAGTCGTAGATGTATCGAGACAGGGCATCGATATACCAGAGTAGACTAGCGTATAGCTTCTCGACCCATACAGATGGGCGATGGATGATCCCATATCCATTGGTGTTTGACATCAGAGACAGTATACGGGTGCTTAGTGGAGACGGGTACACTGGACGGACTCGCCGAGAACTCCCAGATGGTATTATACCTAACGTCAGATGGCAGTTCTCTGGTGACACTGGTACAGGTTAGTCTGTAGACCCGAGATCGTGATAGAGTCTTGTGTGATTCCCACTGTGCTTTGATTTCCACCTTACCACGTTCAAGAGAACGTGCAAAATGGTGGCTTTTGGGTACAGTCCCGAATCACATGGAGGCGATGAGCGATGGGAGGGGTTTCGTCTCTCCCGGTATTGGGTGTTAATGTTGCGTTGGGCTCGATTGGCAATAACAAGAAGTCCTTGGCCAAGGATGCTTCAGAGATATACTGGTAGGTGTTATCAGTAGTTTCTCGACCCGTTATGAGCCTCATATCGGCACGACTTATCGAGTTACTGGGGTATGACGTTTACCACCCTTAGACGAGATATGCGACATACCAGACGAAGGGACTGGACTTTACGGTAGTGTTACTGATTGGATTCACAGGAGTGTGAGCAGGCTTGCTTGTTGATCTTTTGATCGCTCAATACCCGGGTGGCCGTTACGTTTAGCAGACTGCTTGCGGCTTGTGGTTGTTTGATATGATCATCACCTACTGCCGGCGTATTGACGAGTCTTTAGAGTCCTACACAGGGGTTTCCTCGCTCAAACGAAACGGAGTAGGAGCACATATGTGATATGTGCAGGATCGAGATTGATACGATATGAGATACCGTATTCTATTCTCGCGAATTGTCACATTGGTCGGGTATATGCGATATAGCCGGGTTATCGGATCAAGTGTTGATTCGATAAGTTGTTACACGTGATATTAGTCGGTTATATGTGATATAGCCGGATTATTAAATCAAGAGTTGATTTGATAATCGAATGTATAATTATATATTTGATATATTATATTACATTAACTAGTATTAGCTCACTTAAGATTTCTTTTCTCACTAGATTGTGCACATTGTATATGTGTGATATATGCAAGTGTACAAGTTTGTGTCATGCTTGATGATACATACAAGATGGGTGTATGAGATTTATACCATGTTAAGGTTAAATTAGGGTTTTGTTTATTTCTTAAGGTTTAACAAAAGAGAAAGACTTAGTCAAAGTTATCAAGCTTAATTGAAGCTTGTAGAAACATTGACAAAGTCAACTCTTTTGTCATTCCTTAGGATATTTCTTAACCCAACCCTTAACCTTACACCTTGGTTAATTCTCTACATGAGTTAAGCATGATGACTTAACTCACCCATGGTTAAATAATTCATTTTGATGAATTATTGACTTGAGTTCATCTTCTTCTTCCTCCTCAAAAGCTTTCTAGCTCTAATGGAGTTATGAGAAAAAGTGTGAGAAAATCAATTCTAAAGTGAGCCCACTTCCTACTTCATCATCCTCTACTACTTGCCATTTAGTATAGGGTGTTCTCTTCACAAAGTTCTTGACCTAGTGAAGAAATAGCTTGGGTTAGTGTCTCCTCGACGTAGATCATCTTCGGCCTCGAAGTCATCGAAGCAAGCATGTTCGTTTCTTCGTGGAGCCTCTCTAGAGTCCGGAGTTTACGATCGCAGCGAAGGGGACTACTACACTGAGCTATTGAAGTGAAGGACCGGTCTACAAAGGTTGTATTCCTTGCTCACTTATATTGCAAAGTGTTTGCATATGTTATTCCGTATATTTGTAGTTAACAATTCATGGTTAGGGTTAGCTAAAACGACAAAAAATTGAATTTGGCATGGACGATGCCTCCCGAAACCTTGCCGCCGTCTTGGGTAACCCTTCAAATGGGGATGGCATAAGCGTACGTGGTATTTTCGTTTCTTTCTGCAATGGTTGGTGTAAATGATGGGACTGCATTATATGTTTAATGCAAAGCAAACAAACCAAAGCTGAATCGTTGGAATAGTTTCAAAAACCACTCGTTTTTTTCAAAAAGCAACTTTTAAAAGCGGAGCTTAAACCACTCCTTTAAAAGTTATCATGGTTCCTTCGATTATATCAAGTTCACTATGTTCACGGTTTCGCCAAAACCATTCATAGCCCTCTGTCATTTTAGATGGGTATTCAGTAGTATTCAAGCTATGTATTTTGACCTTCACTAAGGCATAGTGATTGGTAGCTGTTGAATATTCATCTGTTGCACAGATAGATGCGTTGGTTTAGGACAATCGTACTACTATTTTGTCCTTCGTAAAGGGCATGTACGGGTGGGTTCAAATTAACCTGGACAATGACGGGTAGAACTTGACTTGCGACTTATGATATGTTGGCCTTCGTCAAGGTCATAAGAGCTTGGGGCAAAAATCCACATCGGGAGTTTCTAAGGAAACTGAAACTTGCTAGTGTTGCATACCATTTGGAGTGTGATGATTTTGGTAGGATTCCTTCAAAGTTGTCACATGATGATATTTAGGTCCCGATCCTACTGTGAGTATCCGCTACTCCTTAGGAGATTTTTTCACTAAACAATCAATACTATAAACCAATTAGGTGTCTAGAACGGTGTTAGCAGGGCTACGCCTCCAGGGAAAAGAGGTTATGTAATTAAGGAACTTTGCGAAAGCGTTGGAAAACCTCCCTCGAAGTAGCAATACCAGCCTAGCCGAAAGGTTAAACTAATAACCATCCTGACTAATCAGAGTGAGATTAATCCTGACTAATTCTTCTTTTATGGTTTGAGGAAGGATTCGAGATACGGTAGGAGCCATCCTGTTTAGATAAACTAATAACCAATCTAAACATGCAAGAGCATCATGCTGAGTGCTTCCTGCTCTCTCTCTTGATTGCAGCGACCAGATGATCGGACTTAAGTTACAGCTAAATAATAAATTGACTAAGCCAAACTATATTGATTGGCAAAGGTTTGTCCAGATATCTATTACCTATGACAAGCTGGGCCACCTTCTTACTATTAAAGCCCCCGCCGTCCCAGGTTCAATTTCCACCATCGCGGATGTTGATATCCGTAAGACAAGGGAAAAGACAGTGCGAATGCCAAGTGCCTCATGTTGGCCTCAATAGATAGTGAACACCAAAGACAGCACGCGAAGATGGACTTAGCTTCCATCTTCCTCCATACCAAAGATTTATATAGAGAGCAATCTAGTATCGGAAGATATGAAACCTCGAAGGAATTGCTTCAGGTGAGGTTGGTTGTCGGGTCATTTGTAGGGGACCACGTCCTTACGATGATTAGATATATTGAAGAGCTCACAGACCTGGGGACCACGTTGGAGAACGAGTTATGTACTATCTTGATTCTCCAGTCCCTCCCTTCTACTTACGCCCTGAAGGAAACCAGGGAGACACCCGTTCTGCTTATTAGGGAATCTTCCTCTTCTAGATCCAAGGCGAAAGCCAAGAGAAAGAAGAAGAAGTCCTTCACCAAGCCGATAGGCGGTGTCAGTAAGGTAGAGGAAAGGGAAGGGCAAAAGTTTCGGGGCTAACAGTAGGGAAGGAGAATTGTTCCTATTGTCACGGGAAAGGGCATTGGCAGAAGGACTGCAGGGCTTGGAAAGCCAGAAATCAGGATCCGAAGCACGTTGTGGCTTCGGCTTTGGGTGTGGTTGTGATTGAAAATTGTCTGTCAATTAACTCTACTTCCTGGGTAGTAGATACTGGATCAGGATCTTATATCTGTAATTCATTATAGGCTTTGAGAAACCATAGAGTTATCAGGACAGGTGATATGACTCTCAGGGTTGCTAACGGAATGAGCGTGGACGCTGTATCCATAGGGGAATATCACCTAGGATTGACAAGTGGGCAGATATTGATTTTACGTAACTTTTTGTGTGTACCTAGTCTAGCTTGTAATATCATATCTGTATCTTTACTTTCTAAAGAAGGATATGATTTTACATTTGTAAGCGATGTGGTCCATATCCACCTTAATCAAAGTTTGATTGGGTCAGGTACACTAGAGGACGGTATATATGTGCTAAATCAAGCTCAGGTTTTCAACGTCCAGAACACACTTAAAAGAAGGTCTCCAGAATTAAATAAGGCTTTCTTATGGTAATGTAGACTGGGTCACATCAATGAATCAAGGTTGACGAAGTTACATAAAGAAGGATATTTGGATCCGTTCGAATATCAGTCTTATGCAACTTGTCAATCATGTCTCGTAGGAAAGATGACAAAGACTCTATTCACTGGACACGGAGTAAGAGCGAGCTCGCTCTTGGGACTCATACACAGCGATGTGTGTGGTCCAATGTCTACACATGCACGAAGTGGTTATTTCTATTTCATTACTTTTATGGATGATTTCTCTAGGTATGGAGATGTTTTCTTGATGAAACATAAATCCGAGGCCTTTGAGAAATTCCGAGAATATAAGAATGAAGTGGAAAAACAAACCGGCAAAAGTATCAAGACACTGAGATCTGATCGTGGTCGTGAATACTTAAGTGCCGAGTTCCTGGATTACTTAAAAGAGGATGGAATTCTCTCTCAGCATACTCCTCCATACACACCACAATACAACGGTGTATCGAAAAGGCGGAACAGAACCTTGTTGGATATGGTATGTTCCATGATGAGTAACGCTGAGTTACCGTGATCCTTCTGGGGTTATACATTAGAATCAACTGCATATCTTTTGAGCAAGATTCCTACCAAGACCGTGCCTACCACACCATATCAGATGTGGAGTGGAAAGAAACCCTATCTTCAGTATCTGAAGATATGGAGATGTCCAGCTTTTGTAAAAAAGCAGCATGCGAACAAGCTTGAGGCACGCTCAGTACCGTGTAAGTTTGTGGGATACCGAAAGAACTCTAGGGGGTATCTTTTCTATTATGCAGAGGAACAAAAGGTCTTTGTTTCTCGTCATGCCCATTTTTTGGAAAATCAATTTTTGGAAAAAGAAACTAGTGGGAGCACAATAGAACTGGAAGAAATTCTAGAACCATAAGCTATTACTGAAAGCATGGTAGAACCAGAGATTTCAAAAGAATGGGACATCCCCGTGCCACTCCGCAGGACTAGTAGGCAGTCTCATCCGCCCGAGAGATACTACGGTTTTCTCATAGACGGGGATAGAGAGGATTGCATCATTGACAATGATGAGCCAACTAGCTTCCAGCAAGCTATTCAGCGCGATGACTCGGTAAAATGGCTGGATGCAATGCCGACCGAGATGGAGTCCATGTACACCAACAAAGTATGGACTTTGGACATTGCTCCAGAAGGGGTAAAACCCGTAGGCTGCAAATGGATCTTCAGAAAGAAGATTGGTGTAGATGGACAGGTTGAAACCAATAAGGCTAGACTTGTTGCAAAAGTATTTCGTCAAAGACCTGGTTTGGACTATGATGAAACCTTTTCTCCAGTGGCTATGCTCAAATCCATTCGGATCCTTCTTGCCATTGCTGCCTTCCACAATTTTGAGATTTGGCAGATGGACGTAAAGTCCGCTTTTCTAAATGGTAATTTGGAAGAGTGCGTCTATATGGATCAGCCAGAGGGTTTCATTCATAGTGGGAGTAGCGGGAAAGTGTGCAAGTTGCTTAAGTCCATTTATGGACTAAAGCTGGCATTGCGGAGTTGTAACATCTGTTTTGATGAGACGGTCAAAGAATTTGGTTTTATCAAAAATCCAGATGAACCATGCATCTATAGTAATATTGTAGCGAGAACTGTGGTATTCCTCGTCTTGTACATGGATGACATTCTCTTGAGAGGAAATGACATTCTTATGCTAAAATCAGTCAAAGGATTCTTGTCACAGAGGTTCACCGTGAAAGACATGGGTGATGCCTCCTACATTCTGGGGACCCAAATCTATCGTGATAGATCTAAGAGGATATTGGGACTTTCGCAGTCCAGGTACATCGACACCATACTAAAGAGATTTAGTATGGAAGATTCAAAGCATGGTAGTCTACCGGCTTATCACGGAATCACCCTCTCCAAAGAGATGTCTCGCAATACTGATTTAGAAAGGGCTCACATGTCGATTAGACCCTATGCTTCTGCAGTAGGCTCTATAATGTATGCGATGTTATGTACCAGACCAGATGTTGTTTACTCACTTAGCGTGGTAAGACGGTACAAGTCAAACCCAGGGGAGAACCACTGGTTAGAAGTAAAGAACATTCTCAAGTACCTGAGAAAGACTAAGGAGATGTTCTTGGTGTATGGAGAAAAGACCTCCAAATCGAGGCCTTTGCTGACTCCAGCTTCCAGAGTGACAAGGATGGCTCCAAGTCCATGTCGGGTTATCTCTTTACCCTCAATGGAGGGGCGGTCTGTTGGAAGAGCTCCAAGCAGGACACCGTTACTGACTCGACGATGGAAGCGGAGTATATCACTGCTTGTGACGCCATGAAAGAAGCAGTCTGGATGAAGAAGTTCCTAACAGAACATCAGGTGGTTCCATCCATTGTAGATCCAATAGTTCTGTATTGTGACAACAACGGCGCTATAGCTTTAGCGAAGGAACCCAGGTCCCATCAGAAGTCCAGACAGATCTTGAGGCGGTACCACATGATCAGGGAGATCGTTGATCGCCGGGAGATCGAGGTGAGGTGAGTAGATATGGAGAACAACACTGCAGATCCACTCACAAAGGCCATCCCTCAGACACAGTTCGAGAGGCTATTCGAGATGATAGGTCTGCGATATGCTAATACATGGCCTTAGTGCAAGTCGGAGATTGTTAGTGATATATGCCCTATAGGCCATTATTGTATCATACTTGTTTGTATATTACATATTGGAAGCTTGGGATATACACGGATATAGTAACAGTCTTGCTCGAAATGGTAGTATGCTACCTGGTTTGTTTCTACCTCAATATGTGCATCTGTTTCTTTTAGCATATCGCTTATACATATTGGTAGAGCCCTTAAGATCTTTGCTTGATTACCAGCGTTGTGATGGCAGTCACACTAGTGGGGCTGGGTAGTTTATAAGCACATCCTTATACAGGTCCCTAGTCGTAGGATTATCGAGACGGGGCATCGATACTCTAGAGTAGACTTGTGTATAAGCTTCTCATCCCAGCAGGGAAGATGGTCTGTCCCACATCCATTAGTACGTCATACTAGAGATAGTATTTTGGTGCTCATTGGGTTATGAGTACACTGGACAGGACTCGTAGGGAGCTGCTGGTGGGTATTATACATATCGTCGGGTAGCAGTTCCAAGGTGACATGAGTACAGCTTAGTCCTTCGACTTGACACTGCTATTTTGCCTCGAGTGTGTTCCTACTGTTCTTAGATTACTACCCTACCATGGCTCAAAGGAGTCGTGCAAACAGGTAGTAGTTGGGTGCAGTCCCGAAGTACTGGGAGGCAGTAGTGGTTAGATAGGATTCGTCTCTCCCGGTATGGGGGTTGATATCGCGCTGTGTTCGGAAAGACATTACACAAAGTCCCTGGCCAGGGCAAGCGAGATTTTCTGGTAGGTACTCCAGTAGTTTCTCATGGTGTTTTGGGCCACACTCCGGCATGACTTATTACGTTATTAGGGGTCTGACGATTACCGCCCCCCTAGGCCCGATATGCGATACTCTTAGATGAAAAGACCGGACTGTACGGAGATTGTCACAAATAGGCTCAGTAGGAGTTCAGACGAGTTTGCTCATCGGCCTTCTTATCGACAGATACCTAGGTAGCCGTTACGTGCAGCTAGTACTGCTGACGTGCTTATGGTTAAACCCACTGGCAGCGTACTGTCGAGTCTTTAGAGTCCCACATAGACGGTTTCCCTGCATCGAGCAAAAGATGTAGAGGCCGTAAGGTTTTACGGCAGGGCTTCGATCACATACGTGTACTTGTGCACGTATGATGTTCGGGCGGATAATACTAATGGGCTTTGGTTTAAGCCGGATCCTAGTATTATATTCTTGGGTTATTTTCGTCTCTTTGTATTAGTATTTTTCGGAATACGGATACGGGTATGTATATACGGTGAGGGATATTCTTGTAATTTTCTCAAGTATACTTCTAGAAAAAGACACCTCATTTTGTATTTAATCTTTTGATTATTAGATAAATGAGGTGCAGGTATGAGGTGGAGGTTTTCATTAAATGAAGCATGGCTCTTAGGTGACTCATGAGGGTGACTCACCATGTGACTATTCAAGTATGCTTGATATTTGGTTTATGCATTATTGGATGCTTGATATTATCACAACTCAAGAGCCATCTTCATACAATGTTCATTCTACACTCTCACTTCCTCAAGCTCCCCTTCTTCTTCTTCCTCTAACCCTAAATGTCTTATGTGTTGAGAAATCTAGGGTATTTTGAGACAAACTAATCCATCTTCACTCTCTACATCATCTAGGACATCTAGTTTAGCAAACTAGGTGCCTTAGTTATCTCGGATTTGAGGTTGGAGCTCGGACTATAGACTCTCGGGTGGATCGTCTTTTGACTTAAGAAGACCAACGAGGAGGCCCGATCCGTATACGATCCAAGGAGCTTATGAGGAGGAGGACAGCAAGAAGACCCGAAGGACATGATACTATGAGGTATAACATTCTTTCCGAGTAGTTAACCTCATACCGTTTAGCTAGTTAGGATTTAGTATCGATCCTGGAGTTCAAGTCGGTGTTGCGAAGTAAAGAAAAATCGTTTTTTTCATATTCCTTCTCCCCACAAGTGTGTGGGGTGCGCGACATCGACTTACAGACTGAAATGGAGTCTTTGTACACCAACAAACTATGGACTTTAGATATTGCTCCAAAAGGGGTAAAACCCGTAGGCTGCAAATGGATCTTCAGAAAGAAGATTAGTGTAGATAGACAGGTTGAAACCTATAAGGCTGGACTTGTTGCAAAAGGATTTCGTCAAAGACCTGGTTTAGACTATGATGAAACCTTTTCTCCAGTGGTTATGCTCAAATCCATTTGGATCCTTCTTACCATTACTGCCTTCCACGATTATGAGATTTGGCAGATGGACGTAAAGACCGCTTTTCTAAATGGAAATTTGGAAGTGTACGTCTATATGGATCAGCCACGGGGTTTCATTCAGAGTGGGAGTAGCGGGAAAGTGTGCAAGTTGCTTAAGTCCATTTATGGATTAAAACGGTATCGTGGAGTTGGAACATCTATTTTGATGAGACGGTCAAATAATTTGACTTTTTCAAAAATCCAGATGAACCATGCATCTATAGTAAGATTGTAGAGAGAACTATGGTAATCCTCGTCTTGTACGTGGTTGACATTCTGCTTATAGGAAATAACATTCCTATGCTAAAATCAGTCAAGGGATTTTTGTCATAAAGGTTCTCCATGAAAGACCTGGGTGATGCCTCCTACATTTTGGGGATCCAGATCTATCGTGATAGATCTAAGAGAATGTTAGAACTTTCACAGTCTAGGTACATCGATGCCATACTGAAATAATTCAGTATGGAGGATTCAAAGCGCGGTAATCTACCGGCTTGTCACGGAATCACCCTCTCCAAAGAGATGTCTCCCAAGACTGATTTGGAAAGGGATCGCATGTCTATTATACCCTACGCTTCTGCGGTAGGCTCTATAATGTATGTGATGTTGTGTACGAGACCAGATGTTGCTTACACACTAAGCGTGGTAAGCCGGTTTCAGTCAAACCATGGGGAGAAGCACTGGATAGCAGTAAAGAACATTCTCAAGTACCTGAGAAGGACTAAGGAAATGTTCTTGGTGTACGGTGGAAAAGACCTCCAGATCGAGGCCTTTGCTGACTCCGGCTTCCAGATTACAAGGATGACTCCAAGTCCATGTCGAGTTATGTTTTTACCCTTAATGGAGGGGCGATCTGTTGGAAGAGCTCCAAGCAGGACACCGTTGCTGACTCGACGATAGAAGCGGAGTATATTGCTGCTTGTGATGCCGCAAAAGAAGCAGTCTGGATGAGGAAGTTCTTAACAGAACTTTAGGTTGTTTCGTCGATTGTTGATCTAATACTTCTGTATTGTGACATCAACTGGGCTATAACTTTAGCGAAGGAACCCAGGTCCCATCAGAAGTCTAGACAAATCTTGAGGCGGTATCACCTGATCAGGAAGATCATGGGTCGCCTGGAGATCGAGGTGCGGAGAGTAGATACAGAGAACAACACTGCAGATCCACTCACAAAGGCCATCGCTCAGACGCAGTTTGAGAGGCTATTCGAGATGATAGGTCTGCGAGTGGGAGATTGTTAGTGATATATGCCCTCGAGGCCATTATTGTATTGTACTAGTTTGTATATTACATTTTGGAAGCTTGGGATATACACGGATATTATAACAATCTTGCTCAATATAGTAGTATGCTACATAGTTTGTTTTTATCTTAATATGTGTATATGTTTCTTTTAACGTATCGCTAATACATATTGGTAGAGCCCTTAGGATCTTTGCTTGACTACCGGCGTTGTGATGGCAGTCACACTAGTGTGGGCTGGCTAGTCTATAAGTACATCTTTATACAAGTCCCTAGTCGTAGGATTACGAGACGGGGCATCGATACCCCGGAGTAGACTAGTGTATACTCTTCTCATCCCAGTAGGGGAGATGATCTGTCCCACAGCTATTAGTACGTCGTACTGGAGATAGTATGCAGGTGATCATTGGGTAGTACACTGGACATGACTCGTAGGGAACTGCTGGTTGGTACTATGCCTATCGTCAAGTAGCAGTTCCCAGGTGACATGAGCACAACATAGTCCATCGACTTAACATCGCTACTTCGCCTCAAGTGTGTTCCCACTGTTCTTAGATTACTACCCTACCATGGCTCATAGGAATCGTGCAAACAGGTAGTTGTTGGGTGCAGTCCCGAAGCACTTGGAGGCAGTAGTGGTTAGATAGGATTCGTCTCTCCCGGTATGGGGGTTGATATAACGCTGTGTTCGGATAGCCATTACATAAAGTCCTTGGCCAGGGCATGCGAGATTTACTGGTAGGTACTCCTGTAGTTTATCAGGGTGTTTTGAGCTCTACTCCGGCATGACTTATTGCGCTATTAGGGGTCTGACGGCTACCGCCCCCTAGGCCCGATATGCGACACTCTTAGACGAACAGACCGAATTGTATGTTGATTGTTACAGATAGGCTTAGTAGGAGTTCGGATGAGTTTGCTCATTGGCTACCTTATCGACAGATACCTGGGTAGCCATTACGTGCAGCTAGTACTGCTGACATGCTTATGGTTAAACCCACTGCCAGCATATTGTCGAGTCTTTAGAGTCCCACACAGAGGGTTTCCCTGCTTCGGGCGAAACGATGTAGAGGTCGTATGGTTTTACGACAGGGTTCGATCATATACGTGTACTTGTGCACGGATAATGTTCGGACGGATAATACTAGTGGGCTTTGGTTTAAGCCGGATCCTAGTATTAGATTATTAGATTAGTTTCGTCTCTTTGTATTCGTATTTTTCGGAATTCGGATATGGGTATGTATATACGGTGACGAGTATTCTTGTAATTTACTCAAGAGTTCTTCTTTAAGAGGACACCTCATTTCTTGTATAACCATTTAGATTAAATGGTTAATGAGGTTGTAGTATGGGGTATGGATTTTCATTAAATGAAGCATGGCTACTTGGTGACTCATGGGGGTGACTCGTCTTGTGACTATTGAAGCATGCTTGATATTTTCATTTGTGAATTATTGTATGCTTCAGTCATCACAAGACTTAACCATATTCATTTTCATTATTATCTTCAATACTCTCTCTCCTCAAGAGTTCTCTTCTTCTTCCTCAAACCCTAATTGTCTCATGTGTTGAGAAACCTAGGGTTCTTGAGACTAAACAATTCATAATCACTCTATACATCCTCTAGGCTACTTAGATTAGCATACTAGGTACCCTAGTTACCTCATTTTAGAGGTAAGAGCTCAAAGTAGTCACTATCGGGTGGATCATCTTTGACTCGAGGAGGCCGACGAGGAGGCATGATCCGTACACTCTTCAAGGAGCTTAAGAGGAGGAGGAGTACAAGAACCAAAGGACTTAGTACACGGAGGTATAACTTTCTTACATAGTAGTTAAACCTCATGGTAGTTTAGTTAGTTAAGGTTTAGTATCGATCCTGGAGTTTAGTCGGTGTTACGAAGCCCGTACAAATTGATTTTGCATATTCCGCCTCCCCGCGAACCCGTGGGGTGCGTGACATCAACTTACACCGTACATATGTTCCGTGGTATATTTACGATACGATACTCCACCTAAGTTACCTTAGGATATATATCTTGAGATCTTTTCTTCTATTCGTTCAGTTGATCTATCCTCATCGATGCATGTTGGTTGTTCCGATCACCATGTCTACGCAAGCCGAGAGGGCTACGGTTAGAGACACGGTTTGGGCAGACTTGTCTGGGACGAGGACTGACCAGGGTGATATTCCGGTGACATAGGAACATGTTGTTCATCCTTATATGATCGAATTCTAGTTTTGAAGCGAGCTTTCTTTGGGATCCGCACCAGAGGGTCGGGTCATCACTGGAGACCAGCCGGGCTTGGAAGCATGATGTTGTTTACCCTATACCGAAGATCGTTGTGTTGCTACTAATCAGATAGTTGTACCAACTGTTGCTGAGATTATCGTGGTGTTGCTTCCAGAGTTCATTAAACTAAAAGTTGCCGATGTTTACAAGTATAGATGGGCTCGAGGATTCTTAGTCATTCATGGTTATGATGGTTAGGATATTTAATTCATTGCGGCGCTCTCATATGAGATCGGTGAAGATAACTAGCTTCTTTTTGATGGGTCTTGCTCAGACCTGATGTGAGTCGATCGAGAGAGACCGTGTAGCGAGTCTTCCTCTGACGAATTAGGACAAATTCTCGAAGGTGGGCTTGGTCAGATTCTTCCACAGAGTGACAAAGATGCCGAATTCGTATTTTAGAGTTTTTGTGTAAAACTCCGGGTTTGATCATAGCTGAGTATGACTTGCAATTCGCGTAACTATCGCAATATGCTCCTTATTTGATCGATACTGAAGAGTAATAGAATAAGAGATTTGTGCGAAGTCTCAATGCACAGATGTTCTTCCCCATCGATACTGGAGATTCGATATGTATGGAGAGGCGTTGTGTACGACCACACTTTCAGAAGAAAGTCTTAAGGAGATTGCGGTTGTTTCGGAACGGAAGTGGGTTCATTAAGGAGTGCTAGTTCCGGGCAGATTAGATAGATGAGATCAGCAGGAGCCATGACGGGTTCTTTCCAGGGTCCTATAGTGATTGAGATCAGACCCACGGTAAGTTGTATGATGAATACTCATAGGTTAGAGATCGCCGTCGTCGACGTGTTACATTACGAGAGACCAGGTTACTTGGCAAGGAAGTGTCTTGAGAAGTGTCAGCATAAGACTGTTTGTGTCGCTGCTCCTCACCAGATGATTGTATAAAGAGGCCGTGGTTTTAGTGATCCGCATAAAGAACAAGAATCCGAGATAGAGAACGCTAGACCGTGGGCAGAAGGAAAGTGGTACTCCTTTCTCTGCCAGTTCCGGGTGTATATACACCTTTCGACATTGAAGAATGTGTACTTCGATGTCATTTGTTTTTTATTTGCGTTTTGATGATCCGAATATTGCGTTTTCGACGTTGAAGAAAGGATAACTCGACGTCCGTTATTTTGATTTATGTATTTTGAGGATTTGGAGGTCACACAAATGATTTGTGCACACCAGGTGCACTTGTTTAAGATTTCCGTGCACATCAGTTGCACTTGATTGGTGTTTTGTACACACCAGGTGCACTTGTTTGAGATTTCCGTGCATATCTGTTGCACTTGATTGGCGTTTTGTGCACACCATATGCCCTAGATTGTTATTTTTGTGCACATCAGTTGCACTTGATTAAGATTTTTATACACTCTAGACGTACTTGATATGATTTTGTGCACACCAGTTGCACGTGTTGATGATCGGTGCACCCTTATGCACTTAATATTGATTTTGTGCACCCCGATGCATTTGAGGTTGATTTTGTGCACCCCAATGCACTTGATGTTGATTTTATGCGTCCCGATGCACCCGATGTAGATTTTGTACATTCTAGATGCATTTGATATTGGTTCCATGCACATTCGATGCCGTGGACATTGTTTTCGTGCACACGTGTTGCACTTGGCGCTGTTTTTGTTTTCATGCACACCCGTGGCATGTGGTTTGGGTTTTCGTGCAAACCTGTCAGGGTTGAATTCGTTTTCGTGCATTGCACTTGATGTGGTATATTATAGAATTGATTTTATATTTTCGCTTGGTCGTGTGCTATAGATATTGCATTATGGCTATGGCAATGATTGTGTTCTTAATTTACACAGTTGATTTCGCATTTGGAATTTTGCATCATAACTGGTGTAATTCTTATAGCAGCCGCTAGAGTTACACTTATGCGAGTTTTATATTTTTGTGTTTTCACGCGCACAGGGTTGCATCGTTATACGTCTTAGCTCGTGTGAGACTTCGGAGTTCCGTTAATTGGAGCGGGCTATATATTTTTTATAGAAATTGGACCCTGGTGATTTGATTTGATTTGATTTGATTAGGAAAAATATTTTAAGATTGAGGATTAAATTTAAATTCGGGGTCCGAATTTCTTTAAGGAGGGGATATTGTAACATTTTGGAAAATTATAAATATTAATTTATAATTTTAAATATGAATATAATGAGTTTACAAAAATGATATCGCATATGAATATTGGTGTCAGATTGATATCCGCAAAAAATGTAATTATTTTGGTAAAACTAAAGAAAAAGGTGTGATGTCACAAAAATGATATTTAAATTGTTTTAATATTATATGAGATTTTATTAAAAGGTTATGCTATTTAAGTGTTATGATAAGTGTTTTATTTCTTTTAAAAACATGAATTTAGATTTAATATAACATGAAGGTATTTATTTAAAAAGGTTTTTATTTAGTTATGATGGTTGGGTTTATGATTAGGTTAGACTAAACCTTCATGCACAACACTACATACACACCCTCACCTCACTCTACCTCATGCTTCTTCCTTTACACCACCACCTTTACAAACCTCCACCTCATTCTTTCTCTACCTACCTCCTTCATACAATTACACATATCCATTCTCATTTTCTAAACCGAACCAAACCACTCTATCTCAAAATTTCTATCTTTCACAAAAATCAAAAGAGAAATGGGATGGTTCCTTCATCAATATTACTCATACCATCAAATTAGAGTCGCAACCACTTCAAGAAACCTCTAGCCACCAATTCATGAGCTGGAAATTCCTTGTGCATCATCCCTATAGATATATCTCACCTCCTTTGCAAGTTCTATTTTGTTAAAATATCTGTTTTTAGTGTGCAATAATAGAAACTAGGATTTTTATGATATTAGTGAGGGTCAAATTGAATCTGGAACTACGAGATTAATCCATTAGAAAAACTAACAATACTAGGATATGGTAAGACCATTAGAAGATGTCACCTAAAGCCCGAGCCTCTAACTCAACAGTAAAACCGCCGGTTTTCCCCATTTTCTCGCTACCACTGGTTTTGGTGAAGGGTTATGTTTTGAGTTTTGGTCAGTAACTTTAATTGGTGATAATTTAAGTTATTAATTGTTTGTTTTGTGCCATATTTCATATAGTGAAATCTGGGAGTGTTCTACTATTGTTTTAACAATGTTTCCCACATTTTTGATACGGTTTTTCGTATTTCTATATCTCGACTGAAATATTGACGTTCGTACGTTAATAGCAGGGGTATTTGGTCGTTTTTGGAGTAAGCTGTAGGTTCTAACCTATGTGCGCTTAGCTAGTTGAATTTTTTGATATGATATTAACGCCGATGTGTTATAACTACGATTGTAGGTACGATCGCGGAGATTTTCGAGACGGCAAGGACGGACAAAGGAAGCATGGATTTCGACTAGCTCAACAAGGTTGAGTATATTTATATCTACAGGGAAAGTCGGGTGGATGGCGTATAACACCCCCGCAACCACTTATATAGAATAGTTATAATATAACTAGTGTAAAGTGATATGTTAGCTGGTCATTTTAGGAAGTAGAGTACTTAGTATTCGTGCTGCGTATTTTGACTTTAGTTAAGGCGCAGTGAACGGTAGCTAAGTGATGTCTTCCTACACTGCATATGATGCAGATTAGTTAGGACATTCATATGATTATGTTGACTTTAGTTAAGGGTCATATGGGTGGGTCTAGTTAATCACGAAATGACGGGAAGAACTTGACTAATACTTATGATATGTTGACTTTAGTTAAGGTCATGAGTACTAGGGGTAAAAATAATATCGGGAATTTCAGGAGCTGAAAATTACAATGAGATTGTATACCTTCTATATGATAGTAGGATCCCGATCCCACTGCGAGTAAATGTTGCTCCCGGGAGAATTTTGCACTTTACAATTAGCCAACACAGTAGGTGTCTAGAAAGGTGTCAAACGGGGCTACGCCTCTGGGAAGATGAGGTTTATTTTAATTAGGTCCGTGCGAAAGCACGGGGAACCTCCCTCAAGTACCGGCACTGGCCTGGCTGAACGGTTAGCGAAGTTGTAGAATGTAATTAATCCCGGCTAGTTTTATTTTTAAAAGGTTTTAAAGAAAATTTGATAAAAACAGTGGGAGACATCGACTAGACAAGATAATAACCATTCTGATCTTTGCAAGAGCTTTCGCTAAGTGTATTCTTTTCTCCCTCTTAATAGAAGATACCTATGACAGGACTTAATCTTCTATTAGATAAAAACAAGCTGAATGGGATCAACTATAAAGACTGGCTGAGGAATCTTAACATTGCCTTGACTTATGATAAGGTATCATATGTCCTCACGGCTTCAACCCCGCCCACCCTAGGTCCTAAACCTTCAGTTGCGGATAGGGAAATCCGCAAGACATGGGACGCTGACTGTGCCACAGCTAAATGCCTCGCGTTAGCATCGATGGATAACACACATCAGAAGCAGCACGAGAATATGGACGTACAAGCCATATTCCTCCATACAAAAGAGTTGTATGGAGAGCAATCTCTTGTATTATGATACGAAGCATCTAAGAAACTGTTTCAGATGCGAATGGCCGCTGGCACAGCAGTAGGAGACCATGTTCTGAAAATGATAGCTCTCATAGAAGAGCTTGAGAACCTTGGGTGGACAATGGACAATGAACAATATACGGATATTATTCTGCAGTCTCTCCCCTCCACCTTTGCTCAGTTCATAGTTAACTTCAACATGCACAACATGGAGAAGGAACTGCCTGAACTCCTTAATATGTTAAGGAGTGCAGAGAGCACACTGAAGTCAGTGAAGACTCCCGTTATGAGTGTTGGGCCATCCTCCTTTCACCCGAAGGCTAAGGCCAAGGAAAATATGAAGAAGAAACCCACCAAACCTTGGGTGGAGTCAAAAAGGTTAAGGGAAAAGGCAAGTCCAAAGTTGGGGAATCGGGGAAAGGAGAATGTTTCCACTGCAAAAAGACGGGACATTGGAAGCGGAACTGTATTAAGTACCTAGAACTTAAGAAGAAGCATGGTGATGCTTCAGCTTCAGGTGTGTTCGTAATTGAAAACTGTTTTTCTATTAACTCTGCTTCCTGGGTATTAGATACCGGTTCGGGTTCTCATATTTGCAATTCTGTGCAGGCGTTGAGAAATAGCAGAGTTCTGAAGACATACTCTCCAAGTTGGAAATGGTTCCAATGTAAATGCAGTTTCAGTGGGAGAGTATCACCTAGGGTTGCCTTCGGGTTGTATATTGGTTTTGAACCCATGTTATTCTGTGCCAAGTATGCTTTGTAATATTATATCTGTTTCCTTGTTAGACAATGAAGGGTATCATTTTGCTGTGCAACACAATGTTATGAACATTAGACTTAATCAAGAGTTGATTGGTTGTGGTACACTAAATAACGGGATATACGTCCTTAATCAACACACAGTTTTCAACGTACAACACACAAATAAAAGAAAATTTTCAGATATAAATGAAGCATTTCTTTGGCATTGTAGACTTGGTCATATTAATGAAACAAGACTAAACAAGGTTCATAAAGATGGATATTTAAATTCTTTTGAGTATAAATCTTATGCAACTTGCCAGTCTTGTATCAAAGGTAAAATGACCAAAACTCCGTTTACAGGACACGAAGAAAGAACTACTGAGCTCCTAGGCCTCATACAGTGATGTATGCGGACCAATGTCTACACATGCGAGAGGCGGTTTTTCTTACTTCATAACTTTTACTGATGATTTCTCAAGATTCGGTCATGTGTATTTGATAAAGCATAAGTCTGAAGCTTTCGAGAAATTCAAGGATTATAAACATGAAGTAGAAAACCAAACAGGAAAGAGTATCAAGATACTTCGATCAGATCGAGGTGGAGAGTACTTAAGTACTGAGTTCTTGGACTTCCTAAAAGAGAATGGGATTCTCTCTCAGCTCACTCCACCTTACACACCACAGCACAACGGTGTGTCAGAATGGCGGAATCGTACCCTATTAGATATGGTACGATCCATGATGAGTGATTCTGTGTTACCTCTCTTGTTTTAGGGGCATGCATTGGAAACAGCAGCTTTTCTGTTAAACAAAGTTCCAACCAAGACCGTGTCTACCACTCCATATGAGATATGGCATGGGAAGAAACCATCTCTTAAAAGAGTTAAGATTTGGGGTTGTCCAGCTTTTGTCAAAAAGCAGAATCCAGACAAACTCGAGACACGATCAGTCAAATGTATATTTGTAGGATATCCTAAACATTCGTTTGGGTATCTTTTCTACCATAAGGAGGAACAAAAGGTGTTTGTTTCTTAGTATGCCACCTTTTTAGAAAATGAGATTTTTTCAAATGATGTTGATGGCAATGTGGTAGATCTAGAAGAGGTTCTAGAGACACAAGTTACAAATGACGACTTGACTGAACCTGAAGTTATAACAGAATCTAATGAGCCTCAGCCACTCCGTAGATCTGGTAGGACTTCTCTCCCACCGGAGAGATACTACGGTTTTCTCATTGATGGTGATAGAGAAGATTGCATCATGGATGATGATGACCCTGCCAGTTTTCATCAGGCTATCACGAGTGGTGACTCTGTGAAATGGCTGGATGCCATGAGATCCGAAATGGAGTCCATGTACACCAACAAAGTATGGACTTTGGAAGATGTACCCTCCGGGATAAAACCTGTGGGTTGCAAATGGATCTTTAAAAGAAAGATCGGTGTAGATGGACAGGTAGAGACCTATAAGGCAAGGTTGGTAGCGAAAGGTTTTCGTCAAAGACCAGGTTTGGACTATGACGAGACTTTCTCTCCGGTAGCCATGCTCAAATCCATTCGGATCTTACTTTCTATTGCTGCTCACTACGACTATGAAATCTGGCAGATGGACGTTAAAACTGCATTCCTAAATGGTGATTTTGATGAATGCGTTTATATGGATCAGCCAGAGGGCTTCATTGATAGTGGGAGCAGCGGAAAAGCATGTAAGTTGCTTAAATCCATTTATGGATTAAAGCAGGCATCACGGAGTTGGAACATCTGTTTTGATAATGTTATCAAAGAGTTTGATTTCATCAAAAATCCAGATGAACCTTGTGTTTATAAGAAGACTGTTGGGAGAAATGTCGCATTCCTCGTATTGTACGTGGATGACATACTTCTGATATGAAATGATATTCCTATGCTACAATCGGTCAAATCATTCTTATCACAAAGGTTCTCCATGAAGGACCTGGGTGATGCCACATACATATTGGGTATACGGATCTATAGGGATAGATCCAAACGGTTATTGGGATTGTCCCAAACCAAGTACATTAACACCATCCTAAAGAGGTTTAGTATGAAAGACTCCAAGCGGGGTGCCTTACCCGCTTGCCACGGAGTCACTCTCTCAAAGGACGATTGCCCAAAGTCTGATATAGAGAGAGCTCGCATGAGCATTATTCCCTATGCTTCGGCAGTAGGATCGATAATGTATGCGATGTTATGTACACGCCCTGATGTTGCTTATGCACTTAGTGTAGTAAGCAGGTATCAGTCAAACCCAGGGGAGAATCACTGGATTGCTGTGAAGAACATTCTTAAGTACTTGCGAAGGACTAAAGAATTGTTCTTGGTGTACGGTAACGGGGATCTCCAAATGGAGGCCTTTACCAATTCGAGCTTCTAGAGTGACAAGGATGACAGCAAGTTTATCTCAGGGTTTGCATTTACCCTAAATGGAGGGACGGTGAGTTGGAAGAGTTCCAAACAGAATACCGTTGCAGACTCAACGATGGAAGCTGAATATATTGCTGCAAATGATGCTGCCAAGGAAGCCGTCTGGATGAGGAAGTTCATCGCGGAGCTAGGAGTAGTTCTAACCATTATTAATCCAATACTTTTGTATTGTGACAATAATGGGGCTATGGCATTAGCCAAAGAGCCTAGGTCCCATCAGAAGTCCAGACACATCCTAAGGCTCCCTCAGCCGCATCATGAGCGACTTTTTGAGATTTGGGTATGAGATACGCCAATAACTGGCCTTAGTGCACGTGGGAGATTGTTGGATATATGTATGCCCTAGAGGCCAATATGAGATAGTGTATGTACCGATGTGTATATATATATATATATATATATATATATATATATATATATATATATATATTCAGAGGACAGTCTTGCTCGACATGATAGAATGCTATCTGGTTTCACTTTATCATATGTTCACTTGATCATGTTTATATTCATTTGGTACATGTTGATAAAGCCCTAAGGATATTGGCTTGACTACTGGGATAATGATGCAGATCATACTAGTGGGACATCTGTAGTTTATAAGCATATCCTTGAAATGTTCCTAGTCGTAGGTATATCGAGACAGGGCATCGATATTCCAGTGTAGACTAGCGTATACCATTCTTATTCCATATGATGGGCGATGGATGATCCCATATCCGTCTTGTGTGATGACACCAAAGATAGTATACGGGTGCTCAGTGAGACTGGGTACACTGAACGGACTCACCGAGACTCTTATGTGGTTTTATATCATACGTCGGATAGCAGTTCTCAGGTGACACTGGTACAGGTTAGTCTGTAGACCCGAGATCGTCATAGAGTCTTGTGTGTCCTCCCACTGTACTTTGATCTCCACCCTACTACGGCTCTACTGAGTCGTACAAACAGGTGGATTTTGGGTATGGTCCCGAGGCATATGGAGGCAGTGAGCGATAGAAGGGGTTTCGTCTCTCCCGGTATGAGGGTTGATGCTGTGCTGTGCACGATTGGCTATAACGGGAAGTCCCTGGCCAGGGCTGCTGAGATATTACTGATAAGTGTTATCAGTAAGTTTCTCGATCTGTTATAGACCATATACCGGCATGACTTATTGAGTTATTGGGGTCGACAATTCCATCCCTAGACTCGATATGCAGCATATCTGACGAAGTGACCGGACTGTACGGTAAGTGTTGCCAGTTGGATTGACAGGAGTTTTGACAGGTTCGCTTGTTCTTCTTCTGATCGCTCAATACCGGGTGGCCGTTATGTTTAGCTGACCGCTTGCGGCTTGTGGGTGTTTGATATGATCATCACCTACTGCTGGCGTACTGACGAGTCTTAGAGTCCCACATAGAAGTTTCGCGGCTCAGGCGAAACGAAGTGGTGCGCATATGAGATATGTGCAGAAGCTCGATTAAATACAAGTATGTGATACTGTATTTTAATCGGGCGTTTTATACTAGTCGGGTCGTATGAGATATGACCGGTTTATTAAATCAAATGTTGATTTAATATTGACTTTTATCTCATTTATTTAAACCATTTTCTTTTAATGGATGCATGCATGTATATGTACATGATGATGTGCATACACACATACATACATGCATATGTATCATGGTTCATGATACAAGTTAGATGGAAATATAAGAATCACATGGTAAATAATTATATATATGGATATTTTTGGATTAAGTAAAAGATAAAGGAAAATAGATAATGACTCATTTCTTTTTCATGACTCATTTCTTCTACACTTTTCCATGGTTGACTTTAACCTAATCATGGTTTATTTTCCTTTGCCTTTAACTCAAGAAGAAATATCTAGATATTATTTATTAACTATGGTTATTCTTTTGATATTTATCTCTCTCTCTCATTTTCTTTTTGCATTATTCATTCCAAAAGAAAAAATATCAAGCCATCTTCTTCTTCCTCTCTCTAGCTCTCTCTTGAGTGATATATTGAGTTAGATAAATAAAAAGAAAGGGTATTAAGTGAGATTAGAAACCACTTCATCATCCTACACAACCCTTGCTACTTTGTGTAGGGTGTTTTGCTTCAAGGTTTTCAAAGATCAAGTGAAGCAACAAGCTTAGAGCAAAGGACTTCGGGTGGATCGTCGTGGACTTGGATGTGATCTAGCGAGCCGTTCCAAACCAAAGGAGATCCAAGGAGTCATCCTAGGAGGTCTACAAAGGTTGTAGTCTCTCTACTTAGTATAAATTATCTTTTAGATGTGATACTTTTAATTGTTACTTCATAAATCTAGTTTGATTTCTAGTTTAGTTTACTTAGCACCTCATAAATCAAAGTTATGGCATGTGTGATGCTTCCAAAACCTAAACGAGGTGTTAAGGAAACCCTACAAAGGTCTTATGGTTCTAGCCAACCGGACACAGTGCGGTGTCAACTCCTAATACTGGGAGAGATGAATCCCTGACAATCACTCACTGCCTCCACATGGCTCGGGACTTTACCCAACCAAAACGTATTTGCACGACTCAGTAAAACCATGGTAGGGTAGTGATCAAAGCACAGTAGGAACTCACACAAGACAAATGATGATCTCAGGTCCAAAGACTAACTTGTACTCATGTCACCTGAGAACCACGATCTGACGATAGGTATAATACCATCTAGAAGTTCTCGGCTAGTCCGTCCAGTGTACTCACCCCTAGTGAGCACCTGTATACAATCTTAGGTGATCATACCAATGGTTGTGGGACCTACCACCGCCCCCCGTCGGGGTCTAGAAACGTATACACAAATCTACTTTGGAATATCGATGCTTGGTCTCGATATTCCTGTGACTTGGGACCTTTAAGGATATGCTTATAGACTGCCTATCTCCCATAAGTATGATCGCCATCATAACGCTGGTAGTCAAGAAAATCTTACGGGCTATATCAACATGTACATATGTGATATCGAGTATAACATATGCACATGTTAAGATAAAATCAAACTATAATAGTATACTACTGTATCGAGTCTTTATCAATATGTGTAAGCAATATAAAGCAACAAGAGAAAGAAATACACATATTAAGACAGAGACATCTCAAATAATATACTATATACAACTGAGCAAGATTGTCCTATACATACATATCTCTAGCATCCTATACAATACAGGCTTTGACGGCAAACATATCCAAAACTTAGATCACATGACGTCTAAAGATGTCGACGTGACTCAAGTAAGCCAAAAACCAAGATCTAAACCTTCTTAAAGAATAAAGAAGGTGAAGTTTTCAAAGGTATTTAACATGAAACACAATTTTCTTTATAAGGATAGGTGGTTTAAAAGCATAAGTCAAGTGTTTTGAAATAGGGTTGAAAATGTTTTCGTTATTTGAAATTTCGGCAGCACCTCCTTTGTAATTTTTAATAAAAACAAGTACATAAACATATAATATAACGCCATCCCCACTTAGGATCTATCTCGACGCCAATCGGCGAAATCACAACCACGCAGTAGTAAGCCGATGTCGCGCACCCGCGATTCGCGAGGAGGCAGAATTTTCAAAAACGATTAATATTTGACTACGCAACACCGGCTAAACTCCAGGATCTTTACTAAAGACTAAACTAGCTAATCTATCTAAGAGGTTTAACTACTCTGTAAGATGGTTATACCTCTAAGATACGGTCCTTCGGGTCTTCTAATGTTCCTCTCCATGGCTCCTCGGTGATCGGATGACGAAAGCTCCATCGGCCTCCTTGCGTCAAAGATGATCCACCGCGAGAGAATGTGCTCCAAGCTCCAACCTCTAATCGAGGTAACTAAGGTAGATGGTTCGCTAATCCAACTAGCCTAGGAGATGTAGCAAGTTTAAAGGATAGTTTAGTCTCACTAAACTCTATGGCTCACAACACATGTGAAGGATTAGGATTTAGTCTTGAGGAAGAAGGAGATGGAGAAACCAAGAGAGAGAATGAGGAGCAAAAAAAATGAACAACCATCAAAAGCTAAGTATAGAGAATGGCTACGTATATGAGCTCAATTATTTACGCATGCAATAAAATATAATAGAATAAATCACCCATACTTGAATAGTAAGTCAAGACCAAATAAAATAATCCATGGCCATTCTCTACACCATGCCTCCAAAGTCTCCCCCATTTCCAACTCATTAATCCATTTAGGAAAATGGAAAATACAAATAATGAGGTCGCTCCTTCTAGAAGCATGCCTTAACAAATTAGAAGAATGCCCCTCATCGTATATACATACCCGTATCTGTATTCCGAAAAATACGGATACATTGAGACGATAACAATCCAATAATACAATACTAGGATCTGGTTTAAACCAAAGCCCACTAGTATCGTCCGCTCGATCAGTATCCGTGTACAAGTACACGTATGTGATCGAAGTCCTGCTGTAAAACCATACAACATCTACATCAATTGCCTGAAGCAGGGAAACCCTCTCGGTGGGACTCTAAAGACTCGACAGTACGCTGGAAGTGGGTTTAACCACAAGCCGTCGGCGGTACTAGCTGCATGTAATAGCTACCCAGGAATCTGTCGATAAGAAGGACGATGAGCAAGATCATCCGAACTTCTATTGAGCCTATCTATGACAATCTCCGTAAAGTCCGGTCTGTTCATCTGAGATACTCGCATATGCGCTTAGGGGAATGGTAAACGTCAGACCCCTAACAACGTGATAAGTCGTGTCGGAGGAGAGCCCAATACACCATGAGAAACTACTGGAGTACCTTACAAGTATTTCTCGACTGTCCTAGCTAGGGACTTTGTGTAATGGCTTTTCGAACACTGCGCAATATCAACCCCCAATACCGGGAGAGACGAATCCTATCTGATCGCTACTGTCTCCAAGTGCTTCGGGACTACACCCAACTACTACCTGTTTGCATGACTCCTTTAAGCGTGGTAGGGTAGTAATCTAAGTGCAGTGGGAACACACTCGAGACGAAGTAGCGATAAATCGAGATTGGGTGGGTGTTCAGTCATGTGAAAGCTATCGAAAAGAATGCATTGGTCAACGGACTAAGCTGTACTCATACCACCTAGGAACTGCTACCTGACGATAAGTATAATACCAACTAGCAGTTCCCGACGAGTCCGGTCCAGTGTAACTCATAACCTAATGAGCACCTGCATACCATCTCCAGTATATCGTACTAATGGCTGTGGGACAGACCATATCCCCTACTGGGATGAAAAGCGTATACACTAGTCTACTCCGGAGTATCGATGCCCCGTCTCGATAATCCAACGACTAGGGACCTGTATAAGGATGTGCTTATAGACTACCCAGCCCCCACAAGTGTGACTGCCATCATAATGCTGGTAGTCAAGCAAAGATCCTAAGGGCTCTACCAATATATATAAGCGATATGCTAAAACAAACACATGCACATATTGAGGTAGAATCAAACCATGTAGCATACTACCATATCGAGCTAGACTGTTATTATAACTGTGAAATATTCCAAGTATCCAATATGTAATATACAATACAGTATGATACAATAATGTCCTCTAGGGCATATATCACTGACAATCTCCCACTTGCACTAAGGCCATGTATTGGTATATCGCAGACCTATCATCTCGATTAGCCGCTCGAACTGTGTCTGAGGGATGGCCTTTGTGAGTGGATCTGCAGTGTTGTTCTCTGTCTCTACTCTCCACACCTCGATCTTCTATCGATCAATGATCTTCCTGATCAGGTGGAACCGCTTCAGGATGTGTCTGGACTTCTGATGGGACCTCGGTTCCTTCGCCAAAGCTATAGCGCCATTGTTGTCACAATACAGCGGTATTGGATCAACAATGGATGGAACCACCTGAAGCTCTGTCACGAACTTCCTGATCCAAACTGCTTCCTTCGCGGCATCACAGGCAGCAATATACTCCGCTTCCATAGTCGAGTCAGCAACGGTTTCCTGTTTGGAGCACTTCCAAACAACCGCCCCTCCATTGAGGGTAAAGACATGACCCGACATGGACTTGGAGTCATCCTTATCACTCTCAAAGCTGGAGTCGACGAAGGCCTTGATTTGAATGTCTTCCATGCCGTACACCAAGAACTTCTCCTTAGTCCTTCTCAGGTACTTGAGAATGTTCTTCACTGCTATCCAGTGCTTCTCCCTTGGGTTTGACTGATATCGGCTTACAACGCTCAGGGCGTATGCTACATCTGGTCTGGTACACAATATCGCATACATTATAGAGCCTACCGCAGATGCGTAGGGTATAGTAGACATGCGATCCCTTTCCAAATCAGTCTTTGGAGATATCTCTTTGGAGAGGGTGATTCCGTGACAAGCTGGTAGATTACCGCGCTTTGAATCTTCCATACTGAATCTCTTCAGTATGGTGTCGATATACCTTGACTGTGAAAGTCCCAACATCCGTTTAGATCTATCACGATAGATCTGGATCCTCAGAATATAGGAGGCATCACCCAGGTCCTTCATGGAGAACCTCTGTGACAAGAATCCCTTGACTGATTGTAGCATATAAATTTCATTTCCTATCAAGAGAATGTCATCCATGTACAGGACGAGGAATACCACACTTCTCGCTACAGTTTTACTATATATGCATGGTTCATCTGGATTTTTGATAAAGTCAAATTCCTTGACCGTCTCATCAAAACAGATGTTCCAACTCCGCGATGCCTTCTTTAGTCCATAAATGGACTTAAGCAACTTGCACACCTTTCCGCTGCTCCCACTCTGGATGAAACCCTCCGGCTGATCCATATAGATGCACTCTTTTAAATTTCCATTTAGAAAAGCGGTCTTTACGTCCATCTGCCAGATCTCATAATCGTGGAAGGCAACAATGGAAAGAAGGATCCAAATGGATTTGAACATAGCCACTGGAGAAAAGGTTTCATCATAGTCCAAACCGGGTCTTTGACGAAAACCTTTTGCAACAAGTCTAGCCTTATAGGTTTCAACATGTCCATCTACACCAATCTTCTTTCTGAAGATCCATTTGCAGCCTACGTGTTTTACCCCTTCTGGAGCAATGTCCAAATTCCATACTTTGTTGGTGTACATGGACACCATTTCGGTCCACATTGCATCCAGCCATTTTACCGAGTCTCTGCTCTGAATAGCTTGCTAGAAGCTAGTTGGCTCATCATCGTCGTTGATGCAATCCTCTCTATCCCCGTATATGAGCAAACCGTAGTATTTCTCGGGTGGATGAGACTTCCTACTAGTTCTGTGGAGTAGCGCGGGGATATCTGGTTCTTTCGAAACTTTTGGTTCCTCCATGCTTTCAGTAATAGCTTGTGGTTCTGGAATTTCTTCCAGTTCTATTGCGCTCCCACCTATCTCATATTCTAAAAATTGAGTTTCTAAGAAGTGGGCATGCCGAGAAACAAAGACTTTTTATTCCTCTACGTAATAGAAAAGATACCCCCTGGAGTTCTTTGGGTATCCTACAAACTTACACAATACTGAGCGTGCCTCGAGCTTGTCCGATGCTGCTTTTTTATAAAAGCTGAACATCCCCATGTCTTAAGGGACTTAAGATAGGGTTTTTTCCCGCTCCACATCTGATATGGTGTGGTAGGCACTGACTTAGTAGGAACCTTGTTCAAAAGATATGCAGCTGATTCTAGTGCATAGCCCTAGAAGGATCACGGTAACTCAACATTACTCATTATGGAACGAACCATATCCAATAGGGTTCTGTTCTGCCTTTCTGATACACCGTTGTGCTAAGGTGTGTATGGAGGAGTAAGCTGAGAGAGAATTATATTCTTTTTTAAGTAGCCCAGGAACTCGGCACTTAAGTATTCACCACCTCGATCAGATCTGTAACAACCCTAACTTTCTGTACATTTTTTTCAAAAAAATACATAAAGGGGTACTTTAGCCTGAGCATAAGTTATAAGTTTGTTTTGCTTTTTAATAGCAAGAAGGAGCTTGTAGCTCATTGGTAAGACCTTGCACTGCTGAACCAAAGCACCAGAGTTCAAATCCCATCACCCACATTATTTTTTAATATTGTTTTCTTTTAAATTTTTAGAATTCCAAGAGTCTACACGTGTTAAACCCGTAAAACCAAAAGTCACACTAAAAACAAACTGCCCCACTGTGCTAACAAGACGACGACGGACACGTGGGCCCCCCGACCCAGCCTGACTCGGCCGGATCGGGCCGGCGGGGGGCGCCGATTCGGCTCCAAATTGGAGTCGGACTTCATGGAAGATGTGCCTCTTGAGCTCCCCATCACTCCTGTATAGTTTAAATTCTTGGATCGGTAACAGAGCCAAATTAAATCACCATTAAATATTTTTTAATACATTTTTAATATAATTTTCAATACAACCTTTCATCTACCCTAAACCCTAGATTACCCTATAAATACCACTCCAAAACACACCCTCTTCACTCCAAATTTCTGTCCAAACTCTCAAGAAAACTCTCTAGAATTTTGTGTACAAGTGGAGTTAGCAAAGGGCGAAGCTCCGGCAATTTTCCGACGACGACTCTGGGAGTTTCCGACGACGAAACGACGCACCGACACTTCCAACGTCTTCCTCTCCCTCTTCACTTGACTCTAAAACCATAAGTCCTTTTCCCCCTTCTCTAATCTATCTTAAAAACTTGTAAAACTAAAACCCGACGGAAGCGGAGTTAATCCGACTTCCGATTAGGTTTTCTCTAAAAAGTTCAATTTTCCTTAAACACAACTATACTAAACTCTTACATCTTGACTATTAATCAGTAACAAAACATATAGAACAAATCCCATTTCAAAAGAATGTATATTTCAAGTTTTATCGCACTTTTTCAGTAAAATACCATGTAGTTTAGTTTCGACTTTAAAACATCATTAATCTTGCTATACCTTTAGATAAATCACGAGGTAATGACCTACCTCTTCACAATACTCATATGCAACATAGCACAATACCTTTTGGGAAATATAGATTCGGGAAAATACCGTTTTACACAAAATTACCTTTAACTTATAAAAACCATTTTCACAAGATTACGTATTTTTACACAAATCTTTGCAAAGCGCCGCTACAACCCTTTTTGGGAACCCGTTCGGGATGGTGCGGATTATCGCACATCATCGGGCTTAGTAGTGCGAGATGCAGACCTCCGCAAGGAGCTTTCGGTCTCGAAAGATTTAAAATAAAAATATCTTAAGAAAATGAGATTTCTAGAAAATAATAAATTAAAATTATTTTATATAATATATATATATGTATTATCAAAATATCTATTTTTGATATAATATAAATATTCCAACTTTTCTAAATTACAAGAATCACTTTACATCAAAATACCATGCAATTCCATACGAGTTCAATACTTTACAATTAAATACCATGTATTATGAAAAATACGTTTTATTCACTAGAAATGTCACATATATAAAATCTACATCTATGAAAACTCTAAAGACGATAATAAATTACTTGAAGTGTATTTTGAAAATTATACAAAATTATTTTTACATAAAACCCCCTCAAGTTTTACAAATTACAATAAGGACCCTAGTAAATATAGGTTTAAGCAGGACCAATCTCTTGAGCCTCAGGGAGCCAGAGAAGTGGGTGCTTGCCTATTTAAGGTAGACAACTTAACAAACGGTGTTATGAACACGATAATCGTCTTTGAAAAAGACACAAATCCTGCCGTCCATGTGGAGCGGTTACCGATAACACCAAGACCTAATTCAGGACTTCAATTTCGTTTCTAATTGTTCTGACTCAGACCGAGTCTCATTATATTTAATCTGACTTGAATATGATTCAAGTACAATCTACAATACTACAATTCAATATGAATCCATGAATACATATATTCAATCTAATCAATCTGTATTGACTGAACCGAACCATGGATATACTTCCATTTATATGGTTCTCCAGTTACATCCATGATTCTCCAGTTACATCCATTTACTGATATCATAGTTTCGGCAAAGTCATCCAATTATACAATCTATATTACAAGACAATACAAGCTGCAAAAGAATACAACAATACAAACAAGACATCGCGGGGTTTAAGGGGTAGATTAGTACGGAAGGTGTTAGAAGTGGCACGAGACAGTAACCATAAGACACCTAACCTGTATTCCTTTGCTATTGTACCGTGGTATGAACGGTTCCTTGAGTTCCTGATACCTTAGTCTCCGGGGCAACTGAGACTCCTCTCATATACACTGGCATCCTTCTGTACCAAGCTACAAACAACAGCGTTAACCATATAATACAACTTTAAAAGTTACACTCTCTCTCTCTCTGGCTATTCTATTTCTCCCTTATCCTTGGGACTTACCGAGCGATTTGTTCGGTGACGACATTCTCTTTCTTCTTCTTTGAATGCCGTCAGGTGATTCGGACCTTCAAGAGATCGAGCCCAGCGCAGAAGACTTGGACCAGTTTACTGAAGATCCCGAGCTGTAGTTTCACTTGTACTTTTTTCTTTTACATTCTGTATTCTCCTTTTCTGTTATGCTACTGTTTAGGCATTGCTTTCATTCAGATGTATTTACTTTTCCATGCATTGTACAAAAGAATGTTAATAAATAAAGTTGATGTTCAATTATACCTTTTGTCTTTGTCTCTTGTGCATTTTATTTATATTGCTTAGATACGCTTAGCGTATTTACTTCAGAGTAAATACGTAGCGGCCTCGTCGCGTCCTCTGCCCGTATACCGAGAAGCGGGGCATGACAAGATCTCAGTGTCTTGATACTTTTGCCGGTTTGTTTTTCCACTCCATTCTTGTATTCCCGGAATTTCTCAAAGGCCTCAGATTTATGTTTCATCAAGAATACATGTCCATACCTTGAGAAATCATCTATAAAAGTAATGAAGTAGGAATAACCGCTTCTTGCATGTGTAGACATTGGACCACACACGTCGCTGTGTATGAGTCCTAAGAGCTCGCTCGCTCTTACTCCGTGTCCAGTGAACGGAGTCTTTGTCATCTTTCCTTTGAGACATGGTTGACAAGTTGATTCAATACATATATATCGTTATCTAATGTACCTGACCCAATCAAATTTTGATTTAGGTGGATGTGTACCACATCGCTTACAAATATAAAATCATATCCTTCTTTAGAAAGTAAAGATACAGATATGATATTACAAGCAAGACTAGGTACATACAAACAGTTACATAGAATCAATATCTGCCCACTTGTCAATCCTAGGTGATATTCCCCTACGGATCCAGCGTTCATGCTCATTCCGTTAGCAACTCTGAGAGTCATATCACCTATCTTGATAACTCTATGGTTTCTCAAATCCTGTAATGAATTACAGATATGAGATCCTGATCCGGTATCTAGTACCCAGGAAGTAGAGTTAATAGATAGACAATTTTCAATTACAAACACACTCGAAGCCGAAGCCACAATGTGCTTCAAATCCTGGCTTCTGGCTTTTGGCTTTCCAAGCCCTACAGTCCTTCTGACAATGCGATTTCCCGTGACTACAAAGACATGCCTCCTTCCTTACTACAAGCCCCGAAACTTTTGCCCCGTTCTTTCCCTCTACCTTACTGACACCGCTTGTCGGCTTGGTGGAGGACTTCTTCTTCTCTCCCCTGGCTTTCACCTTGGATTTAGAAGAGGAAGATTCCCCAATAAGCAGAGCGGGTGTCTTCCTGGATTCTTTCAGGATGCCCTCTGAGCTCCTCAATAAGTTGAGAAGACTTGGAAGTGTAACTTCATTCCCTTGAATTTTGCAATTCAAGATAAACTGGGCATAAGTAGAATCAACGTGGTCCAACGTGGTCCTATGATCCGTGAGCTGTTCTATATAGCTAATTATCGTAAGGACGTGGTCTCCTACAGATGACCTGACAGCCAATCTCGCTTGAAGCAATATCTTTGAGGTCTCATATCTTGCGATACGAGATTGCTATCCATATAAAACTTTGGTATGGAGGAAGAAAGAAGCTAAGTCTATTTTCTCGTGCTGCCTCCGGTGTTCACTATCCATTGAGGCTAACACGAGGCACTTGGCTCTCGCACAATCCTTTTCCTATGTCTGACGGATATCCATATCTGCGACGGTGGAACCTGGACCTAGGACGGCGGGGGTTTTTGTAGTAAGGAGGTAGTCCAGCTTGTCATGGGGAAGTGCCATCTGTGTTAGTGTAATATGCCCTAGATGCCATTATTATATAATACTAGTTTGTATATTACATTATGGAAGCTTGGGATATATACACGGATTTATGACAGTCTTGCTTGATATGGTAGTATGCTACTTGGTTTGTATCTATCTTAATATGTGTATATGTTTCTTTTGACGTATCGCTAATACATATTGGTAGAGCCCTTAGGATCTTTGTTTGACTACCAGCGTTGTGATGGCGGTCACACTAGTGGGGGCTGGTAGTCTACAAGCACATCCTTATAAAGGTCCCTAGTCATAGGATTATCGAAACAGGGCATCGATACTCCAGAGTAGACTAGTGTATACGCTTCTCATCCCAGCAGGGGAGATGGTATGTCTTATAGCCATCAGTACGTCGTACTGGAGATAGTATGCAGGTGCTCATTGGGTTATGAGTTGCACTGGATGGACTTGTAGGGAACTGCTGGTTGGTACTATACCTATCTTCAGGCAGCAGTTCCCAGGTGACATGAGTACAACATAGTCTGTTGACTTGACATTGCTACTTCGCCTCAAGTGTGTTCCCACTGTTCTTAGATTACTGCCCTACCATGGCTCTATTGAGTCGTGCAAACAGGTAGTAGTTGGGTGCAGTCCCGAAGCGCTTGGAGGCAGTGGCGGTTAGATAGGATCTGTCTCTCCCGGTATTAGGGGTTGATGTCACGCTGTGATTCGGAAAGCCATTACACAAAGTCCCTGGCCAGGGAAAGTGAGATTTGCTGGTTGGGATTCCAGTAGTTTCTCAGTGTGTTTTTGGCTATACTCCGACACGACTTATTGCTCTATTAGGGGTCTGACGCTTGCCTCCCCCTAGGCCCGATATACGATACTCTTAGACGAACAAACCAGACTGTACAGAGATTGCCACAGACAGGCTCAGTACGGGTACAGATGAGTTTGCTCGGCGGCCTTCTTATCGACAGATACCTGGGTAGCCGTTACGTGCAGCTAGTAACGCTGACGCGCTTGTGGTTAAACCCACTGCCAGCGTACTATCGAGTTTTTAGAGTCCCACACAGAGGGTTTCCCAGCTTCGGGCGAAACGAGTAGAGGTCATATGGTTTTACGACAGGGTTCGATCGCATACGTGTACTTGTGCACATATGATGTTCGGGCGGATAGTACTAGTGGGCTTTGGTTTAAGCCGGATCCTAGTATCTGATTATTGGATTAGTTTCGTCTCATTGTATTCGAGTTTCTCGGAATACGGATATGGGTATGTATATACGGATGAGAGGGGCATTCTTGTAATTTGATCAAGATTGTTTCTTGGAGTGAGACACCTCAATTAAGGTTTTTCTTTTTTGATTAATTCTTTACTGAGGTGGAGGAAGAGGTGGGTTTCTTTGTGGTATTTTACTGAAATATGATTAGGGTTTCATGTTGACTTTCTTGGACTCATATGAGGTTTGAAGATATAGATATTTTGAGATATTTGTGTGATATTTGTGTGAGATATTTTTATATTCTTTAAAGTCCAAAAAATGAGCCATTTTCATATATCATTATCATATATCAGATACAAAACTCTCTCTCACTTTCCTCAAGCTTTCTTCATCTCCTCTCAAACCCTAACCATCTCATGAGTTGAGAATCCTAGGGTTTGTGAGACTACTAGACTCCTAATCACTCTCTACACATCCTAGGCTACTTAGTTTAGCACACCAAGTGACTTAGTTACCTCAAGTTAGAGGTTAAGCTCAAAGTTGGAACTCTCGGGTGGATCTTCTACGATTTGGAGAAGCCGACGAGGAGGCGCGATCCGTTCTCACTTCGAGGAGCTCACGACGTGGAAAAGGACAGCGCGGAGGAGAAGTACAGCAGCGACTTGAGGTATAACTTTCTCACACAGTAGTTAAACCTCCGATTTAGTTTGTTAGTTGGGGTTTAGAATCGATCCTGGAGTTTAGTCGATGTTACGAAGCACTTAAAAATCGTTTTTTGCAAACCCCGCCTCCCCGCGAACACGTGGGGTGCATGGCATCGACTTACAGTGGTATCAGAGCCGACTAAACCATAAATAACAGATTAAACGACAAGTAAAACTACGAAACCGAAATAACCCAAAACATCGAAACGTAGATCCTAGTTTCTGTTGATTTTTACGAGGCTCTAAAAAATTTTTAGCAACTGCAGAGTACTCCACTTGTAAAATGAACACTCACAAAAAACGAGACAATTCCCTCGAATTTTGGCCGGCCACATTGGACAAAAATCCGGCCTCACCCATTTTCCAGAGAGGGAATGCTTCATGTTTTGGTCTGTAGTCTTGTTACATGGATCTAGGGTTTCAGGAGTTGTTTATTTTTGCCAATTTTGAATATACTGGCAATTCTTTACTGTGGCAATACGGGGTGTTTCGAAGTCACAGTTTTAACGTCGTTTAATATTTCAAGCTGTGATATATGTGTTCGTAAACTTCCGCTAATTGCTATATGTCGGTTAGTTGGGGGTTGCACATATCTGTGATGCTTTTGTGGTTTGTGTATATGAATATTATTGGATTGTTGTGAATGAATAGCCGGGGATGTGAGGTGTTATATTCTTTCATTCGATGTAAAATTTGTAAAGTTATGTAATATTATTTTGCGGGGCACATCCGGGTTGAGGTTGTAGCAACCGTTGTATTATTTCTTTTACTGTTTATTGCTCCTAGGATAAACCCAAGGAGGGGTGCAGAAACTAACGGGTACTTTGAAGTGCCAAGTGGCCTACTCATGTTGATGAGGGAGGTTGCTTCACTTCGGGTATTTAGCGGGTAGTTTGCCGCACCCGTAGGGGTCTGGGGTGGGGTTTGGCTATTCATCACGACCGTGGAATCCGTCTTTCGTTACAGGCTTAAACGAAACGCGGAATTCCTAGTATATCCAATGTGTTCTTCTGTGATCTGGAATGCCTATTATTGCGTCTGACGAATGGATAATATATATATATATATATATATATATTAATAAACGTTGTTTATGTGTTGCATCCGCGCTAGTCCAGCCCCCAGCTCTGGCGTTAGTTATCTAACCTAACGGTGTAAGATGGGGCCCCATGGCGAATGCGGATGACATAAGCGTACGTTGTATTTTCATTTTTTTCTGCAATGGTAGGTTAATTGATGGGACTACATTAAATTAATGCAAAGCAAAAAAACCAAAGCTGAATCGTTGGAACAATTTCAAAACCACTCGGTTTTTTCAAAAACGGTAAAATTTTTAAAATGCGGAGCTTAAACCACTCCTTTTAAAAGCTATCAGGTTCCTTCGATTATATCAAGTTCACTGCATTCGCGGTTTCGCTAAAACTATTCGTAGCCCTCCGTCATTTCAGTTGGATATTCAGTAGTATTCAAGCTATGTATTTTGACCTTCGCCAAGGCATAGTGATTGTAGCTGCTGACTATTCATCTGTAGCATATACAGATGCGTTGGTTTGGGACAGTCGTACTACTATTTTGGCCTTCGTCAAGGGTCTGTACGGGTAGGTTCAAATTAACCTGGACAATGACGGGTAGAACTTGACATGTGACTTATGATATGTTCGCCTTCGTCAAGGTCATAAGAGCATGGGGCAAAAATCCACATCGGGAGTTTCTAAAGAAACTGAAACTTGCTAGTGTTGCATACCATTTGGAGTGTGATAATTTTGGTAGGATTCCTTCGACTTTATCCCACAATGATATTTGGATCCCGATCCTACTGTGAGTATATGCTACTCCTCGGGAGATTTTGTCACTTAACGATCAATGCTATAAACCAAGTAGGTGTCTAGAACAGTGTTAGCGGGGCTATGCCTCCAGGGAAAAGAGGTTATTTAATTAAGGAACTTCGCAAAAGCGTCGTAAAACCTCCTTCGAAGTACCGACACTAGCCTGGCTGAAAGGTTAAGCAAGTATTGTACGGTGAGATTAATCCTGACTAATTCTTCTTTTATGGTTTAAGGAAGGATTCGAGAAACAGTGGGAGCCATCCTGTTTAGATAAACTAAAAACCAAATATAAACTTGCAAGAGTATCATGCTAAAGTGTTTCTTCTCTCTCTCCTAATTGCAGCAACCAAAGATGACGGGCCTTAAGTTACTATTAGATAAAAATATATTGACAGGGCCAAACTATAAAGATTGGTTCAGGAATGTCAAGATGGCAATCACGTATGACAAATTGGGCTATGTCCTTACTACTAAAGGCCCCGCTGTCCCAGGTCCAAAATCCAGCGTCGCGGATAGGGAAATCCGTAAGACCTGGGGGATTGACTACGCGAAGGCCAGGTACCTCGTGCTGGCCTCTATGGACAATGAGCACCAGAGGCGGCATGAGAATATGGATCTTGAATCCATATTCCTCCATACCAAGGAATTATATGGAGAGCAATCTCGTATCGCAAGATACGAGACCTCGAAGAAGCTATTTCAGGCAAGGTTGGCCGTCGGGTCATCTGTAGGGGAACACGTCCTTAAGATAATCGGCTACATTGTGGAGCTCGCGGACCTCGGTACCACATTGGAAAATGAGCTTTATACAGACTTAATTCTGCAGTCCCTCCCTTCCACCTACGCCCAGTTTATCTTGAATTTTAATATTCAAGGTAAAGAAGTTGAACTTCCGGAACTCCTCAACATGTTGAACAGTGCTGAGGGCACCCTAAAGAAATTTAGGGAAGCACCCGCTCTACTTGTTGGTGGAGCTTCCTCTTCTAGATCCAAAGCCAAAGGAAAGAAGAAGAAGGCCCCCACCAGGCCGAGAGGCGGTGTTAGTAAGATGGAAGCAAAGGTAAGGCAAGGATAGCGGGGCCGACAATAAGAAAGGAAGAATGCTTCTACTATCATAAGAAGGACCATTGGAAGAAAGATTGCAGGGCTTGGAAGGCCAAGAACCAGGACCTGAAGCAAGTTGTTGCTTCGGCTTCAGGTGTGTTTGTAATTGAAAACTATCTGTCAATCAACTCTACTTCATGGGTATTGGATACCGGATCAGGATCTAATATCTGTAATTCTTTGCAGGCACTGAGAAGTCGTAGGGTTCTGAAGACCGGTGATATGACCCTCAAAGTTGCTAACGGAGCGAGCATGGATGCTGTGTCCGTAGGGGAATATCACTTGGGGTTAACAAGTGGACATATTTTGGTTTTGCGCAACTGTTTTTGTGTACCTAGTTTGACTTGTAATATCATTTCTGTATCTTTGTTATCTAAAGAAGGTTATGATTTTACATTTGTAAGCGATGTCATAAACATCCACCTTGATCATGGTCTGATTGGGTCAGGTACTCTAAACAACGTATATACGTATTAAACCAATTGCAAATTTTCAATGTCCAGAACAAACATAAATGAAAGACAACAGAATTAAATCAAGCTTTCTTATAGCATTGTAGATTGGGTCGCATCAATGAAACAAGGTTGACCAAGTTACATAAAGAAGGATATTTGGATCCGTTTGAATATCAATCTTATGCAACTTGTCAATCAAGTATCAAAGGAAAGATGACAAAGACTCCGTTCACTGGACACGGAGTAAGAGTGAGCCAGCTCTTGGGACTCATACACAGCGACGTGTGTGGTCCAATGTCTGCACATACAAGAAGTGGTTATTCCTATTTCATTACTTTTACGGATGATTTCTCTAGGTATGGACATATTTTCTTGATGAAACATAAATCCGAGGCCTTTGAGAAATTCCGAGAATATAAGAATGAAGTGGAAAAACAGACCGGCAAAAGTATCAAAACACTGAGATCTGATCGAGATACTTGAGTGCCATCGAGGTGGTGAATACTTGAGTGCCGAGTTCCTGGATTACCTAAAAGAGAATGGAATTCTCTCTCAGCTTACTCCTCCATACACGCCACAACACAACGGTGTATCAGAGAGACGGAACCGAACCTTATTGGATATGGTACGTTCCATGATGAGTAACGCAGTGTTACCGCGATCATGCTGGGGCTATGCACTAGAATCAGCTGCATATCTTTTGAACAAGGTTCCTACCAAGACTGTGCCTACCACACCATATAAGATGTGTTGTGGGAAGAAACCATATCTTCAATATCTGAAGATATGGGGATGTCCAGCTTTTGTTAAAAAGCAGCATGCGGACAAACTCGAGGCACGCTCAGTACTGTGTAAGTTTGTGGGATACCCAAAGAACTCCAGGGGGTATCTTTTCTATTACGCAGAGGAACAAAAGGTTTTTGTTTCTCGTCATGCCCACTTTTTGGAACATCAATTTTTAGAAAAAGAAACTAGTGGGAGCACAATAGAACTGGAAGAAATTCCAGAACCATAAGCTATTACTGAAAGCTTGATAGAACCATAAGTTTCAGAAGAACAGGACATTCCCATGCCTCTCCGCAGGAGTAGTAGGCTGTCTCATCCGCCCGAGAGATACTACGGTTTTCTCGTAGATGGGGATAGAGAGGATTGCATCATTGATAATGATGAGCCAACTAACTTCCAGCAAGCCATTCAGAGCACAGACTCGGTAAAATGGTTGGATGCAATGTGGACCGAGATAGAGTCCATGTACACCAACAAAGTATGGACTTTGGACATTGCTCCAAAAAGGGTAAAACCTGTAGACTGCAAATGAATCTTCAGAAAGAAGATTCGTGTAGATGGACATGTTGAAATCTATAAGGCTAGATTTGTTGCAAAAGGATTTCGTCAAAGACCTGGTTTGGACTATGATGAAACCTTTTCTCCAGTGGCTATGCTCAAATCCATTCGGATCCTTCTTGCCATTGCTGCCTTCCACGATTATGAGATTTGGCAGATGGACGTAAAGACCACTTTTCTAAATGGAAAGTTGGAAGAGTGCGTCTATATGGACCAGCCATAGGGTTTCATTCAGAGTGGGAGCAGCCAGAAAGTATGCAAGTTGCTTAAGTCCATTTATGGACTAAAGCAGGCATCGCGGAGTTGGAACTGTTTTGATGAGAAGGTCAAAGAATTTGACTTTATTAAAAATCCAGATGAGCCATGCATTTATAGTTAGATTGTAGCAAGAACTGTAGTATTCCTCATCTTGTATGTGGATGACATTCTATTGATAGGAAATGACATTCCTTTGCTACAATCTGTCAAAGGGTTCTTGTCACAAAGGTTCTCCATGAAAGACCTGGGTGATGCCTCTTATATTCTGGGGATCCATATCTATCGTGATAGATCTAAGAGGATGTTAGGACTTTCACATTCCAGGTACATCGACACCATACTGAAAAGATTCAGTATGGAAGATTCAATGCGCGGTAATTTACCGGCTTGTCACGGAATCACCCTCTCCAAAGAGATGTCTCCCAAGACTGATTTGGAATGGGATCGCATGTCTATTATACCCTACGCTTCTGCGGTAGGCTCTATAATGTATGCGATGTTGTGTACCAGACCAGATGTAGCTTATGCACTAAGCGTGGTAAGCCGGTATTAGTCAAACCCTGGGGATAAGCACTGGATAGCAGTAAAGAACATTCTCAAGTATCTGAGAAGGACTAAGGAAATGTTCTTGGTCTACGGAGGAAAGGACCTCCAGATCGAGGCCTTTGCTGAATCCAACTTCCAGAGTGACAACGATGACTCCAAGTCTATGTCGGGTTATGTATTTACCCTCAATGGAGGGACGGTCTGTTGGAAGAGTTCCAAGCAGGACACCGTTGCTGACTCGACGATGAAAGCGGAGTATATCGCAGCTTCTGATGGTGCAAAAGAAGCAATCTGGATGAGGAAGTTCTTAACAGAACTTCAGGTGGCTCCGTCCATTGTTGATCCAATACCTCTGTATTGTGACAATAACGGGGCTATAGCTTTAGCAAAGGAACCCAGGTCCCATCAGAAGTCCAGACACATCTTAAAGCTGTATCACCTGATCAGGGAGACCGTGGATTACCGGGAGATCGAGGTACGGAGAGTTGCTACTGAGGACAACACTGCAGATCCATTCACAAAGGCCATCTTTCAGGCGTAGTTCGAGAGGCTATTCGAGATGATAGGTCTGCGATATGCCAGCACATGGCCTTAGTGCAAGTGGGAGATTGTTAGTGTAATATTCCCTAGAGGCCATTATTGTACAGTACTGTAAGTGCACGGCGGCATCCCGGCCGTCAATCCGACGCCGGAATGCGGAAGCGGTGATAAACTTTAATTTTGCGGACTTAGCAAACCGGCACCACCGCGCACTAAACACCCGGATCGAACCACTAACTAGTCCTAGCTATCTACAAGAAAGGGAAGAGAGATATACCGACAGATCCGAGTCCTCCGGTCTTCTCGTCGTCGTCCCAATCTCCTGCGAAATGTCCCGTCTCCTCCTCGTCGCCGGAAGTGCACCACATCGCCTACTTCTTTTACGGGCTCCCACCTCAATGCCGAGGCAACTCGGGCACGAAGCTGGCTAGTCGACGTGCCCAAGGTTTGCTGTAGAATATGTATAGAACCATGTCTCACTTTGGGGTTGTGGAATTGCCATTGGTGGAGGAAAAAGAACTTGGAGAGAGGTGGGGAAAAATGTAGCATGCAAAGAATGAGAGTAACATTTTTCTCTCAACCCATGGAATGAATCCCATTCTCCATGGAATGCCCCCCCCTCTCATGTGTGATTGGAGAGAGAAAGAACAAAGACAAGGGGGTGGGTAGAAAGTGAGTGATGATGAAAAGTCAAATGATCACCACAAAAACTCAACACTCAAAGGCAACCATCATCTCATGCATGATGGCTTCAAAAAGTCAAGCCATCATGAGAAGAAGTCAAGTGATGGTGCTTATCATGAAAACCATCATGATACAAATATAAGCAAAGACCCCCTCCACAAAATGCTTATTTGCAACAATGCAAATAAGCCCTCCTCCACCAATCTTCGGCCAATGAACGGAACAATGGAAATCGGCCGAAACGGAAAGCAAACTGGCAACTCCAGAAAACTGGTCCCGTAATAAATTACAGGAAAACCCCGATACTGTGCATACACACCCGCATTTGTATTTCGACCGAAATACAAATGCAATGAGACAAAATCTACACTGTACTATACTAGGATTCGGCTTAAACCAAAGCCGGCTAGTATTATCCGTTCGATCCTGATCCGTGCAATACCGCACGTATCTGATCGAACCTTGCCATATACCCATACGGCCTGTAGTACAAACTGTCCGATCCTGATCCGTGCAATACCGCACGTATCTGATCGGACCTTGCCATATCTCCATACGGCCTCTACAACCTTTCGCCCGAAAGCTGAGTAACTGAATGTGGGGGACTCTAAAGACTCGTCAACACCTTGGTTGTGGATTTAACCACTAGCACGTCAGAGGTATAAGCCAATACGTAACGGGCTACCAGGTATTGACTAAAAGGGACGTCTGTGAGCGAACTCAGCCCGACAACCCTACTGAGCCTGTCAGTGACAATATCCGTACAGTCCGGTCCGTTCGTCTATGAGCATCGCATGGCGGGCCTAGGGGGTTGGTAAAAGTCAGACCCCCAAAAGCGGTACAAGTCGTGTCGGAGTGTAGCTCAGAACACCCTGAGATACTACTGGAATGCCTACCAGTAAATCTCCTTGCCTCGGCCGAGGGCTTCGTGTAATGGCTCTCCTAGACACAGCACGACCTCACCCCCAATACCGGGAGAGACGAACCCCTGAAGATACGCTCACTGCCTCCATGTGGCTCGGGACTGTACCCAACTAAAACCTGTTTGCACGACTCCTTTGAGCCGTGGTAGGGTAGTAATCAAAGTACAGTGGGAACTCACACGATACAAATGACGATCCCCAGGTCGATGAACTAACCTGCACACATGTCACCAGGGAACTGCCATCTGACGTCTGGTATATGACCAACTGGCATGTTCCCGGCGAGTCCTGTCCGATATACTCATAACCCAATGAGCACCTGTATACATCTTAGGTGATCCAACTGACACCAGTGGCTTGTGAGACCGGCCACCGCCCCTCGTCGGGGTCTTGACTGTATACACTAGTCTACTCTGGAGTATCGATGCCCTGTCTCGAAACTCACACGACTAGGGACCATTTAAGGATATGCTTATAGACCCCCAGCTCCCACTTATATGATCGCCCTCATACTGCTGGTAGTCAAGCAAGAATCCTAGGGGCTCTATCAACGTGTAATAGCGACTTGTCAGGTCACCTAAAGCAGTACACGATGATAAAGGTAAACCAGATAGCATACTATCATCTCGAGTAAGACTGTCCTATCGGGATAGGTCCTCCATCAATCATTGTAATCACGTGCCTGTGATCGAATAATTGAATCTGAGGGCACTACCTCCAACAATCTCCCACTTGCACTCAAGGCTAATTATTGCGATGTCGCATACTCACAGCACGTGTGATACCGAACACCCAACTCCTCTACCAGTCAGTCTCACAAAGCTCGCTTGCAAAACTATTGCGTTCGAGGAATAGCCTTAGTGAGTGGATCCGCCTTGATGTTTCTTTCTATGTCTCTCTATATCTCATGTTCGCGGAGAATCCCATCTCCCGAAATGAGTAATACCTGTCTTAGAATGTGTCTGGATGTCTGATGGGACCTAGCTCATAAATGTACTCCAAATCCAAACTTCTTAGACTGTATCGTCAACTGAACTTAATCAGTATCCTGCGCCATGCCACCCTCAGTATTGCCTTGGACCACCTGTCCAAAATACTGCCCCTCATCAGAAGGAAAAACTATAACTCTGACAACCTCCTTGTCGTCCAGGTCACCTTGGAAGCCTGGAATGATAACTGTCTCCCGAATAAGGCTGTCGTTATCATATCCCTAGAACATCCACTTATGTTCTAAAACTGCTTCCGACTGTTTCTCCAGGATTGGATCAATGTCAACTTATTGCATCTAGTGCAAGAACAACATCTGGTGTGGTACTTGACATCTCATGATTGACTCAATTGCCTGAGCAAGTGATCTGCCAATCATGCACATCCCTCTCCCCTTTAGTCTGTAAGACACCTTTAGAGAGGGTGACTCCATCACCTGCAGGTACACCACCTTGCCAGGAGTCGTCCATTCTAAATACTCTTAGAATGCTGTCTAAGTACCCTGATTGGGAAACCACCCAAATCTAGATCTAAAACCATAGATCTAGTAACCAATATGTTTGATACAAAATCCATTTCCTTTGTGGAGAAACCACTGTGTGACGACCAAAGTATAACCGATTGTAGTATAGGAGTTTCTTTTCCTATTCTGTGTATGTCATCCAAATACCAGGATATCACACCCTACTACCTTCTCAACAGATCCATCCCCTATTATGATGAAGTCAAACCCATGACTGTCACGTCAGAAATAGATGATCTATCTCCGCTACATCTGCTTTAGTCTATAAATAGACATAACCTACCTGTCCACCAATGCTTCCGCTGCTCCCACTGACTGCGACAACCCTCTGGCAGAGTCATACAGACGTACACTTCTAAAGCAAGTTTAGAACGACGCTATACTCATCCTCCTGCCGGGTCTCACAGTCTGGAACAACAACAATGGCAAGTGTGGGTAAACTAGAACTTTCCTGTCACCGTCCTTGAGGCTACCGTAGTACCTCTCGGGTGCCTGAAGTTACCCACCAAATCTGCGGAGTGGCCAATGGAATGTCAGTCCAGATTGAATCTTTAGGTTCCTTATCAAATCTTCAGTAATCGTTTGTGGTTCTGAAATCACTTCTAGTTCTACCATACTCCCACTACTGTTTTTCTGAAAAAATCCATTTTTAATAAAACTGTGGCGAGTCTAGAACAATATTGCTATTGTTCATCCAGATGGTAGAAAGTCAACCCTCATCATAGCCTGGGTCAACCCACAAACAGCCATTACAGAAACGTGCCTTGAGTTGTCCAGTGTCTGGTTTTAATCATAAGCCGGACAACTCCCCGTAGCTTAACATCGTTAAGATATGAACTGTACTATATCCAATATAGAAACAGAGACACTGATTTAATTGAACCAGATTCAAATCATGCAGCTGTCCCCAGTGCATGTCAACTAAATGGAAGGAGGCCGATCAGCGTTACTCAACTTAGGAATGCTTCCAATTATGAGTAACCTGAAAGAGAAGCGAGTTCTCTTAGTCACTACTACCAACTGAATACCATACACAAGTATCTACATCTTCGATCTCTTTGAAGAATCCCGATACTTACTACACCTGGTTCTCTACTCTATTCAAATACCTATAACTTCTCAAAATTCAGACCCTGTGTTTCCGCGAAACACCTGTCTAAAAACTAGAGAAGTCATAAGTAAACCGAATATAGTATGAGGACCAACCCCTCTGTCCGGATGGACACTGGACAACATACAATACTCTGTATAAGTCCCTTGAGTCTGATAACTCATTCACTGTGTGTCGTAGGTTGAAAACTGTACTTATGGTTAAGAAGAATTACACCGCTGTTTAATGCTCCTTACCTAACCATCCACTGATATAGGTAAACGTCATAGACATAATTTCAGAAAGATATATCTCACTCTATGAAAATAGACGTACAGATATATCAATTTGAAATTGGTGCATAAAAGCGGATATTCAAAACTAAATATTTGCCGTCCGGCAAACAACCCAGGTGACTTCCTCAAATATCACTGATTACAACGAATCCCGATATAATGAGGATGATCACCCAATTCCCAATAACTTACTCCCACTCATCATCTGTAAAACCATACAAATGTGAGAATCATACCTGGTAAATACATACCCTGGAGTAAGTATCTAATCGGGAAATCAGTTTTCTTTTAACAGTACACAGTGAGACTGAAACATTGAAATGTTTCGATGGGGTATCCCGGTATTCCTAGTAATGCCTCTTCCAGATTCACGACTGTAACCATATAATTCTTTGCCACCTCTCCAAATCCCTTCACATGTCTTCAGTCATTACCTTCTGCACACCCCCTTAGGCCAAATGGTTTTCTTCCTTCCCTACCGTTCGGCACCAGCCTATGGTTTGGAAGAAGACTATCCAATAAGCATAATGGTTGTACTGTCCCAATCCTAGGAACACTCGCAAAGCGAGAGAATGTGAAGATAAAAGACACCTGAATAAATCTTATTCCTATTTCTCCTGAACCAGAATCCATCCCCAAACTGGAACAAGTTCCTTTCGAGTTCGTATATAATCATACGATGGAGTATCCAATAAACTGTGGATCTTCGTAGTGATACGGAGTGTCCTGGAGAAATACAAAGGTGATTTAGGATTGGCGAAGAAATACCTGGTTTGGTCATGAATATCTGTTGCAATTTACTTTGCCCTCTTACTAATCCCTTACTTTGTCTTAACTTAATACCTTCTGCACACCATCGTTATGCTATTTGGTTTTCTTCATTCCCTACCGGTCGGCACCTGCCTATGGTTTGGAAGAAGACTATCCAATTTGCGTAATAGGTGTACTACCCCTAAACCAAGGAGTACTCATAACCTGAGAGAGGGTAAAAGGAAAAGACAACTGAATAATCCTATCCGTTTTCTCCAGAACTGGAAACCATCCTCGAATATATTCCTTTGAGTTCGTATCTAACCATACGATGGTTTTGTCCAATGGAAGTGGACGTTCGTAGTAATGCGGGGTGTCCTGGAGAAAAGGGTAAAAGTAGGAGTGGAAATGAGGTTTGCAACTCTGATAATCCAAAAGCCAGTGTTAAGTAGGTTCGGTCAACTTGGTCACTGAGTCATAGTCTTAGGGTCGGGTCAATGGTCGCTGCCACAGAGAGAGAGAAAAGAAACACTCAGCGTGCACTCTATCCTAGACCAGAATGGTTACCAATTTATCTAATCTGGAAACCTCCCACTGTACCGTCAAATTCTCCTCCAAACCTGAAAGAAGAATTAGTCGGGATCACCCGAGGAGTATACCAACTCATCAGTGGGAATCGGGATCCAACTCTCATCGCATGATAACGTGACGGAATCCGCTCACGGTATCACACTCCAGAAGGTATGCGCATATCTGGCAAGTTTCAGTTCTTTTGAAACTCTCGATGTGATTTCTGCCCCATGCTCTTATGACCTTGGCGTGAGGTCAAAATATCATAAGTCACATGTCAAGTTCTGCCCGTCATTATCCAGGTTAATTTGAATCCACCCGTACATACCCTTGACGTAGGCCAAAATAGTAGTACGACTGTCCCAAACCAACGCATCTATCTATGCAACAGATAAATACCCGGCAGCTACCAATCACTATGCCTTGGCGTGAGGTCAAAATACATAGCTTGAATACTACCGAATATTTAACTGAAATGACGGAGGGCTACGAATGGTTTCTGGCGAAAACCTTTAACGTAAAGAACTTGATATCGTTGAAGGAACGGATAGCTTTTTTAAAAATATAGTGACGAAAACCGTTGCTAAAGAGGTCACTCCCGGTGAAGGGATCTCGGCTCTTTCCCCGTAGAATGGGGTGCAGGATATTCCAAATGAATACCGCGATGCAAAGCAAAAGTGACCGGCTATAGTGAAGTTAATGCCCTGACGCAAACTTCTGTCCAAGGGGTCACTCCCGGTGAAGGGATCTCGGCCCTTGCCTCGTCGACTGAGGAGCAGGATATTCCAAATGAATACCACGATGCAAAACAAAAGTGAACGTCCTTGCAATAACAGCTTTTTGAAAAGTGTTCCAACAACATCAGATTAGGTTTGTTTTTAACTTGCATTGATCCGAATCAACGCAGTCCCATCAATTGATCAACACCAAAAAGAACGAAAATATACTGATGTACGTATATGCCATCAGCATTCGCCACTGGGTCCCGTCATTACCCGTTAGGTTAGCTTACTAACGACAGAGCGGGGACTGGACTAGCGCGGATGCAAAACATATACAACATCTACTAATATATATACCAATATATTATATTCGCTCAAGGCGTAAAAGAAATGCAACATCACAGAAATGTACAGCATCACAGAAACAATACAGATATTTGGGATCCCCGGGTTTCACAGAGCCACTACTGAAACCCGACGTTCCCCTGGTCGTGTGGATAGCCTGTGCAATGAAATCCTAGACCCCTACGGGCGCGGCAAGTTACCCGCCAAAACGTGAAGCGAGGCAGCCCCCTTCAGTACCGTGAATGGACCACCCAGCACTTCACGGAATCCGGCAACTTGGGCACCCCTCCTGGGTCAACCTGTACCCCCTACGAGTGCGGCGAATAGCCCGCCAATCCAAGAGTGAGGCCCCCTCCGTCTCAATGCCATGAGATGCGGGCCCGTTGCCCTCTGGAACCCGGCTATCCGTGCACCCCGCCGCGGGGTAATCCTAGTATAGAAAGTAAAATATACATACAACGGGTGCATCGACCGCAACCTAGTCGTGCCCCAAAATAATAATACAATCAGGCAGTGACGGCAGTCCACATGTTGGACGCTCGCCCCGCAATATCAAATGTACATAATACAACCACAACAGTACTAGCATTGCAACCAGGCTATCCCCCACGACCGATCCGCAACATCACAGTAAAAACAGAACATCAACGTGAAAGTCACGTTCGCAAATCCGTCTAACCGGGCTATAGCAGTTAGACCGGATTTACCGATCAAGTGACATTCACGGTCGCAGATATAATATAAATACTGTGAAATAATGTGTTTAAGATATCCGATCAATCAAATTTTAACAAGTGGGCCCCCAAGCATTACTGTAGCAGATCAAGAAATTCTGGGCCCAAATTTAATATTCCAAAACCCATATTTTAAGCCCACAACGACACTGTAGAAATTTGGTGCAGCCAACCCATGATTGTGCGGCGGAACCGCGGCCCAAAGGGGGGTTTGGCCGCGGTTCCGCGCTCCCATCAATGAATTACTGCATCGAATTTTTACAGCACCCTTAGAAATTCCAGTACATCACTATTTTATAACCTGAAAAATTTTTGGACACCAAAAAATTTCAACAGAAAACTGTCGCTAACAAAAATGCAGTTTTGGAACTTTTGATCGATCGGAAATGAAAACACATTACACAAAGCTAGACTAAGTTAATGGCGAGGCTCAGATACCACTGTAAGTGCACGGCGGCGCCCCGGCCGTCAATCCGACGCCGGAATGCGAAAGCGGTGATAAACTTTAATTTTACGGACTTAGCAAACCGGCACCACCGCGCACTAAACACCCGGATCGAACCACTAACTAGTCCTAGCTATCTACAAGAAAGGGAAGAGAGATATACCGACAGATCCGAGTCCTCCGGTCTTCTCGTCGTCGTCCCAATCTCCTGCGAAATGTCCCGTCTCCTCCTCGTCGCCGGAAGTGCACCACATCGCCTACTTCTTTTACGGGCTCCCACCTCAATGCCGAGGCAACTCGGGCACGAAGCTGGCTAGTCGACGTGCCCAAGGTTTGCTGTAGAATATGTATAGAACCATGTCTCACTTTGGGGTTGTGGAATTGCCATTGGTGGAGGAAAAAGAACTTGGAGAGAGGTGGGGAAAAATGTAGCATGCAAAGAATGAGAGTAACATTTTTCTCTCAACCCATGAAATGAATCCCATTCTCCATGGAATGGTCGGCCCCCCCTCTCATGTGTGATTGGAGAGAGAAAGAACAAAGACAAGGGGGTGGGTAGAAAGTGAGTGATGATGAAAAGTCAAATGATCACCACAAAAACTCAACACTCAAAGGCAACCATCATCTCATGCATGATGGCTTCAAAAAGTCAAGCCACCATGAGAAGAAGAAGTCAAGTGATGGTGCTTATCATGAAAACCATCATGATACAAATATAAGCAAAGACCCCCTCCACAAAATGCTTATTTGCAACAATGCAAATAAGCCCTCCTCCACCAATCTTCGGCCAATGAACGGAACAATGGAAATCGGCCGAAACGGAAAGCAAACTGGCAACTCCAGAAAACTGGTCCCGTAATAAATTACAGGAAAACCCCGATACTGTGCATACACACCCGCATTTGTATTTCGACCGAAATACAAATGCAATGAGACAAAATCTACACTGTACTATACTAGGATCCGGCTTAAACCAAAGCCGGCTAGTATTATCCGTTCGATCCTGATCCGTGCAATACCGCACGTATCTGATCGAACCCTGCCATATACCCATACGGCCTGTAGTACAAACTGTCCGATCCTGATCCGTGCAATACCGCACGTATCTGATCGGACCTTGCCATATCTCCATACGGCCTCTACAACCTTTCGCCCGAAAGCTGAGTAACTGAATGTGGGGGACTCTAAAGACTCGTCAACACCTTGGTTGTGGATTTAACCACTAGCACGTCAGAGGTATAAGCCAATACGTAACGGGCTACCAGGTATTGACTAAAAGGGACGACTGTGAGCGAACTCAGCCCGACAACCCTACTGAGCCTGTCAGTGACAATATCCGTACAGTCCGGTCCGTTCGTCTATGAGCATCGCATGGCGGGCCTAGGGGGTTGGTAAAAGTCAGACCCCCAAAAGCGGTACAAGTCGTGTCGGAGTGTAGCCCAGAACACCCTGAGATACTACTGGAATACCTACCAGTAAATCTCCTTGCCTCGGCCGAGGGCATCGTGTAATGGCTCTCCTAGACACAGCACGACCTCACCCCCAATACCGGGAGAGACGAACCCCTGAAGATACGCTCACTGCCTCCATGTGGCTCGGGACTGTACCCAACTAAAACCTGTTTGCACGACTCCTTTGAGCCGTGGTAGGGTAGTAATCAAAGTACAGTGGGAACTCACACGAGACAAATGACGATCCCCAGGTCGATGAACTAACCTGCACACATGTCACCAGGGAACTGCCATATGACGTCTGGTATATGACCAACTGGCATGTTCCCGGCGAGTCCTGTCCGGTGTACTCATAACCCAATGAGCACCTGTATACATCTTAGGTGATCCAACTGACACCAGTGGCTTGTGAGACCGGCCACCGCCCCTCGTCGGGGTCTCGACTGTATACACTAGTCTACTCTGGAGTATCGATGCCCTGTCTCGAAACTCACACGACTAGGGACCATTTAAGGATATGCTTATAGACCCCCAGCTCCCACTTATATGATCGCCCTCATACTGCTGGTAGTCAAGCAAGAATCCTAGGGGCTCTATCAACGTGTAATAGCGACTTGTCAGGTCACCTAAAGCAGTACACGATGATAAAGGTAAACCAGATAGCATACTATCATCTCGAGTAAGACTGTCCTATCGGGATTGGTCCTCCATCAATCATTGTAATCACGTGCCTGTGATCGAATAATTGAATCTGAGGGCACTACCTCCAACAAGTACTAGTTTGTATATTACATTTTGGAAGCTTGGGATATATACAGGGATTTATGACAGTCTTGCTCGATATGGTGGTATGCTACTTGGTTTGTATCTATCTTAATATGTGTATATGTTTCTTTTGACGTATCGCTAATACATATTGGTAGACCCCTTAGGATCTTTGCTTGACTATCAGCGTTGTGATGGCAGTCACACTAGTGGGGGCTGGGTAGTCTACAAGCACATCCTTATAAAGGTCTCTAGTCGTAGACAGGGCATCGATACTCCAGAGTAGACTAGTGTATACGCTTCTCATCCCATCAGGGGAGATGGTATGTCCTACAGCCATCAGTACATCGATACTCCAGAGTAGACTAGTGTATAAACTTCTCATCCCAACAGGGGAGATGGTATGTCCTACAGCCATCAGTACGTCGTAGTGGAGATAGTATGCAGGTGCTCATTGGGTTATGAGTTGCACTGGACGAACTCGTAGGGAACTGCTGGTTTGTACTATATGTATCGTCAGGTAGCAGTTCCCAGGTGACATGACTATAGAATAGTCCGTTGACTTAACACTGCTACCTCGCCTCAAGTGTGTTCTCACTGTTCTTAGATTACTATCCTACCATAGCTCTATTGAGTCGTGCAAACAGGTAATAGTTGGGTGCAGTCCTCGAAGCGCTTGGAGGCAGTAGCGGTTAGATAGGATTCGTCTCTCCCGGTATTGGGGATTGATGTCGCGTTGTGATTCGGAAAGCCATTACACAAAGTCCCTGGCCAGGGTAAGTGAGATTTGCTGGTAGGGATTCCAGTAGTTTCTCAGGGTGTTTTTGGCTGTACTCCGACACGACTTATTGCGCTATTAGGGGTTTGACGCTTTCCGCCCCTAGGCCCGATATGCGATACTCTTAAACGAACAGACCGGACTGTACGGAGATTGGCACAGACAGGCTCAGTAGGGGTACGGATGAGTTTGCTCGTCAGCCTTCTTATCGACAGATACCTGGGTCGTTACGTGCAGCTAGTACCGCCGACGCGCTTGTGGTTAAACCCACTGCCAGCGTGCTGTCGAGTCTTTAGAGTCCCACACAGAAGGTTTCCCAGCTTCGGGCGAAACGAGTAGAGGTCGTATGGTTTTACGACAGGGTTCGATCACATACGTGTACTTGTGCGCATATGATGTTCGGGCGGACAGTATTAGTGGGCTTTGGTTTAAGCCGGATCCTAGTATTTGATTATTGGATTAGTTTCGTCTCATTGTATTCGTGTTTCTTGGAATATGGATGCGGGTATGTATGTACGGATGAGAGGGGCATTCTTATAATTTGATCAAGATTGTTTCTTGGAGTGAGACACCTCAATTAGGGTTTTTCTTTTTTGATTAATTCTTTAATGAGGTGGGTTTCTTTGTGGTATTTTAGTGAAATATGATTAGGGTTTCATGTTGACTTTCTTGGACTCATATGAGGTTTGAAGACTTAGATATTTTGAGATATTTTTGTGATATTTATGTGAGATATTTTCATATGCTTTAAAGTCCAAAAATGAGCCATTTTCATATATCATTATCATATATCAGATACAAAACTCTCTCTTACTTTCCTTAAGCTTTCTTCATCTCCTCTCAAACCCTAACCATCTCATGAGTTGAGAATCCTAGGGTTTGTGAGACTACTAGACTCCTAATCACTCTCTACACAACCTAGGCTACTTAGTTTAGCACACCAAGTGACCTAGTTAGCTCAAGTTAGAGGTTAAGCTCAAAGTTGAAACTCTCGGGTGGATCTTCTACGATTTGGAGAAGCCAACGAGGAGGCGTGATCCGTTCTCACTTCGAGGAGCTCACGACGTAGAGAAGGAATTTACAACCTATCATTACAGCAAAAGAAACGAAAATACAACGTACGCTTATGCCATCCGCATTCGCCACGGGGCCCCGTCATGCACCATTAGGTTACTTAACTAACGGCAGAGCGGGGGCTGGACTAGCACGGGTGCAAAACATAAGCAACGTTTATTTATATATCATATATATAGATAGCCATTCGTCTCACGCAATAATATGCATTCCAGATCACAGATGAATGTATTGGATATACTAGGAATTCCGCGTTTCGTTTAAGCCTGTAACGAAAGACGGATTCCACGGTCGTGATGAATAGCCAAATTCCACCCTAGACCCCTACGGGTGTGGCAAACTACCCGCCAAATTCCCGAAGTGAAGCAACCTCCCTCAATAAAATGAATAGGCCACTCGACACTTCAAAGAACCCGGTAGTTTGTGCACCCCACCGTAGGTCTATCCTAGGAGCAGAAAACTGTAAAAGAAATAATATACAACGGTGGCTACAATCTCAACCCAGATGTGCCCCGCAAAATAATATTACATCACTTCTACAAATTACATGAATGAAAGAAAAGAAAACACTCTTCTCACATCCCCCGGCTATTCATCCACGACGATCTAATAAAATTCATATACACAAATCATCACAGATCACATCACAGATCTGTGCAACCCCCACTAATCGACGTATAGCGATTAGCAGGCGTTCAGCACAGATATCAAACACAGAAGATCCGATTAGCTAAAGTACTCAGAATTTCGATCGATAACCAAATTTGAATCTACCCCAAGTACAACACTGTACACAAAAAGATCCTGGGCAGAAACAAAATATCCCAAATATCACAAATCACCAAAATAGAACAACAGAAAAAATTTGGACCAAGTCGAGGTTGACTCGGCCGCGGAATGGCGGCAGAACGCTCTGTTCTACCGCGGTTCCGCGACGGTCTAGCCGATTCAGGAGCCCAAATTTCTTCTGCTTTCTATGAAAACCCTGAACGTATTTTTAAGGCCCGTGAAAAGATTTTTGGACATGTTTTGAAAATCGACAGAAAACGTGCATTTCGGACGTGATTTTAGGATTTTTTTGTGATCGAATTTCTAAAGACTTTGCTAACTAGCTAGTTAAGGTTTTGTAGGTTCTGATACCGCTGTAAGCCGATGTCGCACACCCCGGGGTTCGCGGGAAGGCGGAATTTTCAAAAACGATTAATATTTGACTGCGCAACACCGGCTAAACTCCAGGATCTTTACTAAAGCCTTAACCAGCTAATCTATCTAAGAGGTTTAACTACACGGTGAGATGGTTATACCTCTAAGATATGGACCTTCGGGTCTTCTAGTGCTCCTCTCCATGGCTCCTCGGTGATCGGATGACGATAGCTCCATCGGCCTCCTTGCGTCAAAGATGATCCACCGCGAGAGAATGTGCTCCAAGCTCCAATCTCTAATCGAGGTAACTAAGGTAGATGGTTCGCTAATCCAACTAGTGTAGGAGATGTAGAAAGTCTAATGGATTGTTTAGTCTCACTAAACCCTATGGCTCACAATACATGTGAAGGATTAGGGTTTAGTCTTGAGGAAGAAGGAGATGGAGAAACCAAGAGAGAGAATGGGGAGAAAAAACGAACAACCATCAAAAGCTAAGTGTAGAGAATGGCTAAGTATATGAGCTCAATTATTCAAGCATGCAATAAAATATAATAGAATAAAGCACCCATGCTTGAATAATGAGTCAAGACCAAATAAAATAATTCATGGACATTCTCTACACCATGCCTCTAAAGTCTCCCCCATTTCCACCTCATTAATCCATTTAGGAAAATGGATAATACAAATAATGAGGTGGCTCCTTCTAGAAGCATAACTTGACAAATTACAACAATGCCCATCACCGTATATATATACATGTATCCGTATTCCGAAAAATACGGATATATTGAGACGGTAACAATCCAATAATACAATACTAGGATCCGGGTTAAACCAAAGCCCACTAGTATCGTTCTCCCGATCAGCATCCGTCTATAAGTTCACGTATGTGATCGAAGCCCTGCTGTAAAACCATACAACATCTACATCAATTTCCTGAAGTAGGGAAACCCTTTGTGTGGGACTCTAAAGACTCGACATTACGCTGGCAGTGGGGTTAAAGACAAGCCGTCAGCGGTACTAGCTGCACCTAACGGCTACCCAGGTATCTGTCGATAATAAGGACGATGAGCAAGCTCATCCGAAGTTCTACTGAGCCTATCTGTGACAATCTCCATACAGTCCGGTCTGTTCGTCTGAGATACTCACATATCCGCCAAGTGGAATAGTAAACGTCAGACCCCTAACAACGTGATAAGTCATGTCGGAGGAGAGCCCAATACACCATGAGAAACTACTGGAGTACCTTACCAGTATTTCTCGACTGCCCTGGCCAGGGAATTTGTGTAATGGCTTTCTGAACACTGCGCGATATCAACCCCCAATACCGGGAGAGGCGAATCCTATCTGATCGCTACTGTCTCCAAGTGCTTCGGGACTACACCCAACTACTACCTATTTGCACGACTCCTTTGAGCATGGTAGGGTAGTAATCTAAGTGCAGTGGGAACACACTCGAGACGAAGTAGCGATGGCAAGTCAACGGACTAAGCTGTATTCATGCCACTGGGAACTGCTACCTGACGACAGGTATAATACCAACCAGTAGTTCCCGACGAGTCCTGTCCAGTGTAACTCATAACCTAATGAGCACCTACATACGATCTCTAGTACGTCGTACTAATGGCTATGGGACATACCATATCCCCTGCTGGGATGAGAAGCGTATACACTAGTCTACTCCGGAGTATCGATACCCCGTCTCGATAATCCAACGACTAGGGACCTGTATAAGGATGTGCTTATAAACTACCCAGCCCCCACAAGTATGACTGCCCTCACAACGCTGGTAGTCAAGTAAAGATCCTAAGGGCTCTACCAATATGCATAAGCGATATGCTAAAAGAAACACATGCGCATATTGAAGTAGAATCAAACCAGGTAGCATACTACCATATCGAGCAAGACTCTTATTATAACTGTGAAATATCCCAAGTATCCAATATATAATATACAATCCAGTATGATACAATAATGGCCTCTATGGCATATATCACTAATAGCAGTTATATACGATGCTCGAAGGCGAAGAATCACAAACAAATATATAAATAAACTGTGTAAGTAAAGCTAACAAGTCGACTCTATCCGAGTTTGACCTAAAAGAATATACATTAAGTCACAACTCGATCTAAATCAAAAGTATATACAGGTGGTCTGATGGAGTGGCACTAGATATAAGGTACAACAGGCAGTTACTATGCGTGTAACCCACCTAGGAAAAATATATGATGAACCCTAAGGTATGTTTCCGCGACGCTGCTAAGTGTCCGTGCGGTCCATCCTGTAAGAAGCTAAGGCACAACATTGGTGAGTTGCCAACTCGGTGAATAGAAGTATACATCATAAGATATGAAATGTTATGCGTAGTAATGAATGCAAGTACGATATAAATGAAGTCACATAAGAAGAATATCAATCATTCTCAAAATCCTCATCAAACTCGTGTCCATCATCGACACTAGAAATCCAGATATCGTAGGTACCGTCTAACCGATCGTTCCTCTCCTGATATCAACTCAACCACGATCAAAATCCTCTATATATCCGCCGCGCTCCAATGTCGCCTTTAGGATCGATCATCCTCGCTAGGCTCCCCGTACCTCCTTATGGTATTCATGACCCTCGGAGTCGTACCGGGTCCACCATGTATCCGTAATCGGTTAACCCCTCCCTCAATTCGGATCTCTTCATAAAAAACAAAACTCATGGTGGACGCCAAATCATCATATCACGATAAAACCGCACTTTTGAAAACATAATATGTTTTATAAAAGATACCCGCGGTTTCTCATATCTTTAGAAACATCAAATCTATGATATCAACAGAGAATGATTCATTCATACAACATTTGGGAACTATAACATGTAATTAAACCGACTATAGCATTCGAATAATGGAACATGGTAAATAGCAACTAATACTATCATGAAACATGGTAATATAGTTAAACATAGCAATTCTACGTATCATGGCAATACTAATTATGTGTAGTATAGCATGTGAGTCTGTGAACCGTGAAACATGGAATCATTAGTATTGCGCTTGTGTTCTATCCAATGTATCTATTCTAGCAAGTATGATTATATACTAAGGATGGAATGGTGCTCAATGTAATGCATAAGAAATAGAAATGCGGTTATGTATCACTAATAGTATTTAAAAACCGATACGGAATTTTATAAACCTTCTGGTAGTCGGGGATGCTATACGCCATCCGCCCGAGTTCCCACTTGTAAATGTCCCCATACCCACATAATATCAATACGTGCTGGACAAAGCTCGCGAATGCCTTGCTCTTCTTCGCACATGTTGATAAAGCCCTGAGGATGTTGGCTTAACTACTGTGATTATGATGGAGATCATACTAGTGGGACATCTGTAGTTTATAAGCATATCCTGAAATGTCCCTAGTTGTAGGTGTATCGAGACGGGGCATCGATATACCAAAGTAGACTGGCGTATATGATACTAGACCCATATGATGGGCGATAGATGTTCCCACATTCATCGATGTTTGACATCGAGATCGTATACGGGTGCTCAGTGGTGACTGGGTACACTGGACAGACTCGCCGAGAACTCCTATATGGAATTATATCTATCGTCGGATAGCAGTTCTCAGGTGACACTGGTGCAGGTTAGTCTGTAGACCCGAGATCGGCATAGAGTCTTGTGTGTTCTCCCACTATACTTTGATTACCACCCTACCACGGCTCTACTGAGTCGTGCAAACAGGTGGCCGTTGGGTACAGTCCCGAGACACACGAAGGCGATGAGCGATAGGAGGGGTTTCGTCTCTCCCGGTATTGGGAGTTGATGCTGTGCTGTGCTCGATTGGCTATATCAGTAAGTCCCTGGCCAGGGCTGTTGAGATTTACTGATAAGTGTTATCAGTAGTTACTCGATCTGTTATAGACCTTTCATCGGCACGACTTATTGAGTTATTGGGGTCGATGTTACCATCCCTAGACTCGATATGCAGCATATCAGACGAAGAGACCGAACTGTACGGTAGTGTTGCTGGTTGGCTCGACGGGAGTTGTAGCAAGTTTGCTTGTTTTCTTCTGATCGCTCAATACCCGGGTGACCGTTACATTTAGCTGACCGCTTGCGGCTTGTAGGTATTTGATATGATCGTTACCTACTGCCGGCCTATTGACGAATCTTAGAGTCCCACAATGAAGTTTCCTAGCTCAGGCGAAAAGATGTGGTGTGCATATGAGATATGCGCGGGGACCCGATTAAATACGGATATGAGATACCGCATATTAATTGGGCATTTTCTATTGGTCAGGTCGTATGTGATATGACCGGTTTGCAAAATCAAGTGTTGATTTAACAAATGACTTTTAGATTAATTCTTTAATCAAACTCTTTTCTATTTTGTATGCATACATGTATGCACATGATGATGTGCATGGATACATACATGCATACATAGTATCATGGTTGTTGATACAAGTTTGGTGGCAATGCAAGACTTACATTGTAGAATTATCTATTTATTTTTCATTTTGTAAAAAGGAAAGGATAATTCACAAGAGGTTAATGTTTATCATCTTTGACCATGCTTCAACCACTTATTAACCTTGAGTTAATTATCCTTTGCCTTTTAACTCATTTTGGAAAAGATCTAGATAATTCTAACCATGGTTGAAGTGAGAAGGAATTTAAATATATTATTCTTTCTCATTTCAATTATTCACTCTTCTCTCTTTTCTTTGTGTGAGAAAAAAGGCCACCATCTTCTTCTTCCTCTCTTGATCATTTTCTTTAAGTGAGGTTGATAAAAGAAAGAGTTTTGATTATAGAAAAACAACCACATCATCATACTACACACATCTAGCCGGTTTTGTATAGGGTGTTTGCTCTACTCCATTGATACATCGAGTAAAGCAAGGAGCTTTGAGCAAAGGAGCTTCGGGTGGATCGTCGTGGACATTAGAAGACCTCAAGCGAACCTTTTTCCAACCCTCAAGTGGCCAAGGAGTCTAGCGTAGGGAGCTACAAAGGTTGTACTCTCAAAACCCTAGCCTTTGTTACTTGTGATGTTGTTCAAGTTATGAAACCCTAATTTTCTAGTGATGATTCTTTGTATGTTCACTTAGCACCTTAAAAATTTAATTTTGAGACATGTGATGCTTCCAAACCCTTCATTAGGTGCTAGGTAAACCTAACACTTAAAACCAGACTCTGGATAACTCAAGGCACGTTTCTGTAATGGCTGTTTGTGGGTTGACCCAGGATATGACAAGGGTTGGCTTTCTACCATCTGGAAGATCAATAGTGATATTGTTCTTGACTTGCCACAGTTTTAGTAAAATGGACTTTTTCAGAAAACAGTAGTGGGAGTATGGTAGAACTGGAAGTGATTCCAGAACCGCAAACGATTACTGAAAATTTAATAGGACCTAAAGATTCAATCAGGTTTGACATTCCATTAGCCACTCCGCAGAAATGGTGGGTAACCTCATGCGCCCGAGAGGTACTTCGGTATGCTCAAAGACGGTGACAGGGAGGTTCTTGTTTACCCTGACTTGCCATTACTGCTGTTCCAGACTATGAAACCCGGCAGGAGGATGAGTATAGCGTCGTTCTGAACTAGCTTTAGAAGTGCATGTGTATATGACTCTGCCAGAGGGTTATTGTAGTCGGTGGGAGCAGCGGAAGCATAGTGGACAAGTAGCTTATGTCTATTTATAAACTAAAGCAGATATAGCGGAGATAGATCATCTATTTCTGATGTGACAGTCATGGGTTTGACTTCATCAGAATAGGGGATGGATCTGTTATGAAGGTAGTAGGGTGTGATGTCCTGGTATTTGGATGACACACACAGAGTAGAAAGTAAAATTCCTATACTACGATCGGTTTTACTGTGGTTGTCACACAGTAGTTTCTCCACATAGGATATGGATATTATATTTGACATTCTGGTTTCTAGATCTATGGTTTTAGATCTAGATTTGGATAGTTTACCAATCTGGGTACTTAGACAGTATTCTAAAAGGTATTTTAGAATGGACGACTCCTAGCATGGTGGTGTACCTGCAGGTGATGGAGTCACCCTCTCTAAAAGTGTCTTGCAGACTAAAGAGGAGAGGGATGTGCATGATTGGCATATCACTTGCTTGGGCAATTGAGTCAATCATGAGATGTCAAGTACCACACCAGATGTTGTTTTTGCGCTAGATGCAATAAGTTTAGATATTAATCCAATCCTGGAGAAACATTCGGAAGCAGTTTTAGAACATAAGTGAATGTTCTAGGGATTTGATAACGACAGCCTCCTTCGGGAGACGGTTATCATTCCAGGCTTCCAAGGTGACCTAGATGACAGAGTGACTGTCAGAGTTATAGTTTTCCCTCTGACGAGGGGCAGTAGTTTGGATAGGTGGTCCAAGCGGATACTGAGGGAGGTGTAGCACAGGATACTGATTAGGTTCAGTTGACGATACAGTCTAAGATATTTGGATTTGGAGTTCATTTATGAACTAGGTCCCATCAGATATCCAAACATATTCTAAGACAGGTATTGCTCAATTCGGGAGATGGCTTTCTCCGCAAACTTGAGATTAAGAGAGACATAGAAAGAAACATCGGGGCGGATTCACTCACTGAGGCTATTTCTCGAACACAATAGTTTTACAAACGAGTTTTGTGACACTGATTAGTAGAGGAGTTGGGTGTTCGGTATCACACGGGCTGTGAGTATGCGACATCGCAATAATTAGCCATAAGTGCAAGTGGTAGATTGTTGGATATAGTGCCCTCAAAGTCAATTATTGGATCGCAGGTACGTGATTGCAATGATTGAGGAGGACCTATACCGGTAGGACAGTCTTACTCGAGATGATAGTATGCTATCTGGTTTGCCTTTATCATCGTGTACAGCTTTAGATGACATTACAGATCACTATTACACGTTGATAGAGCCCTTACGATTCATGCTTGACTACCAGCAGTATGATGGCGATCATATACGTGAGAGTTGGGTAGTTCATAAGCACATCCTTAAAAATGGTCCCCAGTCGTGCGAGTTTCGAGACTAGGCATCGATACTCCGGAGTAGACTAGTGTATACAGTCGAGACCCCGACGAGAGGCGGTGGCCGGTCTCACAAGCCATTGGTGTCAGTTGGTTCACCTAAGATTTATACAGGTGCTCATTGGGTTATGAGTGCACCGGACAGGACTCGCCGGGAGCCTGCTAGTTGGTATTATACCTAGCGTCAGATAGCAGTTCCCAGGTGACATGTGTACAGGTTAGTTCATCGACCTGACATCGTCATTTGTCTCGTGTGAGTTCCCACTGTGATTTGATTATTACCCTACCACGCCTCAAAGGAGTTGTGCAAACAGGTTTTAGTTGGGTACAGTCCCGAGCCACATAGAGGCAGTGAGCGGATCGGCAGGGGTTTCGTCTCTCCCGGTATTAGGGGTGAGATCGCGCTGTGTCTAGGAGATCCATTACACAAAGCCCTCGTCCGAGGCAGGAGATTTACTGGTAGGTATTCCAGTAGTATCTCAGGGTGTTCTGGGCTACACTCTGACACGACTTATACCGCTTTTGGGGGTCTGACGTTACCAGCCCCGTAGGCCCGATATGCGATGCTCATAGACGAACGGACCGGACTGTACGGATATTGTCACTGATAGGCTCAGTAGGGTTCCAGGATGAGTTCGCTCATCAGCCTCCCTTTTGCTCAATACATGGGCAGTCGTTACGTACAACTAGTACCACTGATGTGCTTGTGGTTAAACCCACTGCCAGAGTATTGACGAGTCTTTAGAGTCCTCCACAGAGAGTTTCCCAAGTTTGGGCGAAACGTTGTAGAGGCCGTATGGTTTTATGGCAGGGTTCGAACATGCACGTGCACTTGTGCACGTGTCATGGTTCGAACAAATAATACTGGTGGGCTTTGGTTTAAGCCGGATCCTAGTATTATATTGTGTAGGAATATTTTTTGTCTCATTGCATTCGTATTCGGTCGGAATACAAATGCGGGTATGTATATACAGTTGTGGGGTAATCCTGTAATTCGTTACGGGATTACTTTTGATGTTGCCAGTTTTTTCTTTGCTTGATTAAACATTAGTTTTAATATTTAATTAATGGTTGATGTGTGTGTATCTTTTTTGGCCAAATTATCATTCATTCATCATGGCCGAAATTGTTCATGGGTGGGCTTCATTTGGATTAGATGATGAGTCATTTGGATGAGTCATTGCTTAGCTTCTAGATGAGCATGGTTTTAACTCATGACTCACTTGTTCATTTAATTCCTTTTGTTTGAGCTTAAGATTTTTGTGTTGATATTTTCCTTATCATAACCACTTCTTTTCTAGTGATCACCTCTCCCCATAAATCCTTAGTGCACATTTCTGGCCGAGCACAAGCTTGTGCAATAGTGGCCGAGCCCAAATGTTGGGGTGTGGAAATTTGTTCTCATTGCAAAATCCTTAGCTCACTTCATCTCTATTTCTTGGCAACTTCATTTACCTTCACCCAATTCATTGGGTGCCTTGAGACAAAGTATTCTACACTCTCTCTACTTCAATCTTGGACATGTCGGTTAGCAAACTTCATGTCCGAGTTGCTTCAGATTGAAGCGGGAGCCCGTATAATGATTCCTTGACGTGGCGCCACTTCGACGAGGAGACCGGAGATCGAGCGAGATCAGAGATGCCGCAAGGAGTGTGGGATGATGGCTAAAGACCGAAGGACACGGATCGATCGGTATAGCCATTCTAACCTCTTTGTAGTTTGCTAGTTTAGTGTTAATGGCACGATCCGGGTGAAAGTCTATGTTAGCGCCAGTTGTAAAAGTTTTTGTTCCGCGTTTGGCCTCGGATTAGAGGCCGGGGCGCTGTCGTAGACTTACAAGGGTTTGTGGCAGTTCTGTGGTGCCATTAATGAGGCTTGGGTTTGCCCTTCTACTGTTGGTCCATAGGTACTGTGGCATGTTCCGGGTATTATTAAAACCGTGCTCAAGTGTTGAGCTGTCGGGTAATTGTGGGACTTTGATGAATCGATCGAAAAGTTTAACGACGTCCGGATATTTGTGATGGGATACAATAATTGGAATCTATCTAGTTGCGTGCAAGTTTAACATTTCGGTCTCGGACGGAATCAGGAATCTTGCTGAATTACCCGACTTCCTTTGAAAAGTGTTTTCATGGTTGAGACCTAAATATAAAATTTACATTGTTAGGCATGAAATCCAGAATATGTGATATTCCGGGTTTATGATGTCTAGGGCAGTGCGGATTCCAAGTGTTGTAGTTTTTCACTTTCTTTTTTGCGACCGTAAGTGTAATATGTGGTGTATCGCCGGTTTCGTTGCTATATGTCAACGACAATTGGGATACGCATATTTACTTACGTTGATGGCATGAGGTGTTATGTGTTGCTGTGATATGTTATATTGGATCGTCGTTTTTGAATAGCCGGGTTTTTTTATGTGAGATGAGAGTTTTTCATTTTCATTCATGTAAAAACTTGTATGTAATATTCTTTTATTGGGTTCCGGGTTGAGGAAGATGTGACCGTTGATGTATATTATTTACTTTTCCGCATTAGGATAAACCCAAGGAGGGGAGCACAAGTAATCGGGTTCTAGAGTCCAGTGGGAGACCATCTCGAGGAGTCGAGTCCGGGTCTCCTAACTCTAGAATTGGTAGGGCTGCTTGCCGCTCTCGCAGGGGTCTAGGGATGTGGGTTTGGCTATTCATCACGACCGTGTAATCTGTATTTTAACAGGCTTAAATTAAAACCCGGAAATCCTAGTATATCCAATATTTCTTATGTTGTTTTTTGCTGCGATATCTGCGATATGATCATTTGATATGTTGGGATAGATACTGTATATAGTATATGTGATATATTATATAGACGTTGCTTATGTTTTACACCCGTGCTAGCACTGCCCCGCTTTGCCGTTAGTTACCTAACCTAACGATGCATGACGGGACATCGAGGCGAATGCGGATGTCATAAGCGTACGTTGTATTTATCTGTGATACTTAGGTAACTTAAATGATGGGACTTCATTAATGAGATTAATTGAAGAAAATAAACCTAATGATGTTGTGGAATCGAATTTTCAAAAACAGGTAGCTCTAGTTGTTGCTTTGCATAGCGGTATTCCTTGTAGATTATGCAGCACCTTATTCGATAAGGAAAGAGCCAAGATCCCTTCACCGGGAGTGACCTCTTTAGCAAAAGCTAGCAAATGCTACAACAATCTGTTTGTCTTTTGATTGCATTTATAGTTTCTGCTTTGCATAGTGATATTTATGAAATATCCCGCACCTTATTCGATAAGGAAAGAGCCGAGATCCCTTCACCGGGAGTGACCTCTTTAGCAAAACTAGCAAAAGCCTAAAAAACACTCCATTTAAAATCATTTGATTCTACAACGATATCAAGTTCATTACGCAAAAGGTTTTCTTAAAAACCCGTCGTAGCCCTCCGTCATTTCAGATAAATAGTATTTAGTATTCGTGCTGCATTTGTTGACCTTGTCAAGGCGTAGTGTGCGGTAGCTGATTAGTGCTTATCTGCTAGCATATGATGCGATTGGATTAGGGCAGTCGTGCGACCTTGTCAAGGGTCGTGCGGGTGGGTTTAATTCAATCAGGAAATGATGGGTTGAACTTGACTTGCGGTTTATGGTTTGTTGACCTTGTCAAGGTCATAGATAGCTTGGGGCAAAAATATCGGGAATTTCAAGTGTTGAAATTTGGAATGAGATTGCATACCTTTTATAAGATAGTTGGGTCCCGATACCCACAGCGAGTAATTGTTACTCCTGGGAGAGTTTTACACATTACAATTAGCCGATCAAGTAGGTGTCTAGAAAGGTGTTAACGGGGTTTGCCCCTGGGAAAACGAGGTTTATTTTAATTAGGTCCATGCGAAAGCACGGGTAACCTCCCTCAAAGTACCGGCACTGGCCTAGCTGAAATATTGGCGAACTTGTAGTGTGTAATTAATCCCGGCTAGTCTTTCCTTTTAAGGTTTGAAGGAAGATTTGATAAAAACAGTGGGAGCCATCCTGATTAGATAAAATAATATCCAATCTGATCTTGCAAGAGCATACGCTGAGTATTTTCTTCTCTTTCTCTCCAGGTAGCGACCATGTCACGTCTTAATCAAGATAATAATATGGATGTATTGACCGAACCCGCTTGTTATACCATGCTGGGGAACGTTAATCCCGCTCCAACTTATAATTGTTATAAGACCGAGCAAGAAATAGAGGATTACCAGGATTCCCGTGCCACCCAAACGAAGAAAGTGCATGATGATGCATCTTCTTCGGGTGTGTTCATTACCGAGAACTATTTTCTCAGTATCCTTTACGTCCTGGGTATGTGATACCGGATCAGGGTCCCATATATGTAATCTGTTACATGGGCTACAGATAGGTAGAGAACTGAGAACGGGTGATAAAGTTTCAAGAGTTGGAAACGGTGCAATTGTTGCAGCCAAGTTGTTGGCAGTTATCACCCTGTATTATCAAGTACATTGATTCTGAACGAATGTTATTAGATACCGAACCTGGTATACAACATCATATCAGTTTCTTTATTTAGTAAAGAAGGATATAATTTTGTATTGTTGGATAATGTTTTGAACATTTCCTATATCAAGAGTTGATCGGATTAGGCACGTCATCTAAAAGCATATACGTTCTAAATCAAACCACAGTTCTTAACGTATAGAACACACACAAGTGGAAGAGTTTAGAATTGAACGAATCCTTCTTGAGGTATTGTAGACTAGGTCATATCAATGCGACCCGACTAGCTAAGTTACATTAAGATGCATATTTAAATCAGTTTAAATTTACATCTTGTGAAACTTGCTAGTCATGTCACAAAGATAAAATGACCATAGCTCCATTTACTGGAAACAGAGAAAGAGTTAGTGAACTCTTGGGATTGATACATGATGATGTATTTAAGTCCCCTGTCTACACTTGCCAGGACTGGTTCTTTATACGTCATTACATTCACTGATGATCTCTTAAGATTCAGACGTATGTTCCTGTTGAAACACAAGTATAAAGCTTTTGATATATTCAAAGAATTTAAGTCAGGAGTAGAGAACCAAAACGGGTATAAGTATTATGTCCTTTGATGTGATCAGGGAGGAGAATACTTGAGCACGGAATTCCTGGATTATTCTAAAGGAGAATGAGATTCTCTCTCAGCATTACTCTTCCGAATACACCACATCACAACGATGTATCGGGGTGGAGCAATCGCACCCTATTAGATATGGTGCGCTCTATGATGAGTACTACTGAGTTGCCTATTTCCTTTTGGGAGTGATACACTTGAGAAGCTGCATACCTATTGAATAGGGTTCCAACCAAATCAGGTAACTACCACTCCATATGTGATATGGTATGGAAAGAGCCCATCTCTTAAGTAAGTTAAGATTTGGGGTTGTCCGGCCTATGTCTAAAAGCAAAATCCAGACAAGCTCGAGGCAAGGTCAGTTCTGTGGAAGTTTGTTGGATATCCCAAGCATTCGCAAGGGAATATCTTCTACCACACCGAGGAACAAAAGGTGTTTTATTTCTCGTCATGCCACCTTTTTAGAAAAGGAATTTTTTATGGAAGAAATTTGTGGTCATGAGGTAGAACTGGAAGGAGATCCAGCTATACAAACTACATCTGATGATTTGGTAGAACCAGAGGATTCAATAGTTCCCGACGAACCTCAGCCTCTCCGCCGATCTGGTAAGGTTCCTCACCCACCTGAGAGATATTTCGGTTTTCTCTATGACAGTGGGAGCGAGTATTGCATCATGAGATGATGACCCAACTAGTTTCGAGCAGGCCATCAAGAGTGGGGACTCTGTAAGAATGGCTGGATGCTATGTGATCTGAGATGGAATCTGTGTACACCAACAAAGTATGGACTTTGGTTGCTATATCTGAAGGGTTAAATCCCCATCAGGAGCAAGTATATCTTGAGAAGATTACTTGGGTGTACATGGAAAAGTTGAGCCTTTCAAAGCTAAGACTTGTTGCAAAAGGTTTTCGTCATCAACCAGTTGTGGATAATGATGAAACCTTTTCTCCAGTGGCTATGGTTAAGTCCATCCGGATCCTACTTGCCACTTCTACATACCATAACTACGATATCTGGCGGTTGGGTGTCATGACTTCTTTTCTAGATAGTGATTTAGAAGAAAGCGTCTATAAGTATACAGCCAGAGGGCTTCGTAGATAGTGGGAGCAGCGGAAACGTGCGCAAGTTGCTATATGGGTTAAAGCAGGCATCGTGCAGTTGGAATACCTGTTTTGATGTGGTAGTCAAAGAGTTTGACTTCATCAAAATGGTAGATGAACGTTGTATATACAAAAAGGTAGTAGGGAGTATGGTGGCGTTCCCCGTATTGTACATGGAAGATATACTCTTGATAGGGAAGGAGTTTCCTATGGTATGCTCGGTCAATCTCCTCTTATCACAATGATTCTCCATATAGGATCAAGGTGATACTTCCTAAATTCTTAGTTTTGGATCTATGAGATAGATCTAAGTGGATGTTAGGATTCTCACAAGGTGTAGTGAGATCTTATCAATAGATCCAGGTAGAATCACTGGATAGCTTCCAGGGTGGTAAGGTCGACTGAATGTCAGTCACATGCATTGTCTTTACCCTCAGTAGAGAGTCGGTATGTTGGAAGAGTTCCAAGCTAGATACCGTGACAAACTAGACGATAAAGGCTCGATACATCGCTACCAACGATACTACCAGAGAGGCAGTCTGGGTGTATATAAGTTCATGAGATGAACTTCGTTCCTACCACTATGTGACAATGGAGTTGTGGCTCATGCCTAGAAATCCCCGTCCCATCAGTGACCCAGACATATTCTGAGGCAGTATCACCTGATCGTGGAGATGGTTGATCTCCAGGGAGATCGAGGTTAGGAGAGTAAACTCAGAGGACAACACGGCGGATCCACTCACAAAGGTTTTTTCGCAAGAGAGACTATTATGGGATGGTTGAGTATGAGATACTACAACCACTGCCATATGATGGCCCTAGTGCAAGTGGGAGATTGTTAGTTATATGTATGCCCTGGAAGCCATTACTGTACATGAGATGTATATTGTAGTGGATGCTTGGACATATATAGGGCAAACTTTCTTGCTCAACATGATAGTATGATATCTGGTTACTCTTTATCTTAACATGTACACTGATTGTCTCTCTGTTACATGTTGGTAAAGCCCTTAGGATGCGTACTTGACTACCTGAATTATAATGCAGATCATACTAGTGGGACAAAGGTAGTTCGTCAGTACATCCTTTAATGTCCCTAGTCATGGGTGTATCGAGACGGGGCATCGATATAAAAGAGTAGACTAGCGTATAGCTTCTCGACCCATGTAGATGGGCGATGGATGATCCTATATCCATTGATGTTTGATATCGGAGATGATATACGGATGCTCAGTGGAGACTGGGTACACTAGACGGACTCGCCGAGAACTCCCAGATGGTATTATACCTCACGTCAGATGGCAGTTCTCTGGTGACACTGGTACAGGTTAGTTTGTTGACCCGTGATCGTCATAGAGTCTTGTGTGATTCCCACTGTGCTTTGATTTCCACCTTACCATGTTCAAGAGAACGTGCAAAATAGTGGTTTTTGGGTACAGTCCCGAGTCACATGGAGGCAATGAGCGATAGGAGGGGATTCGTCTCTCCCGGTATAGGGAGTTGATGTTGCGCTGTGCTCGATTGGCTATAACAGGAAGTCCCTGGCCAGGGCTGTTTCAGAGATTTACTGGTAAGTGTTACCGGTAGTTTCTCGACCCGTTATGAGCCTCATATCGGCATGACTTATCGAGTTACTGGGGTCTGACGTTTACCACCCCTAGACGAGATATGCGACATATCAGATGAAGAGACCGGACTGTACGGTAGTGTTACTGATTGGATTCGTAGGAGTATGAGCAGGCTTCCTTGTTAATCTTCTGATCGCTCAATACCCGGGTGGCCGTTACGTTTAGCAGACTGCTTGCGGCTTGTGGGAGTTTGATATGATCATCACCTACTGCCGGCGTATTGACGAGTCTTTAGAGTCCTACACAGAGGTTTCCTGGTTCATGCGAAACGGAGTAGGAGCACATATGTGATATGTGCGGGACCGAGATTGATGCGCGTTTGTGATACCGTATTCTATTCTCGCGATTTGTGACATCGGTCGGTTATATGAGCTATAGCCGGATTATCGGATCAAGTGTTGATTCGATAAGTTGTTGCATTTGATATTAGTCGGTTATATGTGATTTATTAAATCAAGTGTTGATTTAATAATTTAATGTATAATTTTATATTAGATATACTAGATTACATTAACTAATATTAGCTCACTTATGATTTCTTTTCTCACTTGTGTGCATTAGTGTATATGTGAAATATATTAATGTACAACTTTTGTGTCATGCTAGATGCCACATGTGACTGTTAGTGTATATGCCCTAGGGGCCATTATTGTATCATACTAGCATGTATATTACTTAATGGAAGCTTGGGATATTCACAGTTGTATTGACAGTCTTGCTAAATATGGTAGTATGTTACTTGGTTTGTGTCTACTTTAATATGTGCATATGTTTCTTGTAACGTATCACTTATACATATTAGTAGAGCCCATAGGTTCTTTGCTTGATTACCAGCGTTGTGATGGCAGTCACACTAGTGGGGGCTGGATAGTCTATAAGCAACATCCTATACATGTCCCTAGTCGTAGGATTATCGAGACATGGCATCGATACTCCAGAGTAGACTAGTGTGTACGCTTCTCATCCCAGTTGGGGAGATTGTCTGTCCCACAGCCATCAGTACGTCGTACTTGAGATAGTATACAGGTGCTCGTTAGGTTACGGGTACACCGGACAGGACTCGCAGGGGAACTGTGGGTTGATATTATACCTGTCGTCAGTTAACAGTTCCCAGGTGACATGAGTACAGCATAGTCCGCAGACTTGACACTGCTACTTCACCTCGAGTGTGTCCCACTGTTCTTAGATTGCAACCCTACCACGGCTCAAAGGAGTCGTGCAAACATGTAGCAGTTGGGTGCAGTCCCGAGCACTTGGAGGCAGTGGCGGTTAGACAAGATTCGTCTCTCCCGGTATTGGGAATTGATATCGCGCTGTGTCAGAGAGCCATTACGCAAAGTCCCTGGCCAGGGCAAGCGAGATTTACTGGTAGGTTCCAGTAGTTTCTCAGGGTGTAATTGGGCTACGCTCCGACACGACTTATACCGCTATTAGGGGACTGACGCTTGCTGTCCCCTAGGCTCGATATGCGATAGTCTTAGACGAACAGACCGGACTGTACGGAGATTGTCACATCAGGCTCAGTAGGAGTTCAGATGGGTTTCCTCATCGGCCTTCTTATCGACATCTACCTGGGGACCGTTACGTACAGCTAGTGCCGCTTGCGGTCTGTGGTTAAACCCACTGCCAGCGTAGTGTCGAGTCTTTAGAGTCCCACACAGAGAGTTTCTCTGCTCCAGGCGAAACAATATAGAGGTCGTATGGTTTTACGACAAGGGTTCGGACGCATACGTGTTTAAACGCACGTGCGACGTTCGGACAGTTTTTACTAGCCGGCTTTGGTTTAAGCCAGATTCTAGTATCGGGTTATTGGATTTATACAGTCTAAATTTTTTCCGTGTTTTCACGGATTGGAGGGGCGTTCTCGTAATTTTTCGGGAAGCTTCTAGAAGCATGGTCACTTGGGGGTTAAGGTGGCATAAGCATTTATTGCTTAATGACTCATTTGTGTGATTCATCCATGGTATTAAATGATGCATTAATTAGTTAATGAGTCATATGATGAATCAAACAAGGTGAATGAATCAACCATGATGATTAATCATTTATATTATTTATTTGATAAATTGTTATGGTTGTTAAATTCAAATGAGCTCATTATTCATATTCATTCTCATCATCACCTTCTCTCTCCTCAAGCTCTTTCATTCTTGAAACCCTAACCCTAACCTCTCATGTGTTGAGATCAAGGGTTAGCTAGACTAATACATCCATAACCTCACTCTATATCCCCTAGGTAGCTTAGATTAGCACTTTGAGCAACCTAGTTATCTTAAGTTAGAGATCAAGCTTGGCGTAGGAGCTCTCGAGTGGATCGTCTTTGACTCGAGGAGGCCGTTGAGGTACCGATGTTCCAAGGAGCCTACGAAGAGTGGAGGATAGCGATGAAGACCCGAAGGACAAGTAACGTGAGGTATAACTTCGAATCCGAGTAGTTAAATCTCTCGTAGTTTGCTAGTAACGGTTTAGATACGATTCATGCGCTCAAGTCCGTGTTACGAAGCTTTGATAATCGTTTTTCATATATTCCGTCTCACCGCAAGTTCGTGGGGTGCGTGACATGGACTTACAGTGGTATCAGAGCCAACTAAACCATTACTAGCTTGTTAGCAACTAATTAGAAGTTCGATCGTCGGAAAACGCAAAAACAACACCCCGAACCCCCTATCAGTTTCTGTTAATTTTAAACGTGTCGAAAAAAATATTTGATATGCCTTAAAATTCACAGCAGGGGAATATAAGAATTCTGGGAAAATACGAGATTGCAACTTGGTTAGATGGCCGCGAATCCGCGGCAAGATAGTGCTTTTGGCCGCGGATTCGCCGCCGAGTCAACTCCGAGTTGACTCGGATTTGCTCAGTAATTCATATTTTTTGGTGTTTTGGTTTCCTGTATATTCTGTTTCTGCCCAGGTTACTTCAGTGCTGGTTTGCTTTTGGGGTAGACACGGAAAAAGGTTGTTGATCGATGTTCTAAGTTATTTGCTAATTGGGTTTTTATCTGTAATGTTTAATGTGTTCGTAAACCTCCCCTAACTGCTAGTATGTCGGTTGGCAGGGGGTTGCACATTTCTGTAATGTTTACTGTTTGTGTATATGGACTTGATTGGAATGTTGTGATGATTAGCCGGGGTTTGAGATGGGTTTAATATTCATTCATTCGATGTAATTGTAATATGATGTAATATTCTTATGCGGGGCACATCCAGGTTGCGGTTGTAGCCACCGTTATATTATTTCTTTTTACTGTTTTTGCTCCTAGGATAGACCCAAGGTGGGGTACACAAACTACCGGGTACGTTGAAGTGTTTAGTGGCCTACTCACGTTGTTGAGGGAGACCGCTTCACTTCGGGTACTTGGCGGATAGTTTGCCGTACCCGTAGGGGTCTAGGGTGGGGTAATGGCTATTCATCACAACTGTGTAATCCGTCTTTTGTTGCAGGCTCAAAGGAAACGCGGATTGCTAGTAAATCCAATAAAGTTCATCAGTGATCTGGAATGCTTATTATTGCGTCTGACGAATGTACAATATCTATATATGATAGCTATTAGACGTCACTTATGTTTTACACCCGCACTAGCCCAGCCCCCTCTTTGTCGTTAGTTAAGTAACCTAACGGGTGATGACGGGACCCCGTGGCGAATGCGGATGGCATAAGAGGACGTGGTATTTTCGTTGTTTTCTGCAATGATAGGATAATTGATGGGACACATTATTATAATGCAAAGAAAATAAACCAAAGTTAAGTCGTTGGAACAAATTTAAAAGAAACCACTCGGTTATTTTAAAAGATCAGAATTTTTAATTGCGGAGCTTTAACCACTCCTTTTAAAAAGTATCAGTTTCCTTCGATTATATCAAGTTCACTACGTTCACTGTTTTTTGCCAAAACCAGTCGTAGCCCTCCGTCATTTCATATGGATAGTCAATAGTATTCATGCTGTGTTTGTTGGCCAAAGTCAAGGCACAGTGTTTGGTAGCTATTGAATATTCATATGCAGCATAGATAGATGCGTTGGTTTGGTACAGTCGTACTACTTTGTTGGCCAAAGTCAAGGGTATGTACGGATGGGTTCAAATTAACCTGGAAATTGACGGGTAGAACTTGACATGTGACTTATGATTTGTTGGCCAAAGTCAAGGTCATAAGAGCATGGGGCAAAAATCCATATCGGGAATTTCTAAAGAAACTGAAATTTGCAGAGAGATGCATACCATTTTGGAGTGTGATGAATGTTGGTAGGATTCCTTCAAACATTATCATACGATGATATTTTGGATCCCGATCCTACTGTGAGTATATACTACTTATCAGGAGATTCGTCACTTAAACAATCAATGCTATAAACCAAGTAGGTGCCTAGAAAAGTGTCAGCGGGGTTACTCCCGCAGAGAAAAGAGGTTCTTTAATTAAGGAACTTCGCGAAAGCGTTGGAAAACCTCCCTCGAAATATCGACACTGGCGTAGCTGAACGGTTAAGCAAGTATAGTACGGTGAGAATAGTCCTGGCTAATTCTTCTTTTATGGTTTGAGGAAGGATTCGAGAAACAATGGGAGCCATCCTGTTTAGATAAATTAAAAACCACTCTAAACTTGAAAGAGCATCATGCTAAAAGTGTTTTCTTCTCTCTCTCTTAATTACAGCGACCTTGTGACCACGACTAGGTTACATCTAGATAACAAATTGACTGAATCTGACTTATATGACAGGCAAAGGTCTGTCCAGATGTCCATTGCCTATGACAAGCTGGACCACCCTATTACTACTCAAGATCCCGCCGTCCCAGGTCCAGTTTCCACTGTCGCGGATATGGATATCCGTCAGACAAGGGAAAAGGATAAAGCGAAAGCCAAGTGCCTCGTGTTAGCTTCAGTTGATGGTGTATACCAGAAGCAGCACGAGAAGATGGACTTAGTATCCATCTTTCTCCATAACAAAGATTTATATGGAGAGCAATCTCATATCGCAAGACCTCGACCGAATTAATTCAAGCGAGGATGGCTGTCGGGTCATCTGTAGGGGACTACGTCCTTACAATGACTAGATATATTGATAAGCTCAAGGACCTGAAGACCACGTTGGGAAACGGGTTAGATACTGACTTGATTCTACAGTCTCTGCCTTTTACCCTGAAGGAAACCAGGGAAGTAGAAGGAAAGAAAAGGGCAAAAGTTTCGGGACTGAATGTAGTAAAAGAGGGACGCTCCTATTGTTATGGCATTGGGCTTTGGCAGAATGATTGCAGGGCTTTAGAAGCCAGTAGCCAGGATGCGAAGCATGTTGTGGTTTCGGCTTCGGGTGTGTTTGTGATAGAGAAATGTTTGTCAGTTAACCCTACATCCTGGGTATTGGATACCGGATCAGGATCTCACATTTGTAATTCGTTACAGGCTCTGAGAAACCGTAGGGTTATCAGGATAGGTGATATGACCCTCAGAGTTGCTAACGGAATGAGCATGAATGCTGAATCCGTAGGGGAATATCATATTGGACTGACAACTGGGCAGATATTGATTCTGCGTAACTGTTTTTATGTACCAGGTACAACATGTAATATCATATCTGTATCCTTACTTTCTAAGGAAGGATATGATTTTACTTTTATAAGCGATGTGGTTCACATCCACCTAAATCAAGTTATGATTAGATCAGGTACATTAAAAAATGGGATATACGTATTAAATCAAGCTCAGATTTTCAGTGTCCAGAACACACTTAAAAGAAAGTCTCCGGAATTAAATCAGGCTTTCTTATGGCATTGTAGACTGGGTCACATCAATGAGAGAAGGTTAACTAAGTTACATAGAGAAGGATATTTAAATCCGTTCGAATATCAATCTTATGCTACTTGTGAATCTTGTCTCATAGGAAAGATGACAAAAACTCCATTTACTGGACACGGAGTAAGAGCAAGCGAGCTCTTGGGGCTCGTACACAGTGAGATGTGTGCGGTCCAATGTCTACACATGCGCGAAGCGGTTATTCTTACTTCATTACTTTTACGGATGACTTTTCGAGGTACGGATATGTCTTCTTAATGAAACATAAATCTGAAGCCTTTGAAAAATTCTAGGAATACAAGAATGAAGTGGAAAACCAAGCAGGAAAAAGTATCAAAACACTGAGATCTGATCGAGGTGGTGAATACTTAAGTGCCGAGTTCCTAGGTTACTTAAAAGAGAATGGAATTCTCTCTCAGCTTACTCCTCCATACACACCACAACATAACGGTGTTTCGGAGAGACGGAACCGAACCCTAATGGATATGGTTCGTTCCATGACGAGTAACGCTGAGTTGCCGTAATCATTCTGGGGATATGCACTAGAATCAGCTGCATACCTTTTGAACCGAGTTCCAACCAAGACTGTGCTTACCACACCATATCAGATGTGGAGTGGGAAGAAACCCTGTCTTAAGTATCTTAAGACATGGGGATGTCCAGCTTTTGTAAAGAAGCAGCATGCGGACAAGCTCGAGGCACGCTCAGTAAAATGCAAATTTGTGGGATATCCAAAGAACTCCAAAGGATATTATTTCTATTACGCAGAGGAACAAAAGGTATTTTTTTCTCTTCATGCCTGCTTCTTGGAAACTGAGTTTTTAGAAAATCAGAAGAGTGGGAGCGTAATAAAACTGGAAGAAATTCCAGAACCACAAGCTATTACTGAAACCTTGGTAGAACAAGAAGGTTCAGGAGAACCGGACATCCCAGTGCCTATCCGCAGGAGTAGTAGGCCGTCTCATCCGCCTGAGAGATACTTCTCATAGATGGGGATCGAGAAGATTGCGTCATTGATAATGATGACCCTACTAGCTTCCAGCAAGCCATTCAGAGCGGTGACTCAGTAAAATGGCTGGATGCAATGCGGACCGAAATGGAGTCCATGTACACTACCAAAGTATGGACTTTGGACTTTGCTCCAGATGGGGTAAAACCCGTAGGATGCAAATGGATCTTCAGAAAGAAGACTGGTGTAGATGGACAGGTTGAAACCTATAAGGCTAGACTTGTTGCAAAGGGTTTCCGTCAAAGACCTGGTTTGGACTATGACGAAACCTTTTCTCCAGTAGCTATGCTAAAATCCATTAGGGTCCTTCTTGCTATTGCTGCCTTCCACGATTATGAGATCTGGCAGATGGACGTAAAGACGGCCTCTCTAAATGGAAATTTGGAAGAGAGCGTCTATATAGATCAGCCAGAGGGATTCATTCAGAGTGGGAACAGCGGTAAAGTATGCAAGTTGCTTAAGTCCATTTATGGACTAAAGCAAGCATCTCGGAGTTGGAACATCTGTTTTGATGATACTGTCAAAGAATTTGACTTTATCAAAAATCCAGATGAACCATGCATATACAGAAAGATTGTAGGGAGAGCTGTAGTATTCCTCGTCTTGTACGTGGATGATATTCTCCTAATAGGAAATGATATTCCTATGTTACAGTCAGTCAAAAGATTTCTTGTCACAGAAATTCTCCATGAAAGACCTGGGTGATGCCACCAACATTTTGGGGATCCAGATCTATCGTGATAGATCAAAAAGGATGTTGGGACTTTCGCAGTCCAGATACGTAGACACCATATTGAAAAGATTCGGCATGGAAGATTCTAAGCGCGGTAACCTACCGGCTTGTCACGGAGTCACCCTCTCCAAAGAGATGTCTCCCAAGACTGATTTGGAAAGGGATCGCATGTCGATTATACCCTGCGCTTCAACAGTAGGCTCTATAATGTATGTGATGTTATGTACCAGACCAGATGTAGCATACGCATTGAGCGTAGTAAGCCGGTATCAGGCAAACCCAGGGGAGAATCACTGGATAGCAGTAAAGAACATTCTCAAGTACCTGAGTAGGACTAAGGAGATGTTCTTGGTGTATGGCGGAAAAGACCTCCAGATTGAGGCCTTTGCCGACTCCGGCTTCCAGAGTGACAAAGATGACTCCAAGTCCATGTCGGGTTATGTCTTTACCCTCAATGGAGGGACGGTCTGTTGGAAGAGTTCCAAGCAGGAGACCGTTGCTGACTCAACAATGGAAGCGGAGTACATAGCTGCTTGCGATGCCGCAAAAGAAGCTGTCTGGATGAAGAAGTTCCTCACAGAACTTCAGGTGGTTCCTACCAGTGTTGATCCAATACCTCTGTATTGTGACAACAATGGCGCTATAGCTTTAACGAAAGAACCCAGGTCCCATCAGAAGTCCAGACACATCCTAAGGCGGTATCACCTGATCAGGGAGATCGTAGATCGCCGGGATATCGAGGTGAAAAGAGTAGAGACGGAGAATAACATTGCTGATCCATTCACAAAGGTCATTCCTCAGACGCAGTTCGAGAGGCTATTCGAGATGATAGGTCTACGATATGCCAGCCCATGGCCCTAGTGCAAGTGGGAGATTGTTAGTGTATATGCCCTAGGGGCCATTATTGTATCATACTAGCATGTATATTACTTAATGGAAGCTTGGGATATTCACAGTTGTATTGACAGTCTTGCTAAATATGGTAGTATGCTACTTGGTTTGTGTCTACTTTAATATGTCCATATGTTTCTTGTAACGTATCACTTATACATATTAGTAGAGCCCATAGGTTCTTTGCTTGATTACCAGCGTTGTGATGGCAGTCACACTAGTGGGGGCTGGGTAGTCTATAAGCAACATCCTATACATGTCCCTAGTCGTAGGATTATCGAGACATGGCATCGATACTCCAGAGTAGACTAGTGTGTACGCTTCTCATCCCAGTTGGGGAGAAGGTCTGTCCCACAGCCATCAGTACGTCATATTAGAGATAGTATACAGGTGCTCGTTAGGTTACGGGTACACCGGACAGGACTCGCAGGGGAACTGTTGATTGATATTATACCTGTCGTCAGTTAACAGTTCCCAGGTGACATGAGTATAGCATAGTCCGCAGACTTGACACTGCTACTTCGCCTCAAGTGTGTCCCACTGTTCTTAGATTGCTACCCTACCACGGCTCAAAGGAGTCGTGCAAACAGGTAGCAGTTGGGTGCAGTCCCGAGCACTTGGAGGCAGTGGCGGTTAGACAGGATTCGTCTCTCCCGGTATTGGGAGTTGATATCGCGCTGTGTCAGAGAGCCATTACGCAAAGTCCCTGGCCAGGGCAAGCGAGATTTACTGGTAGGTTACAGTAGTTTCTCAGGGTGTAATTGGGCTACGCTCCGACACGACTTATACCGCTATTAGGGAACTGACGCTTGCTGCCCCATAGGCTCGATATGCGATAGTCTTAGACGAACAGACCGGACTGTACGGAGATTGTCACATCAGGCTCAGTAGGAGTTCAGATGGGTTTCCTCATCGGCCTTCTTATCGATATCTACCTGGGGACCGTTACGTACAGCTAGTGCCGCTTGCGGTCTGTGGTTAAACCCACTGCCAGCGTAGCGTCGAGTCTTTAGAGTCCCACACAGAGAGTTTCCCTGCTCCAGGCGAAACGATATAGAGGTCGTATGGTTTTACGACAAGGGTTCGGACGCATACGTGTTTAAACGCACGTGCGACGTTCGGACAGTTTTTACTAGCCGGCTTTGGTTTAAGCCAGATTCTAGTATCGGGTTATTGGATTTATACAGTCTAAATTTTTTCCGTGTTTTCACGGATTGGAGGGGCGTTCTCGTAATTTTTCGGGAAGTTTCTAGAAGCATGGTGACTTGGGGGTTAAGGTGGCATAAGCATTTATTGCTTAATGACTCATTTGTGTGATTCATCCATGGTATTAAATGATGCATTAATTAGTTAATGAGTCATATGATGAATCACACAAGGTGAATGAATCAACTATGATGATTAATCATTTATATTATTTATTTGATAAATTGTTTTGGTTGTTAAATTCAAATGAGCTCATTATTCATATTCATTCTCATCATCACCTTCTCTCTCCTCAAGCTCTCTCATTCTTGAAACCCTAACCTCTCATGTGTTGAGATCAAGGGTTAGCTAGATTAATACATCCATAACCTCACTCTATATCCCCTAGGTAGCTTAAATTAGCACTTTGAGCAACCTAGTTATCTCAAGTTAGAGATCAAGCTTGGCGTAGGAGCTCTCGGGTGGATCGTCTTTGACTCGAGGAGGCCGTTGAGGTACCGATGTTCCAAGAAGCCTACGAGGAGTGGAGGATAGCGATGAAGACCCGAAGGACAAGTAACGTGAGGTATAACTTCGAATCCGAGTAGTTAAATCTCTCGTAGTTTGCTAGTAACGGTTTAGATACGATTCATGCGCTCAAGTCCGTATTACGAAGCTTTGATAATTGTTTTTCACATATTCCGCCTCCCGCAAGTTCGTGGGGTGCGTGACATGGACTTACTGTGACATGGGTGTATGAGACTTGCACCATACTTAATAATGTGATGGGTTTATATTTATCTAAGTTAATCAAAATTAGTGGAGTTTAGTCACATGGTTAAAGCTTGGAGAAGCTTGTGGAACCATTGACCAAGTCCACTAAGTTTGTTTTACTTGTAGATATTTATTAACCTAACCATTATTAACTAGCTATGGTTTATTCTCTACATGGGTTAGTGTATGACACTAACTCACCCATGGTTTCTATTCTCACCTCATGAGTTCATTCTTTCATCTCTTCACTTGAGCTTCTTCTTCCTCATGAGAAAAGCTTACTAGCTTTTCTCAAGGTGAGAAAATATTGTAAGAAAAATTAAATCTAAAGAGAGCCTACTTCCTACTTCATTATCCTCTACTACTTTCCATTTAGCTTAGGGTGTTTGCTTCACTAATTTCACAATTAGTGAAGAGGTAGCATGAGCTTGAGTCTCCTCAACGTAGATCATCTTCGGCCTCGAAGACTTCGAGCAAGCTTGTTCATTTCTCCGGGAGAACCCATACTAGAGTTCGGGAGATCGATACTCGCAGCGAATGGACTACTATACGGAGCTTTAGAAGTGAAGGACCGGTCTACAAAGGTTGTATTCCTCATTCACTTAGTGTAATGGTAGATTACATGTTCATTTCGTCTATTTACTCTAGCTAGATCCTAGGTTAGGGTTCATTAGCACCTTAGAATTTTTGAAATTGGCATGCTTGATGTCTTGAAAACCCAGTAAGGTGCTAAGGAATCCCAACAATAAGAAAATACCACGTCGGCTCAAGTGAGAATCGACACCAAACACCACAAATACAAGTCTCACGAGTCTCACAGTCTAGTCCAATTTACAAGGGTAGATGGAGTATACTAGATACAAAATAATATACATGATGGAATAAAATATCCTTGCAACCCACCTATGAGCAAATCTACAAATAGATGCAATGGAGGCAAAAGAGGAAGTACGCACGCCGCTACTGTGCTGACGGGTCAGACCTGCAAGATACTGTGGCACAACGGGGGTGAGTTGCCAACTCGTGAGTAGTAAGTAACATCTAATAAGGCTATCGCAAGTATGCACGCAAATGCGTCACAGCCCACGTATCTCAAAATGATACAATGTACTAGCATGAATGCAACCTGAATGCATAATTAAACACGAAACCTGAACATGTCTGGTATAAGAAAACCTTTATTCTTATCTTAGAAAAGCATCAGTGCAATAAACTGAGTATCATCAATAAAATCAACAGAAAATCTGTGTCAAGCATCGACACAATATATGTATATCCCAATATCTCAATGTCTCAATATCTCGGGCTCCGTCAGTCCCGATCGGCCCATATCATCAAATCTCACGACCATGTCGGTATCCTCCGGATATCTGCCGCGCCAACAATTACCGGTAGGTAGTCTGCCCCAGCCAGGCTCATCGTCTACAACTCAAGCTTCTTGGCCCGGGGTACCTTACCGGGTCCACCATATACCCGAAACGGTTCATCCAACTCCTCGAATCGGGTCTCGAAAGCTAACATAAATCAGGAAAACTCATGGTGGACGACACATACATCATATCACGAGAAAACCGCAACTTGCATTTTAAAGCGATAACAGGTTTATAAGTCTTGCGGTTTTCCCAAAAACTCCAGAAATCTCATCAATACTGAAATCCTTGAAAAAAATCACAATATATAAACATGCCGGTGATGATGGAAATCTATGATACGGTAGTATATACCATGCGAAGTACGGCCAGAAGCTATGCATGAATCATGATGCAATGAGGTATGTACATATAATTAACAATCCTACGTATCCATTTAATGAAATGAATATACAAGTATAAGTCTACGGATAATATATGATGCAAATGCACAGTTACCAATTTTAAGCAAGTTCTATAGTGTTCGTGACATAGCAATTACCAAAGGCGTGTGTGTTCGCATGAATAGTGCGCGTCCGGCATGAACCAATGGTAATGGTGCAAGTGTCCTATGAGATGATATCACACACACACACACACACACATATACACAAACACACACACACACACACAAATAAGATGGTGCGATGCAATGAGATGAATAACTAGGAAACTACGCATATAAAATGCAAGTACCACAAGTAATCCTAAACTATCGGGCGCCTCGCGCCATCCAGACGATTCCCCTGTAGATGTGTACATCTACTCATTGAGATGCCTCGGCCAATATGATATGATCTCAGCCTTGCCTTTCCGCGCCGCGTCCGATGCCTCCGCTACCGATCCTAGAATTACACAAACACAATACATGAAGCTAAAATTCTGAGAAGGCACGAGGACAAACGATACGAAGAATTAACGTCCTCAAGCTAGACTTGTGTGGACAAAACGTGTACGACATCGCCACAATCTCAACTAGGATCGCTATACGAAACAACTACCAAGCCTAGAACTCAATCGCGCATCCACGACACATCAAATATTATAGGATATAGCATGTAAATCATCGCAACGTCAAATTGAACCAAAATCTAATTATTCCAAAAACCTAGTAAGCACAAAAATAAGGTTTTGGCGTAAAAACTTCACGGATTAGCGATCTAGTGGCCACAATCACAATTAACCATCTTAATAAGTCTCATAAACCTTTGCTACAATTTTAATCTCACCCAATTTTGATTAATCAAAAGTTAGTTTGCAAAAAGCTTAATTTGGACAATTTAAGAATAACAATTTACAAATTAACAACTAGACTAGATTTTTCATGTCATAACATGTTAAACTACTCATCACTACCATAATCAAATGATCAAAACCCTAACTTGATCCAAACCCTTTTCTTGAAATTCCAAAAACTTGAAATCAAAACCATATTAATACCTAAATAAGCTTGATTTAAGAAATTAACCAACAATTAACCAAAGAGTTAAGATTTATACCTCACAAATTTGAGATCAAACTTGCAAATTCTTGGCCTCCCAAAAAGGTTTCTTGCATCAAGATCCAAGCTAGATAGGTCAAGGAATAAAGGGTGAAGATTGAACTATGAACTTGTGAGGTTTTAGTTTGGATTTTTGATGGAATTTTGGGGATTTTTGATGGAAAATGAAGTGGAGAAAACAATAGGGAGAGGGGCTGCAGTTTTCGGCCAGTGAAGAGGAGAGAGGGGTGAGTGTGTGTGTGTGTGTAAAAAGAAAGTCCAAGTCAAGAAAACCCCATTCCCCATTTATTATACCCCATACCCCTTTCAATATTCTATTAATTTAGTTTCTTTTTTTTTCTTTTGAGATGAGAAAGTGAGTTGAAGGAGAGGGGGGGTTGTGCAGGCTCGGCCAGAACAAGAATGAGGGGAGAGAGAGAGTGAGGTGTGTATTTGTGTAGACACATCTTTCCCCAACTCAAGTCAACACCCATACTACTTTGTTTATTACTTTCCTTTTTATTTTCAAGCTTAAACATAGAAATATCTAGAACCATCTTGACAATTTCTTTTCATTTCAAAAACAACATGTTACATTTTGGTTTAATGTGTCATGATGCACAAAACTTGTATTAACCCATTCTAATTTGTAAATCACTAATTAAATGTATTAGTGAAAGCTTATAATAATATTTAAAATAATTAATTAAGGAAAATATTTTAGTAAACTAGCAAATTATAAGTGACTAAATAAATACCAATACTAGCCATTATATATCTAAAATAGGTATAATTAAGTCTATATTGAAAAATAATTATATCTTGGTTTTTTTACGGAAAACACCAGTTATTTTATCGATTATCGGAAAATTCCCCTAAACGATTTTCAAAACGTTACACTTGTATTGTGTTGGACTAAAATTGTGTACGCATGTTTATTGCAAAAGTGCTCTTTGAATATCAGTCGGTTTTCTGTTCTGATTGCAGTGTCGGCTCCCAAACGATATATCCGTGATATTGAGTGTGTTTCCAGTATTTTATCACGAATACCTATAATCTGTAAATACTGAGCAGACACTGATTAATAGTACCGATATATAACAAAATTGATAATGAATGAGAGATATAAGAATGCAGTTTTCTGTGATGAACAAATACCCCCAAACTTATCTTTTGCTCGTCTCGAGCAAAACAAAATCCTAACCTCACTTTCGTAGGGATCACAATTGCACTGAGCTCGTGCAACAAGCCGTTAAATCTCTAGGCGTACCTAATAGGAGGAGTGTTGTCTCCTGAGGGTTTTCAGTGGATTGCACCCACAAAATCCAGTCAAGTTAGCGTCGTGAAGAAACTGATGATTCCAATCTTAAGGTTAAGAATCAAAGCTAGAAGTTCTATTATCCAAGTTAGAAACGTCCAACCCTATTTTTCACTCCTCATAAATTATTTAACATAAGTTAATACATGTCTTTATGTGGTTGTGCGAATAGTGTCCATAAGTTTTCAAGAACTTGATTAGGGTCATCATGTCATAAATATGGACCAGAATAGACTTCTAAAGGATCATACGAGTTTAAAAGGAGTTAAGATTTTCTCAAATTTTGTTCTCCAGTTAGGTTTCAAGTCAGAATTTATATCTTTTTTAACAGAGAATCTAAGTCTTATTTTTCACTCCTACCTTTCACCTGTTATTGTTCATACACACCTTCGTGATAGTGCAAAACGTCTTTATAAATATAAACCATCATATCTCCATGAAAAAACTGTTTTAATAGAAAACTCGTCTTCGCCAAGATTATTCTCCTACAAAGAACCGTGAGGACTTTTAACTCGGAGAGAACACTTTCTTAGCTTGTTTTATTTGGCGATTGGAAACTTAGCGAGCTTTGAGTCAATGAATCCCAAACCAGATGGTTTTAGGGCATTAGGTGTGGAGACACCCCAAGGACTTAATTACCCAAGTTACCAAGACCACAAAACAAAAGACTCATTTTGTTTCATTAAAATATTCTGAAAGCAGTGCAAATGGAGATATAGCCAGCTTTTTCTTTTTAATTCCGAAGACGTGTATATGTGGATAAAGTGTGTAATCACTCCAACAAGGTTCCAGATGGGTTATTTTTCAGACTTATAGCTTCTATTAAAACCTCAATAATATCCTTCATATCCACTTCACCTTGTGAACTAATCTTGATATTACTTAACTTAGAAAAAACATGCTTGATCCTAAAGATGTTTTATCAGTTTTCAAAAGTTTGAGACATGTCAGACCTTTCATCTAATTCTCAAGAACATATGACACGTGTAAAGTGATATAAAATACGCATATCAGCTACGATTAAACTCAAAGGAAGGTTATCTTTCGAGTTTTCAATCTCTCAAAACGGAATTAGTTGTTTCTATCTTATCAACCGAATCGTCAGACTTTGAGTCTAAGTTCCCCCACTGGCTAACATGAAAATTTTTATGTTTTTTGAAGAATTTTTTAAAATTTTTATGGGTTTTTAAATATGTATGCAATGCAGAATATACACATGATGCAGCAAAATAAACGTAGTGCTCACCCCCAAACCTTAGTTTTACGATGTTCTCATCGTTGCCCCCGCCTTCGGTAGCTAGACTTAGACATCAGGGTGAGAATTTATTCAAAAATAAATAAAAAATAAAAAACCTAAGACTAATTACAGCATATACAAGTTAAAAGATTGGGTTAGTCCAGAAATTAATATCAGCCATTTAAAATTTTTGTCTATATAAAGGGCTGGTAAAAAATGTATAAAAAAGAGAAAAAGAAAAAGAACGTGTTAGTTGTTAGTGAAGGGCATGGGTGTGTGTAAGTAGGGATCGGAAGACGTTGAAGGTGAAGATGAAGTTTTTAAGAGGAAAAAGAATTGTTGTCCGAACGAATTGAATTTTCAAGAAGCACGTGTTGAGTTTCGGAGTCAAGTTGGTTTAAAAACTGGAGTTCATTCGCAAAAAAATTGGAAAAGAAAAGGTTCATGGGATATTCCCTAATTGATCCTGACTCAAACTCACCTAGGATATCAAGTTCATCCGCAAAATATTCCTCAAAACTTTGCATGAAAGAATATTTATCAAGGCTTCCTTCATCCCTATAATCCTACACAATCCTATTCTCATCGTTACAGCCCCCTAACTCTCCCAATACAATTTCTCTCTCATCACATTCACAAATGGGTAGGTACATGTCTTCTAAAAACGTAGGTTCCCACACTAATGTTTCCTCCGAAACAATATAAACTGGTGATAAAAAATTGTGGGTTCCTGATTATTGATTTTCTCTAATAATTTATCTTAACCATACCCGTCAAAATCCCAAGCTTCCTCCTCTAAAACTGGAATGCAAAAATCAGTCGGTTCATGAATTTCTTCTTCAAGTAATATTTCAGTTAAATCAACCTCAAATTCATAAGTGACAGGAGGTTCAGTGGGTACCTGAAGGTTAGTGGTGGATTGACTTAGAGGGCTTTCCTGTGTGTCCTGATAACACTTAGTCAATTTATTCACATTATCATCTAGGAAATCATTATAATTCATTTGATCATTTATCTCACTTGGGTGACTCCCTAGATGACAGATATTGACACTATGTGGTCCTAATTGACTGTGTTCACTCTCTAGAATACTTACAGCTACATGCTCTTCGATTCTACCCAAAGATTGAGTTTGAGCATGAAACAATTGCTCAGACTGATGTATAAACATGGCTAGCGTCACAACTGTTTGATTCTTGACCGCAGTCATCACTTCAATACCCTTCACTAAAGTGGTCAACCTAGCATCCATCCCGCTTCATTCCCTAATGATGGCTCAATTGTTTCAGGTAGGGAGGGTTGTGATGGTGGTGATGCTAAAGCTGTTACCCTGTCGACCTCTTTCTCTAAGTTTTCAATCATTTGATCTAGGGTTAAAGTGGGACTGGGATTAGGTGGGTGCCCGTTATCAAAAATCTGGGACGGTTGGTCATCCCCTAGAAAAGGACAATTTTCATGAATGTGGAAAGAATCGTGGCAATTTGAACAAAAGAATTGGGACTGAGTATAAATAAAGGAATAAGAATCGTGAAAAATTTAATTGAATTGTGAATCACCCATATCAATAAGAATTCACAAATATCACAAAAAAAACAAAGAATATCATACCCCTAGCAGTCTACGTTATACTAAGTCAACTAGACCCGCTCAAGAACCTGATTGTCGAAGTAAAACTGTGTCGAGAAATAGGCTCAAGATATACGGATCACAAAGCCAGGTAAGTGCAGAGATAAGGGGAGGTTATCCAACGCTTTCGCGAAGTTCCTTAATTAGAATAACCCTTTCTCGTGAACACTTCTCTAGACACCCTGTGAACAATATACCGTTAAGCAGTGTTCTAAACACAGTTAATTTCCCCTAATGAGCGTGATGTCCTTAAATTCAAAGTTCTAGTTGATTTTTAAATTACCGTGGGTATGCATGAATGCAGTTTTTGTGATTTGTGGGCTACGGAGAAAGGTGATGAAATCCTTAACCGTATCTTTTTTGGTTTCGTGCCCTTATTATCCATATTAAGATGCAAATGCGCAATTCAATAAAAGAATTTAAGAATTCAATCAATAAAGCAATTATTTTTCCATTTAGTCTTAAGCACTGCAACAAATACGGGTTAGTTCTCTATGCAATTGGTGGCAAGTTTGTGCGAAGAATCCTACAGAAGATAGAGTATTGGAATGCGTCGGATTTGAGCGAAGGTGTTAGAAAATACGTACCGATGTGATTTTGGGTTAAGAAACCCCTTTGAAGTGATTACGGGTATTTGAATGTTCGATTGCGCGGGTCAAACTATCCGGATCTTTGACACTATACTTCACTAATGTCTTGCACTGGAATTTGAAGCATGCTCCGCACGATCGCTGATCGTAATTCCGTTAAACCTGAAATGTCGGAAAAATACGATATTTAGTGTCAAAAGCGATATATATGCCCCAATTCCTGCATACTCAAAATTATAAAAATCAAACAATACCACTAGAATACCAACAAGTCACTGGAGATCACACAAACAGAAAAAACCAAATATCCAACCTAGGACCCAGCGGCGCCGGATTTTTTAGCAATGTCGCCGGCCAAATGAAGTTCAATGGTGCTCGATTTTTGTGTGTAATCTCTAGGCTAGTTAAGTGTTCTTATAGTATACTTTGATTTTTAAATTTAATTTCAGAGTGATAACAGGTTGCAAAGACAGAGAACAAAGTAAAAAGAATGTTTGTTGTGTTAGTTTTGAAAAAATATTGAGTTAATAATTAGTGAGTTAGTACGAAACAGAAATAACAATTCCTAATAACTACCAACTCCCCGGCAACGGCGCCAAAAACTTGTTGGGGCCTCACCCTCGCGCGCAAAAGCGTATGTTTTGAAAATGGAATCGTTTTAAGGAAATGGCCACGCACGCGAGCTAGGTCTCGTTTTAAAATTTATAAACCGCAAGTGCACGGCGCGTAGTAGCGAGCCGACAAGTACGGGTCGATCCGCAGGGAATTGTGTATTAGGTTTTGTTGTTTAAGGTTGAACAAATAACGAATTAGTTTGGTTTTTCACAAAAAATATAAAACACGAAAACAAAGAAAAGATGTGAAGAAAGAAATGGCCGTGGCTTTGGCTCGGATGGTCGAATCGCGGCGATTCCTTCGACGTTCCCTTGATCATGAGTTGTCCGTCCTTGTGTCGAACTCGGCGTGAAGCATAACTTGTCAAAGCGGTTGCGTAGCACAAGTCATCAAAATACCGATATTCGACGCAAAACGAGTCCGTATTGTTCACTTACCGTTTACATGTCCAAGCTTGAGATATCAATACTAAGCACAAGAGTTAGCAAGCATACGACAACATCAAAAAAACAAATTAGCGAGTGAGAGAAATTGGTTTTAATGTTAACTTTGCTAAGTGTTTGTGATAGTATAGGATATATGAAAACCGAGGGTTTGTCAAGCACTGGGTCACAAAATACCGTATCCAAACTTAGCAAACTTAACACCAAATTGATTTTAATTTAAACATTGTGAAATGTGGAAAGGGAGTGAGTATGGTATATGAAGAGGTTACAAGGTAACCATGGTTTCAAAATACCATATCACATCAATACATAAACAATCTTTAAGTTAGAATCATGTTAAGCAAATTAAACATAAACAAGAGGAGGAGGAAGACAAAACCTTTCATCTCATTTCCTCACCATCACCACAACCAAAGAAAGATTAGTTACATATAGTAATAGCAAAAGAAAGCAAGTAAGAAAAAAGAAGAAAACAAATAAACAAAGCAAGACAAATATATTAGCAAAGAAATGAGTTGAGGTACAAGATGTTGGTTACTTATTCAACCTCTACAATGAAGCTCTCAAAAGAAAGCTTCAAAAGGGAAGAAGAAGAAGAAGAAGAAACCAAGCTAAAGCTCACACAACTCTCAAAAGCTAAACCAAAAAACTAAACTAGAAATGGGTATATACATATATGGTCCCTTGCTCAATATCTGTTCTGGTATTTATAGGCTCAACTCCAGAATAAACAAACAATATAGATGGACTGATGTGACCAGAATAAATGACCAGAATAAAAATGAGGACATTTGGAGCAAATAGGACCGTTGAGGCCGGTTTTTTGGGAGCTTTCGGCGGTCCAAACTTGGGCTTTTGTGCTCGTGTTGCCATGGTGAACTCAAGTGCACTCAACAAGTCTACTGGTATTGTTTGTTTTCTCTAAATAAACCTAGTTTGTACTCAGTAGAAATGGAGGGAAAATGAGCTATATATCACATCACAACTTTTAGCATTAACTCATGACACCAAACCATATGTGCCCACTTGCACAAGTCATGATGTCCACATGTGCCAAGGCAGCCCCACCATGATCCAAGGATCAAAAGAGCTATGTGCACACTTGTATTGTGTTGGATCAAAATTGTGTACACAAGTTTATTGCAAAAGAGCTCTTTGAGTATCGGTCGGTTTTCTGTTCTGATTGCAGTGTCGGCTCCCAAACACTATATCCATGATATTGAGTGTGTTTCCAGTATTTTATCATGAATACCTGTGATCTGTAATTACTGAGCAGACACTGATTAATAGTACCGATATGTAACAAAATTGATAATGAATGAGAGGTATTAAAATGCAGTTTTCTGTGATGAACACACACCCAATAGCCCCGACCAAGTGACTTTAGGAGAACCCCGTAGCCAAAAGCATCCACTCGGGTGCTCGCGGCCACGGTGTTCCGCCTAAGTGTACTTGGTCGACGGCATCGGGGGTGCGGCCATCTACTAAAGTTCCCGACGAGTATTCGATCGGGTAGTCGGGATTCTTGTTGAATTACCCGACTAAGTTATTGAAAAGTGTTTTCGATATTAGACTAAAATGCAAGGTTTATAGGGTTAGGCATGAAATTCGGAATATGAGATATTCAGGGTTTATGATGTCTAAGGAAATGCGGATTCTAATTATTGTGGTTTTTTGTTTCTTTTCTACGACCGTAAGTGTAATATGTGGGGTATCCCAAATATCGTTGCTATATGTCAAAGGAATTTGGGATACACGTATTTACTTACGTTGATGACATGTGATGTTATGTGTTGTTGTGATATGTTATATTGGATCGTCGTGAATGAATAGCCCGGAGTTTTATGTGAGATGAGAGTTTTTGAATTTTCATTCATGTAAAAACTTGTATGTAATATTCTTTTATTGGGACACTTCCGCGTTGAGGATGATGTCACCATTGATCTATTTTATTTACTTTTCCGCATTAGGATAGACCCAAAGCGGGGAGCACAAGTAACCGGGTTCTAGAGTCCAGTGGGAGACCATCTCGAGGAGTCGAGACTGGGTCTCCTAACTCTAGAATTGGCACGGTTGCTTGCCGCTCTCGTAGGACCTCATAATATATCCAATATTTCATATATTGACTTCTGCTGCTTAGTTCTGTGATGTGATCATATAACTGCGTGAGATGAATGCTAAATATATATATATATATATATATATATATATATATAAACGTTGCTTATGTTTTGCACCCGCGCTAGTCCAGCCCCCGCTCTGCCGTTAGTTAAGTAACCTAACAGTGCATGATGGGGCCCCGTGGAAAATGCGGATGGCATAAACGTACGTTCTATTTTCGTTTCATTTTCTGTGATGTTTAGGGAAACATTAAATTATGGGACTTCATTAATGAGATTAATGAAAAGAAAAGAAACCTAAAGATTTTGTAGAATCAAAAGTTTTTAAAAAGGTAGCTCTGGTTCTTGCTTTGCATAGAGGTATTCCTTGATGAATATCCAGCACCTCATTCGATGAGAAAAGAGCCGAGATCCCTTCACCGGGAGTGACCTCTTTAGCAAAACTAGCAAATGGTACAACCCACTCGGTTTATCATCATAGCTTCTATAGTTCTTGCTTTGCATAGTGGTATTCCTTGATGGATATCCAGCAACACATTCGATGAGGAAAGAGCCAAGATCCCTTCACCGTGTCACGACCCGAAATAGCTCGTGACTGGCCCTTGAATCATATGAAGTTTATAGGACCCCATCTAATCCAAGTAAGCCAAAGCCCAGAAATCTAAAACCATTTTAACTAATAAATGAAGGGAAAATAGTTTAAGAAGTGAAGAAAACATGTTTTAAAAGCAATGTTTTTAAATAAGTAAGCTGAATATGCATTTTTAAAAGTATAGTCTTTTCTGAAAGTTTCGGCAGTGTTCCCTTGTAAATACTGGCCCCGAACGGGGTACAACAAGAATAATATATATATGCAAAGATAAAAGGCATCCCCAAGCGGGAGATAGCTCTTCGTCAATCGACGGTCACAACCACGCAAGCAATATAATATACAACGCCGAAGGGCGAGGATCAAAACTCAGAAAGAACTCAAAACAGTATGAAAACCGTAATACTACAACGCGCGACTCTATGGTCGAAATAATACATAACTGATTTCTAAGTCTGAAACAATATACAAGTTTTGGTTGATGGAATTACTAGATACAACTGAATAATACATGTACAATGGTGGTTCTGATGCAAAAGAACCCACCTACCGAAGCAAGTCACCCATAAGGGAAGCAATGTGCCAGAAAAGCCGCAATGAAACCTGTACGGCGAAACCTGCATGAAACTGTGGCACAACGGGGGTGAGTTGCCAACTCGTGAATAGAAAACATCACATAGCAGAAATCGTATGTATGACTTATCCTAGGTCAATACGATCAGATATATATATCCTCAATATGAATAAGTCTGAAGCATGCGAAAGTGGCAATATAACCTCTATACATAAGTGTAGTGCCAAGTGCTCGTGCCAGTGCCTCAGATAATAACATATCATAAATATGAGGTATGACGATGTAATCACGCCTGTATGTATGTGGATCCCGTCCACGCGTCACCCAATGACAATAACCATCATGCAAATAAATATCATAAGCATATGCATGGAAGTATGAGGATATAAACCATCTGTGTCCCTCGCAACACGTCAAAATCATGGAACCGGAGTGTCCAGCATCGACACTTGAAAACATCATGAAAGCTGTGCCCAGCATCGACACCTAAATCCTCATATATCGGGCTCCGTCAGTCCGGATCAGCCCACGGGCTCCGTCTGCGGAATCGGCCCTCGTCCCCGGCAGTACGGATCGTCCCATATCCATCTATCGACTCTGGTCAGTATCGTCCGGATAACCGCCAAGTCCAACCAATCACCGGAAGGTACTCGCCACCCTGCTAGGCTCATCGTCTACTCCACGAAAAACATTTCTTGCCCCGGAGAACCAGACCGGGTCCACCATGTACCCGCAATCGGCCACATCCGCCTCCTCGAATCGGGTTTCACATGTCGCTCTCAGCACCGAGAAAACACATGGTGGACGCACTGAAATATCATATCAAGGGTAACCGGGTTTTTAAAACAATTACATATTCTCTTTTGAAATACCCACGATTCCCAAATCCAGAAATATCATGGAAACAACATATCTCAATGCGTATAATCAGAAAGCATGATGTATGCGACATGTAAAAGAAATGTAAGCATATCAGTATGTTATGCAACACGGAATAGTAATATGCACATATTTAGGGAAGACCTCTTCTTTAAAATGAATCAGCTTTAAAAGGTATCTTGCGGTTCCCAAATCTCTAATCAAGCCAGAATCATCAATGTATGTGCAAATACGTATGCATGCACGTGTGGGTGTACAATAGGAATACACAGTATATAGGTACACAAGTATGCCATGCAAAGGTCATATCCTGAATGCAACAGTACTACAGTGTAGTGGCATGGCAATTATCGATGATGAAGTGTGTGAGCCGGCAAGCAGTGTACATGGAACATACGCATCATCGATAATGGTGCTGGTGTCCTAACAGCATGGTTGTAATATAGCAATAAACACAAGCAATGCAATGCAAATAGCATGAATATGCGGAATCGAATAATCAACGCAACAGTGAAGAATCTACCTCAATAAATACATCATGCAGCTTTGCCATTTGAAATAAGGCGAATCGGGGTTTTTGGTAAAATAAGGGCTACAGTGTTTTAAGAAAAGATGCGTCGTTTGAAAATATCCGTAGAATCCCTTTTGCTTATCTTTAAAATATCCCCGATTCGTTAGTTATGAAATAGGTATGACTCGGGTCTGGTCTAATTTCTACTAAGTAATCTACTGACCTAACTAACAAGCTAAACAGGAGGGGTATGGAAACCACCTACATCTGAGTCCATATATATATATATATATATATATATATATATATATATAATAGTCGGTGATCCCGCCTCAATAGTATCACATACGATACAATATACATCATATAATATCCTCGAGTCATGAGTGCGGATCTATCATCAATATAAAGTTCGCACGGTAAATCGTCGTACAGCATCCCAATAGCTGGGTACGGGTCACTATCACATTCATCTCATCAATTATCTGGTATCCTTATCATTATATCACATGATCTGGGTACTGATCTAAGTCTAGTACAATTGACACCATCTATATAAATATGAATGCGTGTGTGAAACACACGTCCCAAGGCCCGCTAAAAATCTCATGTCGTATCCCAAATACGAATCCCCTCATATCGCCGATCTCACGGCGCCATGCCCAAACTCATCAACTCATCTCCAGTATCATACACTATCCTCATCATCACGATATAAGTATAGCAATAAGCATGTGTGTGCGTGTGGGTGTAAACCTGTTCTAGGGTTCGCAACTAGGAAATACACTAGTTCACTTCTAACCCTAATCTATCCATAGTACACCTAACACATCTATGATCTCCATGTCACACACTAAGCTATCATATGTATATAGTGTATATAGTATACTAGACATCGAACTGTAGGGGTGCTATACGCCATCCACCCGACTTCCCCGTAGATATAATCTACGCACCTTGCATCTTGCGTGTCGGTGTCGATATTGCCACCATCATCTTCATCGCCTCGGATCACCGTGGGGGTACCTACATATCACACGTGTCGCATCGCAATAAAACCAAATCGAAACTAAAACGACACGCGAAAACCAACACGATACGCTAAAAGGCCTATAGGTTAGAACCTATGGGTACGCTTTCAAAACCATCAAACGACCCTCGATCTCGTCGTGCAAACGTCATGTGATCGAGGTAAAACACGGATACACAACTCCAGAATTCAAAATACGCAATACGGAAACATGAATCAAAACAGCAACTCAGGAAAAGGGTCCCAGATTTCACCCTAGGTCAAATTGGACAATTTTGCGCATGCCAGTTGTCTAATCTATAGATGTAGGAGCTACAGAACCAAAACGAGGCAAATCCATCCTGTTCTGGCCGCAATTTGCGGCCAGAGGGAATAAATTTGCGGCCATGTCAGGGAGTTAGGGGCTGGGGTCTTGGTGATAGCTTCCTGGGTGCCTGCACATCTCACTGTCAATCCAAAAAAAATTTCAGAGTCTCGGGGTGATAGCAGATCCCATATAACCTTCACAGATTCCACAAATCTTCCGATATCGGTTTCTAACCGTATTCCGGGTTTCAAGTCTCAGGTTTGGGTCTTAATTCAAGCACTAGGATGTTCATGTAGCTTCTACTGAGCTCAATTTCACATCACAACCCAAAATTCCCTCAAACCCTAACTAGGTTTTTCCTATGTCCACCAAACTACCCGATATCGATTCAATCTTAACATGGGGTTAAAAGTAATGCAAAAACTAAGCTAATGGTTCAGTAAATACCTTATTTGGCAACTCAAGAAAATTCTCGAGTTGCCCCAACTGGCCAAAATCCTTGCTTTCTTACTCCAAAATGCTTCTCTTGAGCTTGTGCACACTTTTTATGAAATGGGAGTGGGGTTTTGATGTTATATTCATGGTGTTTGAGGGTTTGAAGAGGGGAGGAAGTGAGGAGCAGGAGCAGCAGCAACAACATGAGGGAGAGGGAGAGAAATGAGTGAAGAAATGAGAAGAAATGGCTAAGTCAAGCACACTCACCTACTCTTTCTCTCTCTCACCATACCTCATATTATATTCCCTTCCCTTTTCTTTTCTTTTCTTTTCTTTTACCCAATTCCTTCTCACACCAATAGTAACCCCAAAACAACATGGTAGAAATGCACAAGTGTAAGCAAAAATCAAAAATGATATGTGCATGTTTTGCACAAAATTGTTAAAAATCCGATTAGCGATTTTTAATCGCGATTAGCGATTTTTAATCGCGATTAGCACTAAATTAGCATAAAACTAATCATAAAAACTTTAAAATGGCATAATTCCATAAAATACCCTATTTTAGAATTTTCCATAATTTTTCCAAAATTTTACCCATTTATCGGTATTTAATTATACCGAAATATTAAAATATTCATTAAAATAATATTAAATTATAAAAATTCCCAAAAATAATATTTTTTTTTTTGAAATGTTACAATCTTCCCCTCTTAAAGAAATTCGGTCCCCGAATTTAAATTTAAACCCCCAAATTCTAAAACATTTCAGTAAAAATCCAAGTCGTCGGGGCTCCGAAATCGTCAATACATAAAACGCATCGTAGCGCAATGCAAGCGCATGAGTAATGAGCAGATAACGCAAAATCGAAACTCCGTCAAGCATCCCGCAATCATCGGAGTCATGGTAAAGACACAAATGTCAAAGCCAAATAAAACGAATATACTATAAATCAGAACTATACATGTAAATAGCTGAAGTAAATGCATGCCACATCCCCCTTTTTTTAAGTCGCTGTGCGATGCGCATAACACTGCACAGTGGCGGACGTCTTTCATAAGAAAATAACCATATATGTATATATCTTTTGTTCACTATGTACGTTCCGCCGTTTTGAAAACAATTTAGAAGGGTTTCCTTGTTTTAAACGTTTCGTGTCATATCGGACACGTAGACAAATACTGAGACTATAGCTCGCTTTTTGGAAATCCTTTCGATAACTATCAATGCATGCAAAAATATATCCAGGTATTGTCCTCTGACTAGTCCTGCTCAGTACGAAAACACATACCAAATATCATAAAAACGTACTGCTCCATAAGAATCAATCCCAAAATGTGCATATGAATACTACGTGCGTCTGGTGCGCACGGAAATCAAAATTCCATATATGTGCCATACAGGTGCACAAAAACAACATCTAGGTGCAACGAGTGTGCACGAAACATCTGTCATAGGCAACGTGTGTGCCTGGCAGCAAACTCAGGTGCATCTGATATGCACGAAGAATCCCGATTTAATGCATCTGGCGTGCACCAAAATCGTATCTTAAAACATGCGCCCAACATGCGCGAAAACCCAAATCGGTGCATCCATCATGCACGAATAAAAGCTAAATCCTACGCACTCAACATGCACGAAATCACGAAATCCAATAGCAAGCGTCGAACATGCGCAAGTCCAAATCAAATGCACGGAGTGCAAGAAATCAACATCAATATCAGAATCAAAATCGACACATCGAATGACATCAAATCGAAGTCAGGTGCAGCCGTAGTGCACAAAATATAAACCCGGTGCAACAAAGGCACGAAATATAAATCTGGTACGATAAACGCAAGAAACATAAAACTGGTACGACAAACGCACAAAGTATAGAACTGGTGCATCCTATGCACAAATACCAAGCAATAACTCAAATGCGTAAGCAGCAACACCAAGTGTACCCAGGTGTAAAGAAAATCATAAACGTGTGCAATTGCGTGCACAAAACACATATCAATGCACTACAAGTACATATAAACTATACCAAGTGCAAAAATCAAATCGTGTGCGTAACATATCCACAACATCAAATCAACCGTATGAAATCCATGAAGTCATAAGCAGGTGCAGCCAAGGCACGAAAACGATATCAGGTGCAAGAAAACAAATACCATGAAACTCAGTCATCAAGACTAAATCATGCGAATAGATCGCCCAAAATACCGAAATCCAAAGTGACGGATACGTGATAGTCAAATCACAAAATCACAAATCATAATTACCGTCGTCGGTATATCCTTCTTCAAAGTCGAGAAGGTGTCGGTACATCCAATGCTAGCAGCGCAAGATATCTACTTACCTCTTGCTCATGGTCTGGCGTCCTCTGTCTCTAGGTCCTTATCTTCTCTGTGGATTACCAATCTCGCAATCCATCGGCTCATCGGCCCTATCAGGTGTGCTAACAGAAACGATTCCGTCCTGGCACTTTTCTGGTCATCTCTCGGTCAATCCTCACGACCACTCGTAAAGCAGCACGTCACTGGCGCCGACCTCTGGTCCGCTGAATACACATCATACATCCGATCCTGGGGGCAATTCTTATTGCAGCAGTGTCCTGCAAGGAATCCTGCTTAAGGTTTCTTCCAATCTCGCCTAAGCCGAACTGTACGGAGGCTGGTACTCTTACACAATATTTTCTCGCTCTCTGGACATCTGCATTCTCAGTACAGCATTTACTCGGAAGCTGGTCGCATCCCAACGCCTCTGTAGACATATCGCATCTCTGATGTCAGCGGAGTGGAACGCCGTCTTGTCGAAATCTCGTGCGAACTCTTTACTCCACTCTGTTCCAATGTCGAATGATTCGGACTCGTCTACTCGTGACTGCATGGACTGCGTTCCAATGGTTACACTCGTATCTGGAGTCTCCCAAGCAATGTGTCCCATCACATAATATCTGAAAGATGCCGAACCATCCGATCGATTTGTCAAAACCTCGGAATCCCCCAAGAGCTCAACATCTTGGGTACAGTTTAATAGTATCGAGTACATACCACAGCATCGGTGGTCCAACCGTAGAAGAGCAAACCCAAGCCTCACCAATGGCGCCGCGGAACTGCCGCAAACTCTAAGGTTCAAAGGCTTTCACACGGTCATTATGTCGAGTTAGGGTTTCATTCTTCTAGAGGGTCCATAGAATCGCTTGCATGTCTTTCCGAATACTTTAAACTTGAAATATGGGTTTCTGACATTCGACCGTCTCTATCGACTCTCAACGAATCTGCGTGAAGTCGTCTCAAGCGGGAATCACTCTACCTGATGACCTCGCATCGGGGTAAGCGAACGAACCACATGTCTTAGTCATTCATCCTCGGATGACTAGCGACCTTCCATCATATCACTGAGTATATGCTCAAGCTGCAATAGCTCCAATCATCTGGGTGATATCTCGTCCTTTGCAGCAGCAACTGGCTCATTCGTCTGTACGATGAACAGCGCCTCAATCATCATGAATAAGCGATATATCAATGGTCATCACATCCCGGCTGGCCTCTATCAGTGGCTCAATCCTCTGGTGCCGATCAGCACATCCGGGAAATCTCGTAAAAGCGATCAGTCAAACGCTCATGGCGCGAAAACACAATAAAACAAAGCCTCTATATGCAATCGTATGTCTCTGGAATCACGCCCTTGTCAGTCCTCGTCCACGACGAGCTCATACTGACGCAACTCTAGCCGTAGCTCTCACTGCCCGTGTAATCGTGGCAGCAAAATCATAACCAGTATCGATGAGGATAGATCATATGAATGAATATAATACTGTGCAAGGAAATGTACATCCTATGGTTTCTTAAGCGGAGTAGCGTATCGTAAATATGCTGCGGAACATACGTACGGTACGTCACTCTACTCAAGCTACCTACTCAATCAACCAAGGGTCATCCTACGCGACGAAAATTCGGGTATAATACCCCCTCGACTAAGTTTAAGTTCCGTAAGGTCAAGCCTAAGTTCCGTATATATATAAACGCTCTAGGATCCGCATAGTCAAACTTAGACTCGAACCAAGGTTAACCTAGCGCTCTGATACCAACTTTGTCACGAGCCGAAATAGCTCGTGACTGGCCCCTGAATCATATGAAATCTATAGGACCCCATCTAATCCAAGTAAGCAAAAGCCCAGAAATCTAAAACCATTTTAAATAATAAATGAAGGAAAAATAGTTTAAGAAGTGAAGAAAACATGTTTTAAAATCAAGGTTTTCAAATAAGTAAGCCGAACGTGCATTTTTAAAAGTATAGTCTTTTCTGAAAGTTTCGGCAGAGTTCCCTTGTAAATACTGGCCCCGAACGGGGTACAACAAGAATAATATATATATGCAAAGATAAAAGGCATCCCCAAGCGGGAGCTAGCTCTTCGTCAATCGACGGTCACAACCATGCAAGCAATATAATATACAACGCCGAAGGGCGAGGATCAAAACTCAGAAAGAACTCAAAACAGCAAGAAAACCGTAATACTACAACGCGCGACTCTAAGGTCGAAATAATACATAAATGATTTCTAAGTCTGAAACAATATACAAGTTTTGGTTGATGAAATTACTAGATACAACTGAATAATACATGTACAATGGTGGTTCTGATGCCAAAGAACCTACCTACCGAAGCAAGTCACCCGTAAGGGAAGCAATATGCCAGAAAAGCAGCAATGAAACCTGTATGGCGAAACTTGCAAGAAACTGTGGCACAACGGGGGTGAGTTGCAAACTTGTGAATAGAAAACATCACAGAGCAGAAATCGTTTGTATGACTCATCCTAGGTCAATACGATCTGATATATATATCCTCAATATGAATAAGTCTGAAGCATGCTAAAGTGGAAATATAAACTCTATACATAAGTGTAGTGCCAAGTGCTCGTGCCAGTGACTCAGGTAATAACATATCATAAATATGAGGTATGATCGATGTAATCAGGCCTGTATGTATGTGGATCCCGTCCACGCGTCACCCAATGACAATAACCATCATGCATGTAAATATCATAAGCATATGCATGGAAGTATGAGGATATAAACCATCTGTGTCCCTCGCGACACGTCAAAATCATGGAACCGGAGTGTCCAGCATTGACACTCGAAAACATCATGAAAGTTGTGCCCAGCATCGGCACGTAAATCCTCATATATCGGGCTCCGTCAGTCCGGATCAGCCCACGGGCTCCTTCTGCGGAATCGGCCCTCGGCCCCGGCAGTACGGATCGTCCCATATGAATCTATCGACTCTGGTCAATATCGTTCGGATAACCGCCAGGTCCAACCAATCACCGGTAGGCACTCGCCACCCTGCTAGGCTCATCGTCTACTCCACGAAAAACATTTCTTACCCCGGGGAACCATACCGGGTCGACCATGTACCCGCAATCGACCTCATCCGCCTCCTCGAATCGGGTTTCACATGTCGCTCTCAGCACCGAGAAAACACATGGTGGACGCACTGAAATATCATATCAAGGGTAACCGGGTTTTTAAAACAATTGCATATTCTCTTTTGAAATACCCACGGTTCCCAAATCTAGAAATATCATGGAAACAACATATCTCAATGCGTATAATCAGAAAGCATGATATATGCGACATGTAAAAGAAATGTAACCATATCAGTATGTCATGCAACACGGAATAGTAATATGCACATATTTAGGGAAGACCGCTTCTTTAAAATGAATCAGCTTTAAAAGGTATCTTGCGGTTCCCAAATCTCTAATCAAGCCAGAATCATCAATGTATGTGCAAATATGTATGCATGCACGTGTGGGTGTACAATAGGAATACACAGTATATAGGTACACAAGTATGCCATGCAAGGGTCATATCCTGAATGCAACAGTACTACAGTGTAGTGGCATGGCAATTATCGATGATGAAGTGTGTGAGCCGGCAAGCAGTGTACGTGGAACATACGCATCATCAATAATGGTGCTGGTGTCCTAACAGCATGGTTGTAATATAGCAATAAACACAAGCAATGCAATGCAAATAGCATGAATATGCGGAATCGAATAATCAACGCAACAATGAAGAATCTACCTCAATAAATACATCATGCAGCTTTGTCATTTGAAATAAGGCGAATCGGGGTTTTTGGTAAAATAAGGGCTACGGTGTTTTAATAAAAGATGCGTCGTTTGAAAATATCCGTAGAATCCATTTTGCCTATCTTTAAAATATCCTCGATTCGTTAGTTTTGAAATAGGTATGACTCGGGTCTGGTCTAATTTCTACTAAGTAATCTACAGACCTAACTAACAAGCTAAACAGGAGGGGGTATGGAAACCACCAACATCTGAGTCGATATATATATATATATATATATATATATATATATATATATATAATAGTCGGTGATCCCACCTCAATAGTATCACATACGATACAATATACATCTATAATATCCTCGAGTCATGATTACGGATCTATCATCAATATAAAGCTCGCACGGTAAATCGTCGTACGGTATCCCAATAGCTGGGTACGGGTCACTATCACATTCATCTCATCAATTATCTGGTATCCTTATTATCATATCATATGATCTAGGTACTGATCTAAGTCTAGTACAATCGACACCATCTATATAAATATGAATGCGTGTGCGAAACACACCTCCCAAGGCTCGCTAAAAATCTCATGTCGTATCCCAAATACGAATCACCTCATATCGCCGATCTCACGGCACCATTCCCAAACTCATCAACTCATCTCCAGTATCATACACTATCCTCATCATCACGATATAAGTATAGCAATAAGCATGTGTGTGCGTGTGGGTGTAAACCTGTTCTAGGGTTCACAACTAGGAAATACACTAGTTCACTTCTAACCCTAATCTATCCATAGTACACCTAACACATCTATGATCTCCATGTCACGCACTAAGCTATCATATATATATAGTGTATATAGTATACTAGACATCGAACTGTGGGGGTGCTATACGCCATCCACCCGACTTCCCCCGTAGATATAATCTACTCACCTTGCATCTTGCGTGTCGATGTCGATATTGCCGCCATCATTTTCATCGCCTCGGATCACCGTGGGGGTACCTACATATCACACGTGTCGCATCGCAATAAAACCAAATCGAAACTAAAACGACACGCGAAAACCAACACGATATGCTAAAAGGCCTATAGGTTAGAACCTATGGGTACGCTTTCAAATCCATCAAACGACACTCGATCTCGTCGTGCAAACGTCATGTGATCGAGGTAAAACATAGATACACAATTCCAGAATTCAAAATACGCAATAAGGAAACATGAATCAAAACAGCAACTCAGGAAAAGGGTCCCAGATTTCACCCTAGGTCAAATTGGACAATTTTGCACATTCCAGGGGTCTAATCTATAGATGTAGGACCAAAACGAGGCAAATCCAACCTGTTCTGGCCGCAATTTGCGTCCAGAGGGAATAAATCTGCGGCTATGTCAGGGAGTTAGGGGCTGGGGTCTTGGTGATAGCTTCCTGGGTGCCTGCACATCTCACTGTCAATCCAAAAAAAATTTCAGAGTCTCGGGGTGATAGCAGATCCCATATTACCTTCACAGATTCCACAAATCTTCCGATATCGGTTTCTAAATCCGTATTCCGGGTTTCAAGTCTCAGGTTTGGGTCTTAATTCAAGCACTAGGGTGTTCATGTAGCCTCTACTGAGCTCAATTTCACATCACAACCCAAAATTCCCTCAAACCCTAACTAGGTTTTTCCTATGTCCACCAAACTACCTGATATCGATTCAATCTTAACATGGGGTTAAAAGTAATGCAAAAACTAAGCTAATGGTTCAGTAAATACCTCATTTGGCAACTCAAGAAAATTCTCGAGTTGCCCCAAGTGGCCAAAATCCTTGCTTTCTTGGTCCAAAATGCTTCTCTTGAGCTTGTGCCCACTTTTTGTGAAATGGGAGTGGGGTTTTGATGTTATATTCATGGTGTTTGAGGGTTTGAAGAGGGGAGGAAGTGAGGAGCAGGAGCAGCAGCAGCAACATGAGGGAGAGAGAGAGAAATGAGTGAAGAAATGAGAAGAAATGGCTAAGTCAAGCACCCTCACCTACTCTTTCTCTCTCTCACCATACCTCATATTATATTCCCTTTCCTTTTCTTTTCTTTTCTTTTACCCAATTCCTTCTCACACCAATAGTAACCCTAAAACAACATGGTAGAAATGCACAAGTGTAAGCAAAAATCAAAAATGATATGTGCATGTTTTGCACAAAAATGCTAAAAATCCGATTAGCGATTTTTAATCGCGATTAGCACTAAATTAGAATAAAACTAATCATAAAAACTTAAAAATGGCATAATTCCATAAAATACCCTATTTTAGAATTTTCCATAATTTTTCCAAAATTTACCCATTTATCGGTATTTAATTATACCGAAATATTAAAATATTCATTAAAATAATATTAAATTATAAAAATTCCCAAAAATAATATTTTATTTTTTTTGAAATGTTACACACCGAGAGTGACCTCTTTAGCAAAAGCTAGTAAAAGTTATTCGGTTTATTTTTGAAAACTACTCGATTTTAAAAGCGGAGCTTAAACCACTCTTTTCAAAATCACTAGATTCTACAACGATATCAAGTTCATTACGGTAAAAGTTTTCTTAAAAACCAGCCGTAGCCCTCCATCATTTCAGATAAATGTTATTTAGTATTTGTGCTGCGTTTGTTGGCCTTCGTCAAGGCGTAGTGTGAGGTAGCTGATTAGTGCTTATTTTTAGCATGTGATGTGAGTAGATTAGGGTAGTTGTGCGACTTTGTTGGCCTGCGTCAAGGGTCGTGCGGGTGGATTTAATTCAATCAAGAAATGAATGGGTTGAACTTGACCAGCGGCCTGTGGTTTGTTGGCCTTCGTCAAGGTCATAGGAAGCTAGGGGTAAAAACAATAATTGGGAATTTCAAGTGTTGAAATTTGCAATGAGATTGCATACCTTCTATATGATAGTTGGATCCCGATATCCACTGCGAGTAAAAGTTACTCCTGGGAGAGTTTTCTACTTTGCAATTAGCCGATCCATTAGATGTGTAAGAAAGGTGTTAACGGGGTGATGCCCCTACGGAAACGAGATTATTTAATTAGATCCATACGAAAGCATGAGGAGACTCCTTCGGATTACCAATACCTGCCTGGCCGAACGATTGGCGAACTTGTAGGGTGTAATTAATCCCGGCTAATCTTACCTTTTAAGGTTTGAAGGAAGATTTGATAAAAACAGTGGGAGCCATCCTGATTAGATAAAATAATAACCAATCTAATCTTGCAAAGAGCGCACGCAAAAGTGATTATCCTTCTCTCTCTCCTGGTAGCGACCAATTATACGCCTTAATCAAGATAATAATATGGATGTATTGACCGAACCCACTTATTATACTGGGCTAGGTTCCGTTCTATCTTATGATTGTCATAAGTTTGAGCAAGGAATATGGGAATATCCGGATTCCCATGCCACCCAAATGAAGAATAAGCATATTGATTCATCGTCTTCGGGTGTGTTCGTAACCAAGAACTGTTTCTCAGTTTGCTCTACATCCTGGGTATTAGATACCGGATCAGGATCCCACGTATGTTATTTGTTACATGGGCTAAAGAAAGGTAGAGGACTAGGAAAGGGCGATATGTCTCTAAAAGAAGGGAATGATGTAATTGTAAGTCGATGTCGCGCACCCTACGTGTTCGCGGGGAGGCGGAATTTGCAAAAAATGATTTTTACGAGCTTCGCAACACCGACTAGAACCAAGGATCGTCTATAAACCCTAGCTAGCAAACTACTTGAGGTTTAACTACTCGGATACGAAGTTATACCTCACGATACATGTCCTTCGGGTCTTCATCGCTGTCCTCCTCGTCTACGTAGGCTCCAAGGATCGATCCGGATCATAGCTTCTTCGACGGCCTCCTCGAGTCAAAGAAGATCCACCCGAGAGTCTATAGTCCGAGCTCCACCTCAAAACCGAGGTAACTAGGGCAACAAGCTTGCCAAACTTGATGGCCCAGGTGATGTAGAGTATGAAGATAGATTTATTTGTCTCTTGAAAACCTATGATTCTCAACACATGAGATCTGTTAGGGTTTTGATGTGAGGAAGATGAAGAGAGCTAGCTTGAGAGCTCACTTGAGGAAAGAGAAATGGTTTTGATAAATGATAATGATCAATGAAAATGAGATGGCTAACTTGACATGACCATAAGCATGGCATGAAAAATATCTCATCAAAATATCTAGGTCATAAAATATCTCACAAAAATATCTAAGTTAAATAGTCAAACCAAGTCAAGTGGTCAAGCCAAGTCAAAAGGTCAAACAAAGTCAAGTAGTCAAAACTAGTAGCCATGCCTCAATTATTATTTACAAAAATAACAAATACTTTCCTCCACCTCATAATTGTTTTAATCAAGTAAATTGTCAAAACCCTAATGTGGTGTCTCCTTCTGTGCTCCTCTCATCCGTATATACATCCCCGCATTCGTGTTCCGAGAAACACGAATACAAAGAGACGAAACTGATCCATCAATATAATACTAGGATCTGGCTTAAACCAAAGCCCACTAGTATTATCCGCCCGAACATGATACGCGCACAAGTGTACGTAAGTGATCGAAGCCCTGCCGTAAAACCATACGGCCTCTACACCTTTTGCCCAGTGCAGGGAAACTCTCCGTGGGACTCTAAAGACTCGACACTACGCTTGCAGTGGGTTTAACCACAGGCCGCAAGCGGTACTATCTGCACGTAACAGTCCCCAGGTAGATGTCGATAAGAAGGTCGATGAGGAAAACCCATCCGAACTCTTACTGAGCCTGAATGTGACAATCTCTGTACAGTCCAGTCTATTCGTCTAAGAGTATCGCATATCGGGCCTAGGGGGGCGGTTATCATCAGACCCCTAATAGCACAATAAGTCATGCAGAGTGTAGCCCAAAACACCCTGAGAAACTACTGGAATACCTACCAGTAAATCTCGCTTGCCCTGACCAGGGACTTTGTGTAATGGTTCTCCGAACACAGCACGATATCAACTCCCAAAACCGGGATAAACGAATCCTATCTAACTGCTCCTGCCTTCAAGTGCTTCAGGACTGCACCCAACTACTACCTGTTTGCACGACTCCTTTGAGCGGTGGTAGTAATCAAAGTACAGTGGGAACACACTCGAGGCGAAGTAGCAGTGTCAAGTCGACGGACTAAGCTGTACTCATGTCACCTGGGAACTGCTACCCGACGATAGGTATAATACCCACCAACAGTTCCCAACGAGTCCTGTCCAGTGTACTCGAAACCTAATGAGCATCTGCATACTATCTCCAGTACGACGTACTAATGGCTGTGGAACAGACCATCTCCCATGCTAGGATGAGAAACGTATACACTAGTTTATTCCGGAGTATCGATGCCCCGTCTCGATAATCCTACGACTAGGGACCTGTATAAGGGTGTGCTTGTAGATTACCCAGCCCCCACTAGTGTGACTGCCATCACAACGCTGGTAATCAAGCAAAGATCCTAAGGGTTCTATTAATATGTATAAGCGATATGCTAAAAGAAACACATGCACATATTGAAGTAGAAACAAACCAAGTAGCATACTACCATTTTGAGCATGACTGTTAATACAACTGTGAATATCCCAAGCTTCAGTATGATACAATAATAGTCTCTAGGGCATACATCACTAACAATCTCCCACTTGCACTAGGGCCATGTACTGGCGTATCGCAGACTTATCATCTCGATTAGCCGCTCGAACTATGTCTGAAGGGTGACTTTCGTGAGTGGATCTGCAGTGTTATTCTCCGTATCTACTCTCCTCACCTCGATCTCTTGGCGATCTACGATCTCCCTGATCAAGTGGTACCGCCTCAAAATGTGTTTGGACTTCTGATGGGACCTGGGTTCCTTCGCTAAAGCTATAGCGTCGTTGTTGTCACAATACAGAGGTATTGGATTAACAATGGTTGGAACCACCTGAAGTTCCGTAAGGAACTTCTTCATCCAGACAGCTTCTTTTGTTGCATCGCAAGCAGCTGTGTACTCTGCTTCCATCATCGAGTCAGCAACAGTGTCCTGCTTAGAGCTCTTCCAACAGACCGCCCTTCCATTGAGGGTAAAGACATAACCCGACATGGACTTGGAGTCATCCTTGTCACTCTGGAAGCTGGAGTCAGCAAAGGCCTCGATTTGGAGGTCTTTTCCGCCATACACCAAGAACATCTCCTTAGTCCTTCTCAGGTACTTGAGAATGTTCTTTTCCGCTATCCAGTGCTTCTCCCCTGGGTTTGACTGATGCCGGCTTACAACGCTCAATGCGTATGCTACATCTGGTCTAGTACATAACATCGCATACATTATAGAGCCTACCGCAAATGCGTAGGATATATTTGACATGCGAGCCCTTTCCAAATCAGTCTTTGGGGACATCTATTTGGAGAGGGTGATTCCGTGACAAGCCGGTAGATTACCGCGCTTTGAATCTTCCATACTGAATCTTTTCAGTATGGTGTCGATGTACCTGGACTGCGAAAGTCCCAACATCTTCTTAGATCTATCACGATAGATCTGGATCCCCAGAATGTAGTTGGCATCACCCAGGTCTTTCATGGAGAACCTCTGTGACAAGAATCCTTTGACTGATTGTAGCATAGGAATGTCATTTCCTATCAAGAGAATGTCATCCACGTACAAGAAAAGGAATACCACATTTCTCCCTACAATCTTACTATATATGCATGGTTCATCTGGATTTTTGATAAAGTTGAATTCTTTGACTGTATCATCAAAACATATGTTCCAACTCCGCGATGCCTGCTTTAGTCCATAAATGGACTTAAGCAACTTTCACACTTTCCCGCTGCTCCCACTCAGATTGAAACCCTCTGGCTGATCCATATAGACGCACTCTTCCAAATATCCATTTAGAAAAGCCGTCTTTACGTCCATATGCCAGATCTCATAATCGTGGAAGGCAGCAATGGCAAGAAGAACCCGAATGGATTTTAGCATAGCCACTGGAGAAAAGGTTTCATCATAGTCCAAACCAGGTCTTTGACGAAAACCTTTTGCAACAAGTCTAGTCTTATAGCTTTCAACCTGTCCATCTACACCAATCTTCTTTCTGAAGATCCATTTGCAGCCTACGGGTTTTACCCCTTCTGGAGCAATGTCCAAAGTCCATACTTTGTTGGTGTATATGGACTCCATCTCGGTCCTCATTGCATCCAGCCATTTTACCGAGTCGCTGCTCTGAATGGCTTGCTGGAAGCTAGTAGGCTCATCATTGTCAATGATGCAATCCTCTCGATCCCCGTATATGAGAAAACCGTAGTATCTCTCGGGCGGACGACATTGTCTACTGTTGGTGATATGTATGCCCTAGAGGCCATTACTGTACATACGATGTATATTGTAGTGGATGCTTGGACATATATAGTGAGGACTTTCTTGCTCGACATGATAGTATGCTATTTGGTTGCTGTTTATCTTAACATGTACTCTGATTGTCTCTATGTTACATGTTGATAAAGCCCTTAGGATGAGTACTTGACTACCAGGACTATGATGCCGATCATTCTAGTGGGGACAGTGTAGTCTCTAAGTACATCCTTCAAATGTTCGTAGTCGTAGGTGTATCGAGACAGGGCATCGATATACCAGAGTAGACTAGCGTATGCTTCTCGACCCATGTAGATGGGCGATGGATGTTCCCATATCAATAGAAAAGATACCCCTGGAGTTCTTAGGGTATCCCATAAACTTACACAGTACTGAGCGTGCCTCGAGCTTGTCCGCATGCTGTTTTTTTTTTTACAAAAGCTGGACATCCCCATGTCTTAAGGTACTTAAGGCAGGGTTTCTTCCCACTCCACATCAGATATGGTGTGGTAGGCACTGACTTAGTAGGAACCTTGTTCAAAAGATATGCAGCTTATTCTAGTGCATAACCCCAGAAGAATCACGGTAACTCAGCCTTACTCATCATAGAACGAACCATATCCAATAGGGTTCGATTCCTCCATTTCGATACACCGTTGTGTTGTGGTGTGTATGGAGGAGTAAGCTGAGAGAGAATTCCATTCTCTTTTTAGTAGTCCAGGAACTCGGCACTTAAGTATTCACCGCCTCGATTAGATCTCAGTGTCTTGATACTTCTGCCTGTTTGTTTTTCCACTTCATTCTTATATTCCTGGAATTTTTCAAAGGGTTCGGATTAAGCTTCATCAAGAAGATATGTCCATATCTAGAGAAATCATCCATAAAAGTAATGATATAGGAATAACCACTTCGTGCATCTGTAGATATTGGACTACACACGTCGCTGTGTATGAGTCCCAAGAGCTCGCTCGCTCTTACTCCGTGTCCAGAGGACGGAGTCTTTGTCATCTTTCCTATGAGACAAGATTGACAAGTTGCATAAGACTGATATTCGAACAGATCCAAATATCCCTCTTTATGTAACTTCGTCAACCGTGTTTCATTGATGTAACCCAGTCTACAATGCCTTAAGAGAGCTTTATTTAATTCTGGAGACTTTCTTTTAAGTGTGTTCTGGACATTTGAAAACCTGATCTTGATTCAATATATATTGTCCTCTAGTGTACCTGACCCAGACAAACTTTGATTTAGGTGGATGTGAACCACATCGCTTACAAACTAGACTTGGTACACACAAACAGTTACGTAGATTCAATATCTGCCCACTTGTCAATTCTAGGTGATATACCCTACAGATACAGCATCTACGCTCATTCCGTTAGCAACCCTGAGAGTCATATCACCTGCCCTGATAACTCTACGGTTTCTCAAAGCCTGTAATGAATTACAGTTATGAGATCCTGATCCGGTATCTAGTACCCAGGAAGTGGAGTTAATTGACAAACCGTTTTCAATCACAAACACACCCGAAGTCGAAGCCACAACATGCTTCGTATCCTAGATTCTGACTTTCCAAGCCCTGCATCCCTTCTGCTAATGCCCTTTCCCATAACAATAGGAACATCCCTCCTTCCCTACTGTTAACCCCGAAACTTTTGCCCTTCCCTTTTCTTCTACCTTATCGACACCGCCTATCTGCTTTGTGGAGGTCTTCTTCTTCTAACCCTTGGCATCCTCCTTATATCCAGAAGAGGAAGATTCCCCAATAAGCAGAGCGGGTGTCTCCCTGGTTTCCTTCAGGGTGCTCTCAACTGGAAGTATAACTTTCTTCCCCTGGGCGTAAGTAGAAGGTAGGGACTGTAGAATCAAGTCAGCATATGACTCGTTCTCGAACGTGGTCTCCAAGTCCGTGAGCTTTTTAATATAGCTAATCATTGTAGGGACGTGTGTTGGATATAGTGCCCTCACTGTCAATTATTGGATCACAGGTACGTGATTGCAATGATTGAGGGAGGACCTATACCGGTAGGACAGTCTTACTCGAGATGATGTATGCTATCTGGTTTGCCTTTATCATCGTGTACAGCTTTAGGTGACATGATCACTATTACACGTTGATAGAGCCCTTAGGATTCTTGCTTGACTACCAGCAGTATGATGGCGATCATATATGTGAGAGTTGGGTAGTTCATAAGCACATCCTTAAAAGTGGTCACTAATCGTGGGAGTTTCGAGACAGGGCATCTATACTCCGGAGTAGACTAGTGTATACAGTCGAGACCACGACGAGGGGTGGTGGCCGGTCTCACAAGCCATTGGTGTCAGTTGGTTCACCTAAGATGTATACAGGCGCTCATTGGGTTATGAGTGCACCGGACATGACTCGCCGGGAACATGCTAGTTGGTATTATACTTAGCGTTAGATAGCGGTTCCCTGGTGACATGTGTACAGGTTAGTTCATCGACCCGAGGTCGTCATTTGTCTTGTGTGAGTTCCCACTGTGCTTAGATTACTACCCTACCACGGCTCAAAGGAGTCGTGCAAACAGGTTTTAGTTGGGTACAGTCCCGAGCCACATAGAGGCAATGAGCGGATCGGCAAGGGATTCGTCTCTCCCGGTATTGGGGGTGAGATCGCGCTGTGTCTAGCAGAGCCATTACACCAAGTCCTTGGCCAAGGAAGGTGAGAATTACTGGTAGGTATTCCAGTAGTTTCTCAGGGTGTTTAGGGCTACCCTCCGACACGACTTATACAGCTTTTGGGGGTCTGACGTTACCAGCCCCTACACCGGATATGCGATGCTCATAGACGAACGGACCGGACTGTACGGATATTGTCACTGATAGGCTCAGTAGGGTTTCAGGATGAGTTCGCTCATCAGCTTCCCTTTCTGTCAATACATGGGCAGCCGTTACGTACAGCTAGTACCACTGAGGGCTTGTGGTTAAACCCACTGCCAGAGTATTGACGAGTCTTTAGAGTCCCCCACAGATAGTTTCCCAAGTTCGGGCGAAACGTTGTAGAGGCCGTATGGTTTTATGGCAGGGTTTGAACATGCACGTGCATTTGTACACGTGTCATATTTCGGACAGATAATACTGGTGGGCTTTGGTTTAAGCCGGATCCAAGTATTATATTGAGTCGGAATATTTTAGTCTCATCGTATTCGTATTCGGTCGGAATACGGATACAGGTATGTATTTACAGGTGAGGGGTATTCTCGTAATCCGTTACGAGAATATTTTAGAAGATGCATTTCTTTTTGATTTAATCATTTTGGTTTAAATTATTATTGGATTTGGAAAGTGTGACTCATTCATGGTGATACATTTCTTCTAGCATGTTCATTAGTGACTCATGTTAATGAGTCACTAAGTGAGTCATGATAAAATTAATTGTGTTTTGTTTTGGGTGTAGATATTTTAGGGTTTGTGGAGATATTTTTTATGAGATATTTTCTTTACACAACCTTATATATCTACTCACAAAAGAAAATGATAACAAGTTTTATGCTTGGTTCTTTTGCTCACTTGATTCATTTCTTGAGCTCACACTCTCCAAACCGTAGCATCTTCTTCAACCTCCACTCTTACCCTCTCATGTGATAAGAACCAAAGAGTGTATTGAGACAAAGTATTCCACTCATTCTCTACTTCATCTTGGTCATATCTTTTGGCAGACTTGATGTCCGAGTTGCCTCGGTATAGAGGCGGGAGCCCGTATAAAGAATCGATGATGTGGTGCCACCTCGACGAGGAGACAGAAGATCGGAGATGCCGCGAGGAGCGTGGGATGATGGCTAAAGACCGAAGGACACAGATCGATCGGTATAGCCTTTCTACCTCTTTACAGTTTGTTAGTTGAGCGTTAATGGCAAGATCCGAGTTATAGTATGCGATAGCGCCACTTGTAACAGTTTTTGTTCCACGTTTGGCCCCAGATTATTGGCCGGGGCGCTACCGTAGACTTACATAGTATCAGAGCCACGCCATTAAGGTTTACTAGCTTGTTCTAACGTGTTTAAAATATTGATCGAACGAAATTTCCAAAACCGCACTTTTCATGATAAAGTTTCTGTCGAATTTTTAAACTGGTCTAAAAATTATTTTGAGTGTGTCAGAAATTCGTGCAGGCTTTTTTAAGACTCTGGAAGAAATTTGGTCGACTGAACCTTCAAGACCGCCGCGGAACCACCGCACAAGCCTTGTATTGGCCGCGATTCCGCCGCCGTTTTGAGGCTTCAGTGCACCATTTTTCTTCTGGGTGTCTTTCATGTGGAATTGTGGTTTCTGGAATATTTTGTTTGGGCCCAGATTTTGTTTGAGTACTGGAGTTGTACTTGGGACCCACTTCGGGAAGTTTTGTCGATTGGAATTTTAAATGTGTTAGTTTACAGTGCTTACAGTATATCTCCGACCGTGAATGTCATTCGAGCGGTAAATCGTGTCTAATTGCTATAGCTCTTTTAGATGGGTTTGCGAACGTGACATTCGCGTTGATGTTCTGTGTTGTGCTGTGATGTTGCGGATTTGTGGTGGATAGCTGTGTGCACTGGTAGTGCAGTTTGGATTTATTTGTACATTTGATATTGCGAGGCGAGCATCCAACATGTGGACTGTCGTCACTGCCTGTTTGTATATTATTCTTTTGGGGCACGACCGGGTTGAGGTCGATGTACCCGTTGTATATATTTTCATTTCTGTACTAGGTTTACCCCGCGACGGAGTGCACGGATAGCCGGGTTCTAGAGGGCAACGGGTCCGTATCTCATGGCTTTGAGAGGCAAAGGGGCCTCACTCTAGAATTGGCAGACTATTCGCCGCACTCGTAGGGGGTACAGGTTGACCCAAGATGTAGTGCCCAAGTTACCGGATTCCGTGAAGTGCTGGGTGGTCCATTCACTTTGCTGTAGGGGGCTGCCTCGCTTCAGGTTTTGGCGGGTAACTTGCCACACTCGTAGGGGTCTAGGTTTCATTGCACAGGCTATCCACACGACCAGCGGAACGTCGGGTTTCAGTAGCGGCTCTGTGAAACCCGGGGATCCCAGATTATCTATATTGTTCTGTGATGCTTATTACTTTTCTGTAATGTTGCATTTATCATGCCTGGAGCGATTATTGTATATTGGTATATATACTAGTAGATGCTGTATATGTTTTACACCCGCGCTAGTCCAGTCCCCGCTCTGTCGTTAGTTAAGTAACCTAACGGGTGATGACGGGACCCAGTGACGAATGCGGATGGCATATACGTACATTTTATTCTCGTTCTTTTCTGGTGTGATTAATTGATGAGACTGTGTTGATTCTGATCAATGCAAAGCAAAAACAAACCTGTTTAACGCTGTTGGAATAGTTTTCAAAAAATGTTATTACAAAGACGTTTTCTTTTGTTTTGCACAGTGGTATTCAGTTGGAATATCCTGCACCTCATTCGACGAGGCAAGGGCCGAGATCCCTTCACCGGGAGTGACCCCTTGGGCAGAAGTTTGCATCAGGGTAATAACTTCACTATAGTCGATTACTTGTTGCTTTGCATCGCGGTATTCAGTTGGAATATCCTGCACCTCATTCCATGAGGAAAGGGCCAAGATCCCTTCACCGGGAGTGACCTCTTTAGCGAAGGTTTTCGCCACTATATTTTGTAAAAAGCTATCAGGTTCCTTCAGCGATATCAAGTTCGTTACGTTAAAGGTTATTCACAAAAAACCAGCCGTAGCCCTCCGTCATTTCAGTTGGGTATTCAGTAGTATTTAAGCTATGTATTTTGACCAACGCCAAGGCATAGTGTTTGGTAGCTGTTGGGTATTCATCTGTTGCATAGATAAATGAGTTGGTTTGGGACAGTCGTTCTGCCATTTGGCCAACGTCAGGGGTATGTACGGGTGGGTTCAAATTAACAAGATAATGATGGGTAGAACTTGACATGTGACTTATGGCATTTGGCTAACGTCAGGGTCATAAGAGCATGGGGCAAAAATCCATATCGGGAGTTTCTAAAGAAACTGAAACTTGCCAGGCATGCGCATACCTTCTGGAGTGTGATAACGTGAGTGGATTCCTTCACGTTATCATGCGATGATAGTTGGATCCCGATTCCCACCGATGAGTTGGTTTACTCTTCGAGTGATCCCGACTAATTCTTCTTTCAGGTTTGGAGGAGAATTTGACGGTACAGTGGGAGATTTCCTAATTAGATAAAGTGATAACCATTCTGATCTAGGTTAGAGTGCACGCAGAGTGTTTCTTTTCTCTCTCTCTTTGGCAGCGACCATTGACTGACCCTAGACTATGACTCAGTGACCAAGTTGATCGAACCTTCTTAAAATACTGGCTTTTGGATTGTCTGAGTTGCATAAGTCATTGCCGCTCCTTCTTTTACCCTTTGCATTTCTCCAGAACACCTCGTATTACTACGAACATCCACTTCCATTGGATAAATCCATCGTATGGTTATATACGAACTCGAAGGGACTTCTTCGAGGATGGATCCAGGTTCAGGAGAAATTGAATTGGTTTATTCAGTTGTCTTTTATCATCGCCTTCTCTCAGGTTGCGAGTACTCCTTGGTTTAGGAGAGTACACCTATTACGCTTATTGGATAGTCTTCTTCCAAACCATAGGCAGGTGCCGAAAGGTAGGGAATGAAGAAAACCATTTAGCCTAAGTAGGGTGTACAGAAGGTAATAAGTAAAGACAAAATAAAGGGATTAGAAAGAGGGCAAAGTAAATTGCGACTGCTATCATTCACGACCAAACCGCGTAGTTCTTCGCCACTCCTAGTTCACCTTTGCATTTCTCCAGAACACCCCGTATTATTACGGACATCCACTTCCATTGGATAAATCCATCGTATGGTTATATACGAACTCGAAGGAACTTGTTCCAGATTCGAGGATGGATTCAGGTTCAGGAGAAATAGAATAAGATTTTATTCAGTTGTCTTTGATCATCACCTTCTCTCAGGTTATGAGTACTCCTTGGTTTAACGCTTATTGGATAGTCTTCTTCCAAACCATAGGCGGGTGCCGAACGGTAGGGAAGGAAGAAAACCATTTAGCCTAACGATGGTGTAAAGAAGGTAATGACTAAAGACAAATAAAGGGATTTGGAGAGATGGCGGCGAAATATACGGTTACAGTCATGAATCTGGATAATGGAAGAGGCATTACTAGGAATACCAGGATACCCCTTCGAAACATTTTCATGTTTCAGTTTCACTGTGCATTGTTAAAGGAAAACTGATTTCCCGATTAGATACTTACTCCAGGGTATGTATTTATCTGGTATGATTCTCACATCTGCATGGTTTTACAGATGATGAGTGGTAGTAAGTTATTGGGAATTAGGTGATCATCCTCATTATATCGGAATTCGTTGTAATTGGTGATATTTGAGGAAATCGCCTGGGTTTTTGCCGGACGGCAAGTATTTGGTTTTGAGTATCCGTTGTTGTGCACCAATTTCAAACTGATATATCTGTATATTTAGTTTTATAAAGTGAGATATAACTTTTTGAAATTATGTCCGTGACATTTACCTATATCAGTTGACGATTGGGTAAGGAGCATTGAACAGTGGAGTAGTTCTTAACCATAAGTAAAGTTTTCAACCTACGATGCACAGGTTCCAGTTATTCAACTCAGCGGACTAATACAAAGTATTGTATGTTGTCCAGTGTCCATAAGGACAAAGGGGTTGGTCCTCATACTATGTTCTGTTTACTTGTGACTTCTCTAGTTTTTAGACAAGTGTTTCGAAGAAATACAAAGTCTATGTTTTGAGAAGTTATAGATAAAAGAATAAAGTAGAGAACCGGGTGTTGCAAGTATCGGGATTCTTCAAGGTGATCGAAGATGTAGATACTTATGATTGGTATTCAGAAAATGGCAATGATTTTGAGAAACTTGTTTCTCTTTCAGGTTACTCATAATTGGATGCATTTCTAAGTTGAGTAATGCTGATTATCCTCTTTCCATTAAGTTGATATGCACTGGAGACAGCTGCATGATTTGAATCTGGTTCCAATTAAATAAGTGTCAAAGTTTCTATATTGGATATAGAATGGTTTATATCTTAACGATGTTAAGGTACGAAGAATTGTCCGGCTTATGCTTAAAACCAGACTCTGGATAACTCAAGGCACGTTTCTGTAATTGAATTTTGTGGGTTGACCCGGGCTATGTCGAGGGTTGACTTTCTACCATTTGGAAGATCAATAGTGATATTGTTCTTAACTCGCCACAGTTTTAGTAAAATGGAATTTTTCATAAAACAGTAGTGGGAGTATGGTAAAACTGGATGAGATTCCAGAACCGCAAACGATTACAGAAAATTTAATAGAACCTAAAGATTCAATCAGGTTTGACATTCTATTAGCCACTCCGCAGATATGGTGGGTAACCTCAGACACCCGAGAGGTACTCCGGTAGCCTCAAGGACGGTGACGAGGAGGTTCTTGTTTACCCAGACTTGACACTATTGTTGTTCCAGGCTATGAGATCCGGCAGGAGGATGAGTATAGCGTCGTTCTAAACTAGTTTAGAAGTGCACGTATATATTATTCTGCCAGAGGGTTGTTGTGGTCAGTGGGAGCAACAGAAGCATAGTGGGCAAGTAGCTTATGTCTATTTATAGACTAAAGCAGATATAGCGGAGATAGATCATCTATTTTTGATGTGACAGTCATGGGTTTGACTTCATCAGAATAGGGGATGAATCTTAAGAAGGTAGTAGGGTGTGATGTCCTGGTATTTGGATGACATACACAGAGTAGGAAGTAAAATTCCTATACTACGATCGGTTATACTGTGGTTGTCACACAGTTGTTTCTCCACATACGATATGGATATAATATCAGACATTCTGGTTACTAGATCTATGGTTTTAGATCTAGATTTGGGTAGTTTCCCAATCTGGGTACTTAGACAGTATTCTAAAGGTGTTTTAGAATGGACGACTCCTGGCATGGTGGTGTACCTGCAGGTGATGGAGTCTCCCTCTCTAAAGCTGTCTTACAGACTAAAAGGGAGAGGGATGTGCATGATTAACATATCACTTGCTTAGGCAATTGAGTTGATCATGAGATGTCAAGTACCACACCGGATGTTGTTTTTGCATTAGATGCAATAAGTTTATATTAATCCAATCCTGGAGAAACATTCGGAAGAAGTTTTAGAACATAAGTAGATGTTCTAGGGATTTAATAACGGCAACCTCCTTTGGGAGACGGTTATCATTCCAGGCTTCCAAGGTGACATGGATGACAGAGTGACTGTCAGAGTTATAGTTTTCCCTCTGACGAGGGGCAGTAGTTTGGACAGGTGGTCCAACAGGATACTGTGGGAGGCATGGTGCAGGATACTGATTAGGTTCAGTTGACGATACAGTCTAAGAAGTTTGGATTTGGAGTTCATTTATGAACTAGGTCCCATCAGATATCCAGACATATTCTAAGACGGGTATTACTCAATTCGGGAGATGGCTTTCTCCGCGAACTTAAAATTAAGAGAGACATAGAAAGAAACATCAGGGCGGTTCCACTCATTGAGGCTATTTCTCGAACACAATAATTTTACAAACGGGCTTTGTGAAACTGATTAGTAGAGGAGTTGGGTGATCGGTATCACACGGGCTGTGAGTATGCGACATCGCAATAATTAGCCTTAAGTGCAAGTGGGAGATTGTTGGATATAGTGCCCTCAAAGTTAATTATTGGATAGCGGGTACATGATTGCAATGATTGAGGGAGGACCTATACCGGTAGGACAGTCTTACTCGAGATGATGGTATGCTATCTGGTTTGCCTTTATCATCGTGTACAGCTTTAGGTGACATGATCACTATTACACGTTTATAGAGCCCTTAGGATTCTTGCTTGACTACCAGCAGTATGATGGCGATCATATACGTGAGAGTTGGGTAGTCCATAAGCACATCCTTAAAAGTGGTCCCTAGTCATAGGAGTTTCGAGACAGGGCATCGATACTCCGGAGTAGACTAATGTATACAGTCGAGACCCCGACGAGGGGCGGTGGCGGGTCTCACAAGCCATTGGTGTCAGTTGGTTCACCTAAGATGTATACAGGTGCTCATTGGGTTATGAGTGCACCGGACAGGACTCGCCGGGAACATGCTAGTTGGTATTATACCTAGCGTCAGATAGCGGTTCCCTGGTGACATGTGTACAGGTTAGTTCATCGACCTAAGGTCGTCATTTGTCTCGTGTGAGTTTCCACTGTGCTTAGATTACTACCCTACCTCGGCTCAAAGGAGTCGTGCAAACAGGTTTTAGTTGGGTATAGTCCCGAGCCACATAGAGGAAGTGAGCTGATCGGTAGGGGATTCGTCTCTCCCGGTATTGGGGGTGAGATCGCGCTGTGTCTAGGAGAGCCATTACACAAAGTCCTTGGCTAAGGCATGTGAGAATTACTGGTAGGTATTTCAGTAGTTTCTCAGGGTGTTCAGGGCTACCCTCCGTAACGACTTATACAGCTTTTGGGGGTCTGACGTTACCAGCCCCTAGGCCGGATATGCGATGCTCATAGACGAATGGACCGGACTGTACGGATATTGTCACTGATAGGCTCAGTAGGGTTTCAGGATGAGTTCGCTCATCAGCTTCCCTTTCTGTCAATACATGGGCAGCCGTTACATACAGCTAGTACCACTGACAGCTTGTGGTTAAACCCACTGCCAGAGTATTGACGAGTCTTTAGAGCCCCCCACAGATAGTTTCCCAAGTTCGGGCGAAACGTTGTAGAGGCTGTATGGTTTTATGGCAGGGTTCGAACATGCACGTGCATTTGTGCACGTGTCGTATTTCGGACAGATAATACTGGTGGGCTTTGGTTTAAGCCGGATCCAAGTATTATATTGAGTCGGAATATTTTAGTCTCATCGTATTCGTATTCGGTCGGAATACGGATACATGTATGTATTTACAGGTGAGGGGTATTCTCGTAATCCGTTACGAGAATATTTTAGAAGATGCATTTCTTTTTGGTTTAATCATTTTGGTTTAAATGATTATTGGATTTGGAAAGTGTCACTCATTCATGGTGACACATTTCTTCTAGCATGTTCATTAATGACTCATGTTAATGAGTCACTAAGTGAGTCATGATAGAATTAATTATGTTTTGTTTTGGGTGTAGATATTTTAGGGTTTGTGGAGATATTTTTGGGAGATATTTTTTATGAGATATTTTCTTTACACAACCTTATATATCTACTCACAAAAGAAAATGGTAACTAGTTTTATGCTTGGTTCTTTTGCTCACTTGATTCATTTCTTGAGCTTACACTCTCCAAACCTTAGCATCTTCTTCAACCTCCAATCTTACCCTCTCATGTGATGAGAACCAAAGAGTGTATTGAGACAAAGTATTCTACCCATTCTCTACTTCATCTTGGTCATCTCTTTTGGCAGACTTGATGTCCGAGTTGCCTCGATATAGAGGCGAGAGCCCGTATAAAGAATCGATGATGTGGTGCCACCTCGACGGGGAGTCTGGAGATCGGAGATGCCGCGAGGAGTGTGGGATGATGGCTAAAGACCGAAGGATACGGATCGATCGGTATAGCCTTTCTACCTCTTACAGTTTGTTAGTTTAGCGTTAATGGCAAGATCCGGGTTATAGTATGTGATAGCGCCAGTTGTAATAGTTTTTGTTCCGCGTGTGGCCCCAGATTATTGGCCGGGGCCCTACCGTAGACTTACAACGTGGTCCTCTACAGATGATCCGACAGCCAACCTCGCTTGAAGCAATTCTTTCGAGGTCTCATATCCTGCGATACGAGATGGTTCTCCATATAAATCTTTGTTATGGAGGAAGATGGAAGCTAAGTCGATCTTCTCGTGCTGCCTCTGGTTTACACCATCCACTGAGGCCAACATGAGGCACTTGGCATTCGCATTGTCCTTTTCCGATGTCTTACGGATATTAATATCCGCGACGGTGGAAACTGGACCTGAGACGGCGGGGGCTTGAGTAGTAAAGAGGTGTCCCAGCTTGTCATAGGTAATGGACATCTGGACAGACCTTTGCCAGTCAATATAGTCAGATTCAGTCATTTTATTATCTAGTCTTGGTCACTGGGTCGCTGCAATTAAGAGAGAGAGAAGAAAACACTTAGCATGATACTCTTGCAAGTTTAGATTGGTTTTTAATTTATCTAAACAGGATGGCTCCCACTGTTCCTCAAATCCTTCCTCAAATTATAAAAGAAGAATTAGTCAGGATTAATCTCACGGTACAATTCTTGCTTAACCATTCAACCAGGCTAGTGTCGGTACTTCGAGGGAGGTTTTACGACGCTTTCGCGAAGTTACTTAATTAAATAACCTCTTTTCCCTGGAGGCGTAGCCCCGCGAACACTGTTCTAGACACCTACTTGGTTTATAACATTGATCGTTAAGTGAAAAATCTCCCGAGGAGTAGCATATACTCACAGTGAGATCGGGATCCAAATATCATTATGTGATAATGCTGAAGGAATCCTACCAATATTATCACACTCTAAATGGTATGCAACACTAGCAAGTTTCAATTTCCTTAGAAACTTCCGATGTGGATTTTTCCCCATACTCTTATGACCTTGACTAAGGCCAACAAATCATAAGTCACATGTCAAGTTCTACCCGTCATTGTCTGGGTTAATTTGAACCCATCCGTATATACCCTTGACTAAGGCCAACAAAGTAGTACGACTATCCCAAACCGCCGCATCTATCTATGCAACATATGAATACCTAGCAACTACCAATCACTATGCCTTGACTAAGTCCAACAAACATAGCTTGAATACTATTGAATATTCATATGAAATGACGAAGGGCTACGAATGGTTTTGGCGAAACCGTGAACGTGGTGAACTTGATATAATCGATGGAACCTGATAGCTTTTAAAACGAGTGGTTTAAGCTCCGCATTTAAAAGTCTCCTGTTTTAAAATAACCGAGTGGTTTTTAAAATTTGTTCCAACGATTCAGCTTTGGTTTGTTTGCTTTGCATTAATATAATACAGTCCTATCAATTAACCTACCATTGCAGAAAACATCGAAAATACAACGTATGCATATGCTATCCGCATTTGCCACGGGGCCCCATCATCACCCGTTAGGTTACTTAACTAACGACAGAGCGGGGGCTGGACTAGCGTGGATACAAAACATAAGCAACGTCTATTATATAATACATATATAATAATATCCATTCGTCAGACGCAATGATCGGCATTCCAGATCACAGATGAACACATTGGATATACTAGGAATTCCGCGTTTCGTTTGAGCCTGTAACGAAAGATGGATTCCACGGTCGTGATGAATAGCCAAACCCTACCCTAGACCCCTACGGGTGCGGCAAACTACCCGCCAAATACCCGAAGTGAAGCAACCTCCCTCAACAAAGTGAGTAGGCCACTCGGCACTTCAAAGTACCTGGTAGTTTGTGCACCCCACCGTGGGTCTATCCTAGGAGAAAAAACAGTAATAGAAATAATACAACGGTGGCTACAATCTCAACCCGGATGTGCCCCACAAAATAATATTACATCACTTTACAAATTTTACATCGAATGAAAGAATGAAAACCCTCATCTCACATCCCCGGCTATTCATCCACGACGATCCAACAAGTTCATATACACAAACCATCACATCAACATCACAGATATATGCAACCCCGATTAATCGATGTATAGCAATTAGTCGACGTTTCCAAACACATATATACATCACAAAGCTTGTAAAGTAACTACGATATTAGAATTCCGCACGCAATTAGCAAACTTAAACAATTTTCCAAGACTTGAAAATCCAGTGAGCTAAAGTTCCAAAACTGAAAGTTTTGAGCCAATCCGGGAGTCGAAACGAACTCGAAACCCGCCCGAATCTTCGCGGAGGCGAAGGCACATGATAAACCGTTGAATGGGGGCCTTAAGGGGTGCCCACCCATGGGGGCCACCATGAGGTTGCCCCTAAAGGAGGGCAGACCCGAGAGCACCAATTTCTGGTGCTCTCGGGTCACCAGCCCCCAAGGCCACCAAGCGGTAGTCTTGGGGGGTGGTCCCGGCCATTGGTCCCTCTCGAGGTGTCCCCAGGGTGCGCACGCTTCACTCCTCGGATTCTCGGTTCAAACCGTGAGCCCGCGGGGTGTGCAAACAACTCAAAACCTCACTTTTGAAAACTGTTTTTGTCGACAGTTTTTCCGCGACAAAAACGACGGAATTCAAACATCGCAACAAGCTATCTAAGGTTTATGAGAGGCTCTGATACCACTGTAAGTCAATGTCGCACACCCCACGTATTCGCGAGGAGGAGGAATTTGCAAAAAAATGATTTTTACGAGCTTCGCAACACCGACTAGAACCAAGGATCGTCCATAAACCCTAGCTAGAAAACTACTTGAGGTTTAACTACTCGGATATGCTGTTATACCTTATGATACATGTCCTTCGGGTCTTCATCGCTGTCCTCCTCGTCTACGTATGCTCCAAGGATCGATCCAGATCGTAGCTTCTTCGACGGCCTCCTCGAGTCAAAGACGATCCACCCAAGTGTCTATAGTCCGAGTTCCACCTCAAAACCGAGGTAACTAGGGCAACAAGCTTGCCAAACTTGATGGCCTAGGTGATGTAGAGTATGAAGATGGATTTATTTGTCTCTTGAAACCCTAGGATTCTCAACACATGAGAGCTTATAGGGTTTTGATGTGAGGAAGATGAAGAGAGCTAGCTTGAGAGCTAACTTGAGGAAAGAGAAATGATTTTGATAAATGATAATGATCAATGAAAATGAGATGGCTAACTTGAAATGACCACAAACATGGCATGAAAAATATCTCATCAAAATATCTAGGTCACAAAATATCTCACAAAAATATCTAAGTCAAATAGTCAAACCAAGTCAAGTGGTCAAGCCAAGTCAAAAGGTCAAACAAAATTAAGTAGTCCAAACTTGTAGCCATGCCTCAATTATCATTTACAAAAATAACAAATACATTCCTCCACCTCATAATTGTTTTAATCAAGTAAATGGTCAAAACCCTAATAAGGTGTCTCCTTCTATGCTCCTCTCATCCGTATATACATACCCGCATTCGTGTTCCGAGAAACACGCATACAAAGAGACGAAACTGATCCATCAATATAATACTAGGATCAGGCTTAAACCAAAGCTCACTAGTATTATCCGCCCGAACATCATACGCGCACAAGTGTACGTAAGTGATCGAAGCACTGCCGTAAAACCATACGGCCTCTACACCTTTTGCCCAGTGCAGGGAAACTCTCTGTGTAGGACTCTAAAGACTCGACACTACGCTGGCAGTGGGTTTAACCACAGGCCGTAAGCGGTACTAGCTGCACGTAACGGTCCCCAGGTAGATGTCAATAAGAAGGCCGATGAGGAAAACCCATCCGATCTCCTTCTGAGCCTGAATGTGACAATCTCTGTACAATCCGGTCTGTTCGTCTAAGAGTATCGCATATTGGGCCTAGGGGAGCGGTAATGGTCAGACCCCTAATAGTGCAATAAGTCATGCCAAAGTGTAGCCCAAAACAGCCTGAGAAACTACTGGAATACCTACCAGTAAATCTCGCTTGCCCAGGCCAGGGACTTTGTGTAATGGCTCTCCGAACACAGTACGATATCAACCCCCAACATCGGGAGAGACGAATCCTATCTAACCGCCACTGCCTTTAAGTGCTTCGGGACTGCACCCAACTACTACCTGTTTGCACGACTCCTTTGAGTGGTGGTAGGGTAGTAATCAAAGTACAGTGGGAACACACTCGAGGCGAAGTAGCTGTAGGGTTCTCAAGGGCGGCGCTGGGTTTCGGGAGGCATCGTCCATGCCGTTTTCAAATTTTTGCCATACTAAAGAACCCTAACCCTAGAATCTTAACTAGAGATTTAGACAATCATACATGTAAACAACTTTACATCTTAGTGAATGAGGAATACAACCTTTGTAGACCGGTCCTTCACTTTTAAAGCTCCATGTAGTAGTCCCTTCGCTCCAAGTAGTGAACACCCGAACTCTAGTAAGGGTTCACATGAAAAAATGAACATGCTTGCTCGTAGTCTTCGAGGCCGAAAATGTTCTATGTCGAGGAGACTCAAGCTCATGCTACCTCTTCACTAATGGTAGATTAGTGAAGCAAACACCTTAAACTAAATGGCTAATATAGTAGAGGATGATGAAGTAGGAATTGGGCTCACTTAAGATTTATTTTTCTCACAATATTTCCTCACTTTAAGAAAAGCTAGCAAGCTTTTTCATGAGGAAGAAGAAGATGAAGTGGAGATGAGAATGAAACTCATGAGGTAAGAATAGCAACCATGGATGAGTTAGTGTCATACACTAACTCATCTAGAGAATAAACCATGGCTAACAATAATGGTTAGGTTAATAAATATCTACAAGTAAAACAAAGTTAGTGGACTAAGTCAATGGTTAGCATAAGCTTCTCCAAGCTTCTAGCCATGACATAATCCCACCAATTTGTGAATTACTTTGATAAATAAAAACCCTAGGATTATCATAAGCATGGTGTGAGTCTCATACACCCATGAAGCATGCGGCATCAAGCATGACACAAATGTTGTACATTAATATATATCACATATATACTATATGCACACAAGTGAGAAAAAGAAATGTTTAAGTGTCACGACCCAAAGTTCGGCCCGTGACCGGCACTTAACCACGTGACGTCTACAGGCGTAACGCGACTAAGTAAACCGAAACCCAGAAATCAAACCATAAAAAGTATAGAGTGCTTAAAACATTTGTGAGAATATTTGTTAAAACATCTAGAAAACTTTAAAGTTCAAGTTATCCTTCAAAATTTTGGCAGCATTTCCTTTGTAAAACTAGCCCCGAGATTGGGTACAAAGCAATAAATGAGTAAAATGATACACAATAAGAAATAAGCATCCCAAACGGGAGCAATCACGCCCAACGGCGAAAACAACACCACAATGATAATATACGACGCCGCAGCGAAGAAAGAGTAAAAATAAGTGAAGACAACATGAAATATAAAACTGCATAATAAAGTCGGCGCACAACGAGCTCAACACCAGAGTACAATAATATACATCGTCCTCACAACTGGTCTCTAAGTCCATACATAAGTAGTAGATGGAGAATACTAGATACAATGATGTATACAACTGGAAAATAAACAGATACCGCACAAAGCCCACCTATCAGTAAAACGGCTAGTATGCCAACTGCAATGGTATCTGTGTCAAAAGATGTACGAAAAGCAGCCTGCCGCGACTACTCCGAGTGACAACCTGCAAGCACTGTGGCACAACGGGGGTGAGTTGCCAACTCGTGAATAGTAGATAACATATAAAGGTAATCGCGAGTATGCACGTGCTGCGATACTCTAACCTATGCCAACAGATAACATCTATATGATGAACTGGATGCTCAAATCATGCAACAAATGCGATCTAATAACATCTCCATGTGATGAGCAAGGTATGCATTAATCGTGCATAGCAATGAAAATCTAACAACCTTATATAGAATGAGCAGGGTATGCAATAAGCGTGCATAGTATGTGTACTCTATCAGGTACAATAGATACATGATGAGATGTGAAATACTGAATGCTGAGCATGGGAATAAATAGTATCTACACGGAATATCAACGTGGAAAAATAACTGGTGTCCATCAATACACCCAAATCCCAAAAAGACTCAGGCGCCGTCATCCTCATCGGCCCTCAAATCCTGTAAATCTCATAGAATCATGAGTGCCCAACATCGGCACTCGAAATATCATAAAATCGCCGTGTCTAGCATCGACACGCAAATCCTCAAGTATCGGGTTCCGTCCATCGGATTGGCCCACAGGCTTCGTCTGCGGAATCGGCCCTCGGCCCCGGCAGTACGCGTCGTCCCGTATCCATCTATCGACTCTGGTCGGTATCCTCCGGATAATCGCCAGGTCTAACCAATCACCGGTAGGTAGTAGTCCCTCCGCCGGGCTCACCGTCTAACAATACGGGCCTTCTTGCCCTGGGGTACCGTACCGGGTCCACCATATACCCGCAATCGGTGCCTACCGCTCCTCGAATCGGGTATACTAACACAAGTTCTCTGGAACCGAGAAAACTCATGGTGGACACACTGAGATATCATATCAAAAGAAACCGGGTTTTTTAAACAGTGCGTAATTTCTTAAAATGATACCACGGTTCTCAAATCCAGAAATCATATGAATCCAAAACTCAATGCGTAAATCCATGCCATGTATCGTATGATACTAAGAGTAAAAAGGGAACACCGCTCTTTTAAAAGAATCCAGTTTTTGAAAATATCTCATGCGGTCCCTATTTTCATGAAATCAAATCAATATCATCCATGTATACATATGTATATATGTAGGTATGGATGTGCAAATGGATGTATATACGCCAATATGAGTGTAGCACTAGTATGAATATACGGTGTGCATGTGCGCAGGTATGAAGTTATCAGTATATGTGTGCACTAGTATGAATCTACAGTGTGCATGTGTGCATGTATGAAGATATCAGTATATGTGTGCACTGGTATGAATCAGTGTGCATGTGTGCAGGTATGGAAATATCAATATATGTGTGCACTGGTATGAATATACAGTGTGCCTGTGCGCAGGTATGGAAATATCAATATAAGTGTGCACTGGTATGAATATACAGTGTGCATGTGCGCAGGTATGCAGATATCAATATATGTGTGCACTGGTATGAATATACAGTGTGCATGTGCGCAGGTATGAAGATATCAATATGTGTGTGCACTGGTATGAATATACAGTGTGCATGTGTGCAGGTATGAAGATATCAATATATGTGTCAATATGCAATAAGTCATGACAATCAGCAATGGTGCGGCACTCAACCGATATGTATAATGCGTAGCAATCCTATAGTGCAAATGTCATGGCAATCACTAACGGTGTGAGTGTAACATACAAATGGTGCTCGTGCAGCTTTAACCGTTAGTGACAGTGCAGTGTTCTATAGCTACCATTACTATATGCAATAAGGGAGGTATGCTACGCTAATGCACATGAACATCTACGACTAAATATCCTATCACGCCCTGACGCTTAACGCCATAAGGGCGATTTCCCCGTAGATGTTAAATCTACTCACCTGGTCGCGTACTAAGTATAGCCGACCACCTGCTTCCCTTTCCTTGCGGCGTCTGACGTACCCGCCTGCGAACCTGGAATTTACACAAGGAAACCATATAAGCAAATGTCTCGAGAAAACACGATATCGAACTCAACGAGGACTCGCGTCACAAACTAAACGCGCATGTATACGTAACGTGTGTGCATACGCCAAAAACCTAACGCGACATGCTGTGGCACACAGCGATACGCTATGATACACAGCAAACCAACCCAACACGCATCCCACGTGTCACGCATGTCCCGCTACGCTAAAACTAGGTAGACAGTCCCAGATTTAATCTGGAGCAAAAAAAAGCAAAACAAGCAAGACCAAACCCTTCACAATATCTATAGACAGCTACCTGCCAAAAACCAACACAAACCCACAACATTGGGCCGGCGGCAAGGGGAGGGATATCGGCCTAAAACCGGTGGGATGGTTCCAGGTCCCTACACTAGGGTCCTAACACAATTTATAGCCTAATGTATGTGTTTACCTACCAAAATTATTATCCTAGTAACAGCAGATTCATGTATCATAAGGGTTTAGCCAAAAACGACACAAAACGCTAAGTTACATCAATAGGGTATTTCTGTGGAACTAGGTGATTTTATAGGAATCCTGCGATACCAACAGCATATAAAAGATCTAGTCTAACCTTAAACCATTCTGAATCATCCTATTCTCTAACCTAACCACCAAAATACCGTCAAGGTCCACAAAACACTAAAAACACTAAACTTTAGCTAAACCAACACAGATTTCACCCACTGCAAAACCCCAAAAACTAAACAATACCAAACACGGGTAAATACCCACAGACACCCCCCTACACAAAGCACAAAAATCCACAGCAACAGGAAGCCGGCGACGCCAGATTTGTGGGGGTGGCCGCCGGTTTTCAGGTGAGGGAAGGGACTCGGGTTTCGACACACAAGCCTATACTGCCTGCACACTATTCTGAATGTGTTTGCTAAACTATAAAATGATCAAAGTTGTAGCAGACCTCGGATATCCTAAAAAGTCCATATAAAATGCTAAGTTACACCAATTTGCAACGATCTGGTATTTTAAAGAAATCTGGGGTAAATCTTAGGTTAAATGGCCTTAAAATCTCCTAGTTAGGCTACACTAACCATAAAGACCATCACTTGGCCAGATCTCACTCAAATCACCCAAAACTAGCACTAAACCACAAAATAAACAATAAACGAAACTAAATAATACCTAAGTTAAGCAAGCAAGGAATCAAGTTAAGAGATTATACCTCTAGAGATCCTTGGATGCAGGAAAAGGGAGGAGGAGAAGAAGGGAAGGAGCTACTGCTGCCTGCTACTGCTGCTGTGCTGATGCTGTTAGTGTTGTTGCTGTTGGTACTGCTGGTGCTGCTGCTGCTGATGCTGTGGGTGCTGGTGCTGCTTGTGCTGCTGCTACTTGTGCTGCTGCTGCATGGAGCTGCTGCTGTGTGTGTTGCTGCTGCTTGCAACTGCTGCTGCTGTTGCCTTATTGTTGTTGCTGTTGGATGTTGCTGCTGCTGCTGCAACTTCTGCTGCTGATGATGATGCTGTGGCAGTGTGTGTGTGAGTGAGAGAGAGTTGTGAGAAAAGAGTGTTTTTTGAAAAAGAAATGAGGGAATAAAAGAGTCAACCCCCCTCCCCTTCTCACCTCATTTAATGCAAGCATGGCTCATGTCATGATGCGCTCCCTCTCTCTCTCATTTAATGCAAGCATGGCACTCGCCATGATGACATCTCTCTCTCTCTCTCTCAAGTCAACACAAAAGAAAATTTAAATCCCTTTTTCACAAAAAAAATACCCTTAATTAAAATCACTTTAGCTTAACAAGGGTGGGTTAGTCTACCATGGTTGTTAAACATGGCTTAACCCAATTTAAGCCCTAGTTAACATGCACATGTGTGTACAAGCTTAGAAAAATTCTAATAAAATATTCATTAAATTTGATAAAATATTTGAAAATCAATTTGGTAAACTTTTTATTAAAACCCATTTATTTAAATATAATTAGCCACTAAACACATCCTAAGGTGTTACAATCTTCCCCCCTTAAAGAAATTCGTCCCCGAATTTAAAATATAAGCTACGCATACCTTCAAAGAGATGAGGGAACTTCTTCTGCATCTCGCCCTCGGCCTCCCAAGTGATCTCTTCACCATTCGGGTTGCGCCAAAGCACTTTCACTGATGGCAAGACCTTCGATCGAAGTTTCTTCACCTGCCGGTCTAATATCACGACTGGCTGCTCAGTGAACGAAAGATCGCGCTCGAGCTGAACGGTCTCATGCTGAATCATGTGCGAAGGGTCATGTTGGTATCTGCGAAGCATCGACACGTGGAACACGGGGTGAACCTCTGGGAAGTCGGGTGGAAGAGCCAAACGATATGCTACTGCGCCCACACGCTCGAGGATCTCGAAGGGACCTATGAATCTGGGGCTAAGCTTCCCTTTCCGTCCAAACCTCATCACTCCCTTCATCGGAGAGACCCTCAGAAAAACGTGATCTCCAACTGTGAATTCTAATCTGCGGCGGCGTCTGTCAGCATACGATCTCTGCCTGCTCTGAGCTGTCCTCATCCTGTCTCGAATCAGCTATATCTTCTCGGTCATCTCCTGTACGATCTGTGGCCCCAAAATACTGCTCTCACTGAGCTCTGTCCAACAAACGGGCGATCTACATCTCCTCCCATACAAAGCCTCGAAAGGTGCCATCTGAATAGTATCCTGGAAACTATTGTTGTAGGAGAACTCCACCAAGGGTAAATGATGATCCCAGCTACCACCAAAGACTAAAACGCATGCTCGGAGCATGTCCACAAGAGTCTGAATAGTCCGCTCTGACTGGCCGTCGGTCTGCGGATGAAATGTTGTGCTGAAACTCAAACGGGTGCCCAAAGCCTCCTAAAGCCTCTGCCATAGTCGGCTGGTAAACTGGGTGCCTCGGTCGGACACGATACATGTCGGGACTCCATGCAGTCGTACTATCTCGTCGATGTATATCTGGGCGTACTGAGCAAATCCGAAAGTCGTCTTCACTGGCAGGAAGTGAGCCGCTTTCGTCAAACGATCCACGATCACCCAAATGGAGTCATACCCTCGCCTAGTCCTGGGTAGACCCACAACGAAATCCATCGAAATCTGTTCTCATTTCCACTCCGGAATGGGTAACGGCTGTAGCTCTCCCGCGGGCCTCTGGTGCTCGGCCTTGACTTGCTGACAAGTCAGGCATCTCGACACGAAATCTGCGATGTCCCTTTTCATTCCGTCCCACCAGTAAACATCTCTCATATCATGGTACATCTTGGTGGAACCCGGGTGAACACTGTACACCGATCGATGTGCCTCCTCAAGAATCTCACGCCGCAGTCCCTCCACAACTGGTACACACAGTCTGGTCCCAAATCGCAGTATCCCCTGATCATCGATCACGAACTCGGAAAATCTGCCCTGTCCAATCTGCGCCATGATCTCTGAACATCGGTCATCACTGTGCTGTGCCTCATGTATACGGTCAAGCAACTGTGGGCGTGCACGAACATGCGCAAGCTGTCCCCCTATCGGCGTGAACTCGAACTGCACTCGGCTGTCGCATAATATCTGCTAATCTGCCGACGACTGCCTCTGCACTGCGCTAAAAAAAGATAGACTGCCCCCGGGCCTCCTGCTCAAAGCATCCGCCACTATATTTGCCTTGCCCGGGTGATACAAGATCTCACAATCGTAGTCCTTCACTAGCTCCATCCAACGGCGCTGTCGGAGATTCAGGTCCCGCTGCTGAAATATATACTTTAAGCTCTTGTGATCAGTGAATATCTGGCACGACTCTCCGTATAGGTAATGTCGCCGGATCTTAAGTGCAAAGACCACTGCGGCCATCTCCAAATCGTGAGTAGGGTAGTTCTGTTCATGTCTCTTCAACTGCCGTGAAGCATACGCGATCACCCTGTCATGCTGCATCAATACGCACCCTAGCCCCACTCGTGAAGCGTCATAATAAACCACAAATCCGCCTGATCCTGAAGGCAACGATAACACTGGCGCCGTAGTCAAACGAGTCCGCAACTGCTGAAAGCTATGCTCGCACTCCTCCGTCCAATCGAAAGGAACTCCCTTCCGGGTCAACCCGGTCAAAGGTGTGTCAATACGGGAGAAATCATGTACAAATCGCCTGTAGTAACCGGCCAATCCTAGAAAACTGCGTATCTCAGTAACGGATGCAGGCCTAGGCCAACTCTGAATGGCCTCGATCTTCCTCGGGTCTACACATATACCATCCCGTGTAATCACGTGGCCCAAGCAGTCTACGCTGTCAAGCCAGAATGCGCACTTGGAGAATTTTGCGAAAAGCTGGTGCTCCCTCAAGGTCTGCAGTGTGATCCGCAGGTGCTGCTCGTGCTCCTCTCTGCTCCGGGAATACACCAATATATCGTCAATGAATACGATGATGAACAAGTCCAAATACGGCCTGAATATCCGGCTCATCAACTCCATAAATGTTGTTGGTGCGTTGGTGAGTCCGAACGACATCACCAAAAACTCATAATGGCCGTTGCGCGTGCGGAAAGTTGTCCTCGGTATATCATCTTGTCGAACCCGCAGCTGATGGTATCCTGATCGCAAGTCGATCCTCGAAAAATATCCTGCCCTCTGAAGCTGGTCGAACAAGTCGTCGATGCGTGGCAACGGATATCTGTTACGCACGGTAACCCGGTTCAGTTGGCGGTAGTCGATACACAAACGTAAACTGCCGTCCTTCTTCTTGACAAATAGGACCTGAGCACCCCAAGGAGAAACACTGGGCCGAATAAGTCCCTTATCCAGCAAATCTTGTAACTACCCCTTCAACTCACTAAGCTCCGCCTGGGCCATCCGATAAGGCGGTATAGAAATAGGCCCCGTGAATCAAATCAATACATAAGGCAATATCACGCTCAGGCGGTAGCCCAGGAAGCTCGTCAAGGAACACATCAGGGAACTCACATACCATCGGAACCTGGTCTAATGGAACATCTGTAGCTCTAGTATAGCAAACATAGGCGAGAAATCCCTGACATCCCTTCCTCAATAGCTGTCCAGCGCGAAGAGAAGAAATCGAAATGTGAGGGGCGGCACCACGGTCCCCCTGCACAACAAAAGCCGACTCGCCGGGAAAACAAAATCTAACTGTCCTCTCGCGGTAGTCCACAGACGCATAACACGTGGCTAACCAATCCATGCCCAAAAGAACGTCGAAGTCCAACATCTCAAGAAGGATCAAGTCGACAGGCAACTCTCTCTCGCCAATACGGACAACACAGGATCGGAACACGTGCCTAGCAACAAACGACTCTCCCACAGGAGTGGTCACAACAAGCGGCTGATCAAGCAAACCGGACTCTCTACCCAAACTCGGCACAAAGTGTGTCGATACGTACGAGTGCGTGGATCCGGGATCAAACAACACGTGTGCGTCAACAGAACATACTGATAGGGTACCTGAGACCACAGCATTCGACGCCTGCGCGTCCTGATGCGTCAACGCGAAAACCCGCGCCTGTCCTCCACCTGCGACTGGCGGTCCCCTACTAGCAACTGGCTGCACTCTGCCTCGGCCACCTCGGCCTCTAGGAACAAATCCTCCGCGACCACGGCCTCTCTATGCATGAGTCTGAGGCGGAGCAACAGTAGGTACAACAGGCAACGCCCTCTGAGGTGGTGAAGGTGGAAGTGTGACATGCGGTACTGCTGGCTCCCTCCGGCGTATCTCGGTACAATCTCTGATGCGGTGATGGGGACTACCACATCCGAAGCATCCACGTGACGACCGCTGACCCTCCTGGGGATATGAGCTAAACATCTGACCTCGCCCTGAGTCTCTGCCACCTGTGCGACGTCTATCACGGCGTCCGAATGGATGTCTCTGTGCTGCTGTATCAGTACGAACCCTCTTCGGCCCTGGAACTACCGAAGTCTCTGCAAGGCGCTCCTCGACCAATAGGGCTGCGTCTACAGCTGCTGCATACGTCTCGTAATGCTGGGCGCTGATCGCAAGGAATAGTGGTGTAAGCAAGCCTCGGACAAATCTCTTGACTCGCATCTCTTCAGTCGCCACTAGGTATGGGGCATAAACTGATAGCTCGGTAAATAGCACGTCGTACTCTGCCACTGTCATCTCTGGCGTCTGGCGCAATGACTCAAATCTGCGTGCTCGGGCATCCCTGACACTCTGGGGAAGGAAGCGGGCTAGAAATACCGTCACGAACTCGATCCAGGTCATCGGAGGAAGACCGGCTGCTCTGCCCTTCTCAACCGATTCACACCATTTCTGCGCAAGACCTTCCAGGCGAAAGCTCGCGAACTCTACCCATCTCGCATCTGAGCATATGAGCGAACGGCATATCCGGGCCATCCTATCAATGAAAGACTGTGGGTCCTCGGCTGCATCAGTGCCTGTGAAGACCGGAGGCTTCAGCCTCATGAACTCTGATAACGATACTGTAATCACCTCCGGGGCTGCAAGGCAACTGCCTGTACGGTAGGTACCATCGCGGTCCCTGTGACGGGTGGAGCTACCTCTGGTCGCTGCGCTCGAAGCGTCTCAACTAGCGATCCTATCATCTGGCGCATCTCCTGCATACTGGATCCCATCGTCTGGCGCATTTACTGCATACCATCCCTTAGCATGGTGATCTGATCTGTCGTAGGAGGAACAGTCTGCTCTGGTACAACAGGGGTACTACCAGGATCAGTCCTTGTCTCGGACTAGTCAACTCGAATCTCGGCTCTCGCGTCCGCTCTCTGCGCCCTCGTAGTCTTTGGCGGCATAATGGTTGAAAAGGAAAGTAGGATTCGATAAGGATACGGAAATCGAATCGCAAGAATGTATACAATCATGAAAGAAATTCAATCAGTAAGTCCTAAGGTCGCTTAGGCGGACCGTGTCGTGAGTATGCCGCGGAACATACGCACGCTACGCCACTCTGCTTCAGCTACCTACTCCATCATACCAGGGTCATCCTACACTCCGAAGATAAAACCTATGCTCTGATACCAACTTTGTCACGACCTAAAGTTCGGCCCGTGACCGGCACTTAACCACGTGACGTCTACAGGCGTAACGCGACTAAGTAAGCCGAAACCCAGAAATCAAACCATAAAAAGTATAGAGTGCTTAAAACATTTGTGAGAATATTTGTTAAAACATCTAGAAAACTTTAAAGTTCAAGTTATCCTTGAAAATTTTGGCAGCATTTCCTTTGTAAAATTAGCCCCGAGATTGGGTACAAAGCAATAAATGAGTAAAATGATACACAATAAGAAATAAGCATCCCAAACGGGAGCAATCACGCCCAACGGCGAAACAACACCGCAATGATAATATACGACGCCGCAGCGAAGAAAGAGTAAAAATAAGTGAAGACAACATGAAATATAAAACTGCATAATAAAGTCGGCTCACAACGAGCTCAACACCAGAGTACAATAATATACATCGTCCTCACAACTGGTCTCTAAGTCCATACATAAGTTGTAGATGGAGAATACTAGATACAATGATGTATACAACAGGAAAATAAACAGATACCGCACAAAACCCACCTATCAGCAAAAGGGCTAGTATGCCAACTGCAATGGTATCTGTGTCAAAAGATGTATGAAAAGCAGCCTGCCGCGACTACTCCGAGGGACAACCTGCAAGCACTGTGGCACAACGGGGGTGAGTTGCCAACTAGTGAATAGTAGATAACATATAAAGATAATCGCGAGTATGCACATGCTGTGATACTCTAACCTATGCCAACAGATAACATCTATATGATTAACTGGATACTCAAATCATGCAATAAATGCGATCTAATAACATCTCTATGTGATGAGCAAGGTATGCATTAATCGTGCATAGCAATGAAAATCTAACAACCTTATATAGAATGAGCAGGGTATGCAATAAGCGTGCATAGTATGTGTACTCTATCAGGTACAATAGATACAGGATGAGATGTGAAATACTGAATGCAGAGCATGGGATTAAATAGTATCTACACGGAATATCAACGTGGAAAAATAACTGGTGTCCATCAATACACCCAAATCCCAAAAAGACTCAGGTGCCGTCATCCTCATCGGCCCCCAAATCCTGTAAATCTCATAGAATCATGAGTGCCCAACATCGGCACTCGAAATATCATAAAATCGCCGTGTCTAGCATCGACACGCAAATCCTCAAGTATCGGACTCCGTCCATCGGATTGGCCCACGGGCTTCGTCTGCAGAATCAGCCCTCGGCCCCGGCAGTACGCGCCATCCCGTATCTATCTATCAACTCTGGTCGGTATCCTCCGGATAATCGCCAGGTCTAACCAATCACCGGTAGGTAGTAGTCCCTCAGCCGGGCTCACCGTCTAACAATACGAGCCTTCTTGCCCCGGGGTACCGTACCGGGTCCACCATGTACCCACAATCGGTGCCTACCGCTCCTCGAATCGGGTATACTCACACAAGCTCTCTGGAACCGAGAAAACTCAAGGTGGATGCACTGAAATATCATATCAAGAGAAACCGGGTTTTTAAAACAGTGCGTATTTTCTTAAAATGATACTACGGTTCTCAATTCCAAAATTCATATGAATCCAAAACTCAATGCGTAAATCCATGCCATGTATCGTATGATACTAAGAGTAAAAAGGGAACACCGCTCTTTTAAAAGAATCCAGTTTTTGAAAATATCTCATGCGGTCCCTATTTTCATGAAATCAAATCAATATAATCCATGTATGTGACATATGTATATATGTAGGTATGGATGTGCAAATGGATATATATACGCCAATATGAGTGTAGCACTAGTATGAATATACAGTGTGCATGTGCGCAGGTATGAAGATATCAGTATATGTGTGCACTGGTATGAATCTACAGTGTGCATGTGCGCATGTATGAAGATATCAGTATATGTGTACATGTGCGCAGGTATGAAGATATCAATATATGTGTGCACTGGTATGAATATACAGTGTGCATGTGCGCAGGTATGGAAATATCAATATATGTGTGTACTGGTATGAATATACAGTGTGCCTGTGCGCAGGTATGGAAATATCAATATAAGTGTGCACTGGTATGAATATACAGTGTGCATGTGCGCAGGTATGAAGATATCAATATATGTGTGCACTGGTATGAATATACAGTGTGCATGTAAGCAGGTATGAAGATATCAATATATGTGTGCACTGGTATGAATATACAGTGTGCATGTGCGCAGGTATGAAGATATCAATATATGTGTGCACTGGTATGAATATACAGTGTGCATGTGCGCAGGTATGAAGATATCAGTATATGTGTGCACTGGTATGAATATACAGTGTGCCTGTGCGCAGGTTTGGAGATATCAATATAAGTGTGCACTGGTATGAATATACAGTGTGCATGTGCGCAGGTATGCAAATATCAATATATGTGTGCACTGGTATGAATATACAGTGTGCCTGTGCGCAGGTTTGGAGATATCAATATAAGTGTGCACTGGTATGAATATACAGTGTGCATGTGCGCAGGTATGCAGATATCAATATATGTGTGCACTGGTATGAATATACAGTGTGCATGTGCGCAGGTATGAAGATATCAATATATGTGTGCACTGGTATGAATATACAGTGTGCATGTGCGCAGGTATGAAGATATCAATATTTGTGTCATTATGCGATAAGTCATGACAATCAGCAATGGTGCGGCACTCAATCGATATGTATAATGCGTAGCAATCCTATAGTGCAAGTGTCATGGCAATCACTAACGGTGTGAGTGTAACATACAAATAGTGCTCGTGCAGTTTTAACCGTTAGTGACAGTGCAGTGTTCTATAGCTACCATTACTATATGCAATAAGGGAGGTATGCTACGCTAATGCACATGAACATCTACGACTAAATATCCTATCACGCCCTGACGCTTAACGCCATACGGGCGATTTTCCTGTAGATGTTAAATCTACTCAACTGGTCGCGTGCTAAGTATAGCCGACCACCTGCTTCCCTTTCCTTGCGGCGTCTGATGTACCTGCCTGCAAACCTGGAATTTACACAAGGAAACCATATAAGCAAATGTCTTGAGAAAACACGATATCGAACTCAACGAGGACTCGCGTCGCAAACTAAACGTGCGTGTTTACGTAACGTGTATGCATACGCCAAAAACCCAATGCGACATGTTGTGGCACACAGCGATACGCTATGATACACAGCAAACCAACCCAACACGCATCGCACGTGTCACGCAAGTCCCGCTACGCTAAAACTAGGTAGACAGCCCCAGATTTAATCTGGAGCAAAAACAAGAAAAACAAGCAAGACCAAACCCTTCACAATATCTATAGACAGCTACCTGCCAAAAACCAACACAAACCCACAACATTGGGCCGGCGGAAAGGGGAGGGATATCGGCCCAAAACCGGTGGGATGGTTCCAGGTCCCTACACTAGGGTCCTAACACAATTTATAGCCTAATGTATGTGTTTTCCTACCAAAATTATTATCCTAGTAACAGCAGATTCATGTACATAAGGGTTTAGCCAAAAACGACACAAAACGCTATGTTACATCAATAGGGTATTTCTGTGGAACTAGGTGATTTTATAGGAATCCTGCGATACCCACAGCATATAAAAGATCTAGTCTAACCTTAAACCATATTGAATCATCCTATTCTCTAACCAAACCACCAAAATACCGTCAAGGTCCATAAAACACTAAAAACACTAAACTTTAGCTAAACCAACCCAGATTTCACTCACTGCAAAACCCTAAAAACTAAACAATACCAAACACAAGCAAATACCCACAGACACCCCCTACACAAAGCACAAAAATCCACAGCAATAGGGAGCCGGCGACGCCGGATTTGTGGGGGTGGCCGCCGGTTTTCAGGTGAGGGAAGGGACTCGGGTTTCGACACACAAGCCTATACTGCCTGCATACTATTCTGAATGTGTTTGCTAAACTATAAAATGATCAAAGTTGTAGCAGACCACGGATATCCTAAAATGTCCATATAAAATACTAAGTTACACCAATTTGCAACGATCCGGTATTTTAAAGAAATCTGGGGTAAATCTTAGGTTAAATGGCCTTAAAAACTCCTAGTTAGGCTACACTAACCATAAAGACCATCACTTGGCCAAATCTCACTCAAATCACCCAAAACTAGCACTAAACCACAAAATAAACACTAAACGAAACTAAATAATACCTAAGTTAAGCAAGCAAGGAATCAAGTTAAGAGATTATACCTCTAGAGATCCTAGGATGCAGGAAAAGGGAGGAGGAGAAGAAGGGAAGGAGCTACTGCTGCCTGCTACTGCTGCTGTGCTGATGCTGTTAGTGTTGTTGCTGATGGTGCTGCTGGTGTTGCTGCTGCTAATGCTGTGGGTGCTGGTGCTGATGCTGGTGCTGCTTGTGCTGGCAAGGAGCTGCTGCTGCTGTGTGTTGCTGCTGCTTGCAACTGCTGCTGTTGTTGCCTTGTTATTGTTGCTGTTGGATGTTGCTGCTGCTGCTGCAACTTCTGCTGCTGATGATGATGCTGTGGCAGTGTGTGTGTGAGTGAGAGAGAGATGTGAGAAAAGAGTGTTTTTTGAAAAAGAAAGGAGGGAATAAGAGAGTCAACCCCCCTCTCCTTCTCACCTCATTTAATGCAAGCATGGCTCATGCCATGATGCCATCTCTCTCTCTCTCATTTAATGCAAGCATGGCAATTGCCATGATGCCATCTCTCTCTCTCTCATTTAATGCAAGCATGGCACTTGCCATGATGCCATCTCTCTCTCTCTCTCTCTCAAGTCAACACAAAAGAAAATTTAAATCCTTTTTTCACAAATAAAAATACCCTTAATTAAAATCACTTTAGCTTAACAAGGGTGGGTTAGTCTACCATGGTTGTTAAACATGGTTTAACCCAATTTAAGCCCTAGTTAACATGCACATGTGTGTGCAAGCTTAGAAAAATTCTAATAAAATATTCATTAAATTTGATAAAATATTTGAAAATCAATTTGGTAAACTTTTTATTAAAACCCATTTATTTAAATATAATTAGCTACTAAACACATCCTAAGGTGTTACATTAAGTGAGCTAGTATTAGTTAATGTAAATCAATATATTAAATATATAATTGTACATTAAATTATTAAATCAACACTTGATTTAATAATCCGGCTATATCACATACAACCGACTAATATCAAATGTAACAACTTATCGGATCAACACTTGATCCGATAACCCGGCTATATCACATATAACCGACCGATATCACATATCGCGAGAATAGAATGCGGTATCACATACGCGCATTAATCTCGGTCCCGCACATATAACATATGTGCTCCTACTTCGTTTCGCATGAACCAGGAAATCTCGGTGTAGAACTCTAATGACTCTTCAATACGCCGGTAGTAGGTGGTGATCATATCAGACACCCACAAGCCGCAAGCGGTCTGCTAAACGTAACGGCTACCTGGGTATTGAGCGATCAGACAATCAACAAACAAGCCTACTCATACTCCTGCGAATCCAATCAGTAACACTACCGTACAGCCCGGTCTCTTTGTCAGATGTATCGCATATCGCAGCCTGGGGGTGGCATTGTAAGTCTACGGTAGCGTCCCGGCCGTCTATCCTAGGCCAAACGCGGAACAAAAACTTTTATAAACTGGCACCAACGCAGTCTTTCACCCGGATCGTTCCATTAACCTTATACTAGCTAACTACAAAGATGTTAGAATGGCTATACCGATCAATCTGTGTCCTTCGGTCTTTAGCCACCATCCCAAGCTCCTCGCGGCTGCTCCAAGAAGTACGCTCTTCGATCTCGCTCGTCGAAATGACACCACGTCAAAGATTCTTTATACGGGCTCCCGCTTCAAACCGAAGCAATTCGGACATGAAGTTTGCTAGCCGACATGTCCAAGGTGAAGTAGAGAATGTGTGTGATCACTTTGTCTCAAGACACCCATGAATTCTCAACTCATGAGAGGGATGGGTGGAGATTTAAGAAGAAGCCGTTGGAGGAAATTGTGAGCTCAAGAGAAGAAGAAGTGAAATGGCTTATGTTGTGTGTGATATTTTGAGAGAGAGACATTATATCAATCACAAAAAACCCAAACCTATACTTGGCTGCCTTCTCTCTCCAAAATATCCTCTACTAATCATAATTAGCCCCAAAATCAATCCATGTCACAATAATGGTCACATAAACCAAGACCATGAGTCACCATGTGCATGTGGCATGAAATGATGCATATGAACAAAACGTACACTCACATTTTCCTCCACTAAACATTTAAACTAAATGTTTAATCCAACAAAAAGATATGGCATCAACTAAAGTAAACTCATTACGGATCACAAGAATACTCCTCATCTGTATATATATACCTGCATCCGCATTCCGACTGAATACGAATGCAATGAGACGAAAGTAATCCAACAAATCTAATACTAAGATCCGGCTTAAACCAAATCCCACTAGTATGATCCGTTCGATCATGATCCGTGCACAAGTGCACGTATATGATCGAACCCTGCCATAAAACCATACGGCCAACGTTTCGCCCGAACTTAGGAAACATTCTGTGGGGGACTCTAAAGACTCATCAATACGCTGGCAGTTGGTTTAACCACAAGCATGTCAGTGACACTAGCTGTACGTAACGACTGCCCATGTATTGAGCGAAAGGGAATTTGATAAGCGAACTCATCCCGAAACCCTACTGAGCCTATCTGTGACAATCTCCGTACAGTCCGGTCTGTTCGTCTATGAGTATCGCATATCGGGCCTAGTGGGATGGTAAACGTCAGACCCCCAATAGCGGTATAAGTCGTGTGGGAGTGTAGCCCAGAACACCTTGAGAAACTACTGAAATACCTACCAGTAAATCTCACTTGCCTTGGCCAAGGAATTTGTGTAATGGCTCTCTAGACACAGCGCGATATCAACCCCCAATACCGGGAGAGACGAATCATGTCTAACCGCCACTGCCTCCAAGTGCTTCGGGACTGCACCCAACTACTACCTGTTTGCACGACTCCTTTGAGCCGTAGTAGGGTAGCAATCAAAGAACAGTGGGAACACACTTGAGGCAAAGTAGCAGTGTCAAGTCAATAGACTAAGCTGTACTCATGTCGCCTGGGAACTGCTCCTGACGATAGGTATAGTACCAATCAGCAGTGCCCCTGCGAGTCCGTCCGGTGTATTCATAACCCAATGAGCACCTGTATACATCTTAGGTGAACCAACTGACACCAATGGCTTGTGAGACCGGCCACCGCCCCTCGTCGGGGTCTCGATCTGTATACACTAGTATATTCTGGAGTATCGATGCCCTGTCTCGAAACTCCCTCAACTAGGGACCATTTAAGGATGTGCTTATAGACTACCCAACTCTCACGTATATGATCGCCATCATACCGCTGGTAGTAAAGCATGAATCCTATGGGCTCTATCAACATGTAATAGTGATCTGTAATATCACCTAAAGCATGTACACGATGATAAAGACAAACCAGATAGCATACTATCATCTCGAGTAAGACTGTCCTACCGGTATAGGTCCTCCCTCAATCATTGTAATCACGTGCCTGCGATCCAATAATTGACTTTGAGGGCACTATATCCAATAATCTCCCACTTGCACTAAAGGCTAATTATTGCGATGTTGCATACTCACAGCCCGTGTGATACCGAACACCCAGCTTCTCTACTAATCAGTTTCACAAATCTCGTTTGTGAAACTATTGCGTTCGAGAAATAGCCTCAGCGAGTGGATCCGCTCTGATGTTTCTTTCTATGTCTCTCTTTATCTCAGGTTCGCGGAGAAAGCCATCTCCCGAAATGAGAAATACATGTCTTAGAATATGTCTGGATATCAGATGGGACCCAGTTCATAAATGAACTGCAAATCCAATAAACTTCTTAGACTGTATTGTCAATTGAATTTAATCAGTATCCTGCGCCATGCCTCCCTCAGTATCCGCTTGGACCACCTGTCCAAACTACTGCCCCTCGTCAGAGGGAAAACTATAACTCTGACAGTGACTCTGTCATCCATGACACCTTGGAAGCCTGGAATGATAACCGTCTCCCAAAGGAGGCTGCCATTATCAAATCCATAGAACATCCACTTATGTTCTAAAACTGCTTCCGGACGTTTCTTCAGGATTGGATTAATATCTCAACTTATTGCATCTAGTGCAAAAACAACATCTGGTGTGGTACTTTACATCTCATGATTGACTCAATTGCCTAAGCAAGTGATATGCCAATCATGCACATCCCTCTCCTGTTTAGTCTGTAAGACACCTTTAGAGAGGGTGACCCCATCACCTGCAGGTACACCACCATGCCAGGAGTCGTCTATTCTAAAATACTTTTAGAATACTATCCAAGTACCCAGATTGGGACACTTCCCAAATCTAGATCTAAAACCATAGATCTAGTAACCAGAATGTCTGATATTATATCCATATCATATGCGGAGAAACTACTGTGTGACAACCACAATATAACCGATTGTAGGATAGGAATTTTACTTCCTATAAAGTGCATGTCATCCAAATTCCAGGACATCACATCCTACTACCTTCTTAACAGATCCATCTCCTATTCTGATGAAGTCAAAGCCTATGAGTGTCACATCAAAAATAGATGATCTATCTCCGCTATATCTGCTTTAGTCCATAAATAGACACAAGCTTCTTATTCACTATGCTTCCTCTGCTCCCACTGACCACAACAACCCTCTAGCAGAGTCATATACACGTGCACTTCTAAATCTAGTTTAGAATGACACTATACCCATTCTCCTGCCGGGTCTCATAGTCTAGAACAACAGTAATGGCAAGTCTGGGTAAACAAGAATCTCCCTGTCACCGTCTTTGAGAATACCGAAGTACCTCTCGGGTGCCTGAGTGTAAGTCTACGGTAGCGCCCCGACCGTCTGTCCGAGGCCAAAATGCGGAAACGAAAACTTTAAACCAGTGCTAACGTATACTATAAACCTGGATCGAACCATTAACCTATAACTAGCAACTAGAGAAAGGGTTGGAAAAGTTATACCGATCGATCCGTGTCCTTCGGTCTTTGGCCACCATCCCAAGCTCCTCGCGGCATCTCCGATCTCGATCACCTCGTCGGAAAGGGCACCACATCATCGAGTCTTTTTACGGGCTCCCTCTTCATCCGAAGCAACACGGGCACGAAGTTCGCTAGCCGACGTGTCCAAAGTGATGTAGAGAATGTGTGTGATCACTTTGTCTCAAGCATCCATTGATTCTCATCACATGAGAGTGTATGGATGGAGGTTAGAGATGAAGCCATTGATGGAATTTGTGGGCTAGAGGAAGAAGAAGAAGAAGAAGAGGCTCTCCTTTTCTTATGTGTTGAGAATGATAATGTGAAAGCAAGAATAAGAATCCAAGAGCTAACCCTTGCCTCATGGCTGCCCCCTCTCTCTCTCTCTACATATCATTTCAACACATAAAATCAATCCAAAATGTGACATATGCACAATAAAAGAGACCATGAGTCACTAGATTGCATGTGTCACAATAAATGCACCTCATGATGAAATCCACTCACAATTTCCACCATCCAAACATTAATCAAAATGTTTGGTCCAACAAAAAGAACCGCATCATCTAAAGCAAACTCGTAACGGATCACAAGAGTACCCCTCACCTGTATATACATACCTGCATCCGTATTCCGACTGAATGCAAATGCGATGAGACTAAAGTAATCCAACAAATCTAATACTAGGATCCGGCTTAAACCAAAGCCCACTAGTATGATCCGCCCGATCATGATCCGTGCACTATTGCACGTATATGATCGAACCCTGCCATATATCATACAGCCTCGACAACGTTTCGCCCGAAACTTGAGAAACTGTTTGTGGGGGACTCTAAAGACTCGTCAATACTTTGGCTGTGGATTTAACCACTAGCATGTGAGTGGTACTAGCCGTACGTAACGGGCTACCAGGTATTGACCAAAAGGGAGGTCGATGAGTGAACTCATCCTGACACCCTACTGAGCCTGTCAGTGACAATATCCGTACAGTCCGGTCCGTTCGTCTATGAGCATCGCAAGATGGGTCTAGGGGGTTGGTAAAAGTCAGACCCCCAAAAGCGGTAAAAGTCGTGTCGGAGTGTAGCCCAGAACACCCTGAGATACTTCTGGAATACCTACCAGTAAATCTCCTGCCTTGGCCAAGGACTTCGTGTAATGGCTCTCTTAGACACAGCGCGATCTCACCCCCAATACCGGGAGAGACGAAACCTGTTAGTTATATATATGCCCTAGAGGCCATTACTGTACATACGATGTATATTGTAGTGGATGCTAGGACATATATAGGAAGGACTTTCTTGCTCGACATGATAGTATGCTATCTGGTTGTACTTTATCTTAACATGTACTCTGATTGTCTCAATATTACATGTTGATAAAGCCCTTAGGATATGTACTCGACTACTGGGACTATGATAAGATCATACTAGTGGGGCCACAGTAGTCGACGAGTACATCCTATAACTGTTCCTAGTCGAGGGTGTATCGAGACAGGGCATCGATGCACCAGAGTAGACTAGCGTATACGCATCTTGACCCATATGATGGGCGATGGATGATCCCATATCCATCGGTGTTTGACATCAAGGATGGTGTACGGGTGCTCAGTGGAGACTGGGTACACTGGACGGACTCGCCGAGAACTCCCAGATAGTATTATACCATACGTCAGATGGCAGTTCTCCGGTGACACTGGTACAGAGTAGTCTGTTGACCCGAGATCGTCATGGAGTCTTGTGTGATTCCCACTGTGCTTTGATTTCCATCATACCACGTCCAAGAGGGCGTGCAAAAAGGTGGCTTTTGGGTACAGTCCCGAATCACATGGAGGCAATGAGCGATAGGAGGGGATTCGTCTCTCCCGGTATAGGGAGTTGATGTTGTGCTGTGTTCGATTGGCTATAACCGGAAATCCCTGGCCAGGGTTGCTGAGATTTACTGGTAAGTGTTATCAGTAGTTTCTCGAACTGTTATAGACCTCATATCGACACGACTTATCGAGCTACTGGGGTCTGACGTTTACCACCCCTAGGCGAGATATGCGACATATCAGACGACGAGACCGGACTGTACGGGAGTGTTACTGTTTGGATTCACAGGAGAAGTTACAGGCTTGCTTGTTGATCTTCTGAGCGCTCAATACCTGGGTAGCTGTTACGTTTAGCTGACCGCTTGCAACTTGTGGGTGTTTGATATGATCATCACCTACTGCCGGCGTATTGACGATTCTTTAGAGTCCTACACAGAGGTTTCTTGACTCAGGCAAAACGGAGTAGGAGCACATATGTGATATGTGCGGGACCGAGGATAATGTGGTATGTGATATCGTATTGTATTCTCGCGATATTTGATATCAGCCGGGTCATCGGATCAAGTGTTGATTCGATGAATCGGTACGGATAAATATTAGTCGGTTATATGCGATATAACCGGATTGTCGGATCAAGTGTTGATTCGATAATTTAATGTATAATAATATATATGATATATTAAATGACATTAACTAATATTTGCTCACTAAAAGATTCTTTTTCTCACTCGGGTAATACATTGATATATATGCGATATATGTTAATTGTATTATTTTATTTTGTTACAATAAATATTATATATGTGATATATAATATTGTAACATGATATGATAAATAATGCAACATGTTTAGTAGAGTTTAAACTTGATTAGGGTTTGGATTAGGGTTAAACTTTCTAGATGTTTCTAGAAGGTTTTCTTTTTGTCATTTGAAAGATATTTTGAAATGAGTCATGCTTTAACCAAACCCAAACCCTAACCCTAGTTAATTCTCTACATTGGTTAAGTGAACCATGGTTGCATAATCTATCATATTATTACTTCTCCTATTCATCACAAAAGAAGAATGATATTGATCTTCTTCTTCCTCCTTCATTTCTTCCATGAAAAAGCTCACTAGATTTTTCAAAGGTGATGAATAAATATGAGAAAAAGAGAAATAAATAGAGCAAAATTCCTACTTCATCATCCTCATCTTCCCTTGCCATTTAGATGAGGGTGTTCACATCATTTCATGAGTGTTAGCTTGTGTTAAAGAAACTTCGAGGTAGATCATCTTAGTATCGAAGATCGGAAGCAAAGCTTGCGACTTCTCTTCGTGGAACCTCTCGAGAGTCCGGATCCCGATGATCGCAGCGAAGGGACCACAAAACGGAGCATATGAAGTGAAGGACCGGATCTACAAAGGTTGTGATCCCTCTCACTTAGTGTTAAATTGTTTAGCATGCAAGTTATCGCCTAATCTCTAGTTTAAAGTTCCGTATTCGGGTTGTTCGGCACGGCTAAATTTTTATTCGGGCATGGTTGATGCCTCGTAGACCCTTGTGCGTGTGCCTAGCAACCCTACAGTGGTATCAGAGCCAAGCTAGAGCTTTAGGCGAAGTCTGAACGAAGTTTAAAGTCCGATCGAAACCCGAAACCCCGATAAAACATGCTCTCTGGAAATTTTCTAAAATTTGGGATTTTTCCACATTAAAAATATCCAAAAATTACAGCAGGTAATTACAAGAATTACTGTGAAGCACGTGAGCGTAATTCGATCAAAGAGCCGCGGAACCGCGGCCCCACCCCAGCTTGCGCGGCGGTTCCGCGGCCACGTGATCGATTCTGCGCACGTGCTTTTCACAGTAACTCCTATTTTCTAATGTTGTATTTTCTGGAAATTTTTATTTATTTTTATTCAACTGTTGAATTATCCAGGTTGTATTGGGGATTTAAAGTTTTGATCGGATATTATAACTTTGTTTAGTTTTGTCCGGATAACTTTTAGAAACTGTTAAAAAGTTCGAACGGATATCAATAACTCACTTTTTCCCCTGTCGGAAAATTTTTCAAAAGTTGGATTTTTCCTCGTGTTTAAGAACGTTCTAAGTCGTGCAAGTAACTCGGTGGACCCTCTAGAAGACAACAAATCTTAACTCGATTATGTGACCGTCTTGAACTGCCCTTTGAACCTTAGGGTTTGGGGCAGTACGGCGTGCCACATGTGAGGCGTTGGCTTGACCCTTCTACGGCTGGACCATTGGTACTGTGGCATGTGATGGACGTTTTTAAACTGATTTCAAGTGTTTAGATATATTGGGGAAATCTTGGGTACTTGACAATTCGATCGGAAAGTTTAACTTTTTCTATTTATCTGGAATGTGATACAATATTTGGAATCCACATGTAGTTATGAGATAACTAATTTGAATATTATAAACATAGCAGTTTAGTCTCAGATGATCGGTTGCCACGGAATTTTGATGTGATCAAAAGTCCGTCGCAATCACGTAGGGTACGCGGATACTCGCCGGGTAAACTTAATAGACAGCTACGCCCCATAGCCCCGACCAAGTGACTGTAGGAGAACCCCGTCGCCGAAAGCATCCGTTAGGGTGCTCGCGGTAGCGGTGTTCCGCCTTGGTGCACTTCGTCGACGGTATCAGGGGTGCGGCCGTCTACTAAAGTTTGCGACGAGCATTCGATCAGGACGTCGGGAATCTTGTTGAATTGCCCGACTTAATATTGAAAAGAGTTTTCGATAAAGAGACTAAAATACGGAGTTTATAATTGTTAGGCATGTGATGTCTAAGGAATTCATTTGGTTAGGCATGTGATGTCTAAGGAGGTTGCGGATTCCAACTGTTGTAGTTTTACACTTTCTTTTCTGTGACCGTAAGCGTAGTATGTGGTGTATCGCCGGCTTCGTTGCTATACATCAACGACAATCGGGATACGCATACTTGCTTACGTTGATGATATGAGATATTATGTGTTGCTGTGATATGTTCTATTGGATCGTCGCGTTTTGAATAGCCGGGGGTTTTATGTGAGATGAGAGTTTTTCTTTTTCATTCATGTAAAATTCATTTGTATGTAATATTCTTTTATTGGGGCACTTCCAGGTAGCGGAAGATGTCACCGTTGTATATTATTTACTTTTCCGCATTAGGTAGACCCAAGGCGGGGAGCACAAGTAACCGGGTTCTAGGGTCCAGTGGGAGACCATCTCGAGGAGTCGAGACCGGGTCTCCTAACCCTAGAATTGGCAGTGTTACTTGCCGCTCTCGTAGGGGTCTAGGGATGTGGGTTTGGCTATTCATCGCGACCGTGGAATCCGTGTTTTATACTGGCTCGTATTGAAAACACGGACGTCCTAGTATATCCAATATTTCATATATGTTCTTTTGCTGCATTGTTCTGTGATGAGATCATATACCTGCCTGAGACGAATGTTTATATTATATATATGAGATATATGTTATATTGCTGATTTCGTTTCAAAAGAGATGCTTACGAAGCATAATTAAAATGGGACTTCATTAATGAGATTAATGAAATAAAAGAAACCTAAGATGTTGTAGAAACTTGTTTAAAAACTGGTAGCTACAGTTCTTGCTTTGCAAAGCGGTGTTCCTTGTAGAACATCCAGCACCTTATTCGATAAGGAAAGGACCGAGATCCCTTCACCGGGAGTGACTCCTTTAGCAATAACTGGCAGATGCTACAACCCTCGGTTTGTCTTTTGATTGCTTCTATAGTTTATACTTTGCACAGCGGTATATATGATATATCCTGCACCTTATTCGATGAGGAAAGGGCCGACGATCCCTTCACCGGGAGTGACCCCTTTAGCAAAACTAGAAAAGCCTCAAAAGCACTCCATTTAAAAATCACTCGATTCTACAACGATATCAAGTTCATTACGCAAAGGGTTTTCTGAAAAACCCGTCGTAGCCCTCCGTCATTTCAGATAGATATTATTTAGTATTCGTGCTATGTTTGTTGACTTAGTTAAGGCATAGTGTACGGTAGCTAAGTAATGTTTATCTGTTAAAACATGAGATGTGATTGGATTAGGGTATTCGTACGGCTTTGTTGACTCAGTTAAGGGTCGTACGGGTGGGTTTAATTCAATCGGGAAATGTACGGGTTGAACTTGACTTGCGATTTATGGTTTGTTGACTTAGTTAAGGTTATAGATCGCTTGGGGCAAAAGATTATTGGGAATTTCAAGTGTTGGAATTTGCAATGAGATTGCATACCTTCTATGAGATAGTTGGATCCCGATACCCGCTGCGAGTAAGAGTTACTCCTGGGAGAGTTTTACACATTACAATTAGCCGATCAAGTAGGTGTTGTTAGTGTTTATGCCCTAAAAGGCCATTACTGTATCATACTAGCTTGTATATTACTTAATGGAAGCTTGGGATATTCACATGTATATAACAGTCTTGCTAAACATGGTAGTATGCTACTTGGTTTTTCTATCTTAATATGTGAGTATACGTATTGATAGAGCTCTTAGGATCTTACTTGTCTACCAGCGTTGTGATGGCAGTCACACTAGTGGGGGCTGGGTAGTCTACAAGCACATCCTTATTCAGGTCCCTGGTCGTTGGATTATCGAGACAGAGCATCGATACTCCGGAGTAGACTGGTGTGTACGCTTCTCATCCCAGTTGGGGAGATGGTCTGTCCCACAGCCGTCAGTACGTCGTACTGGAGATAGTATACAGGTGCTCGTTAGGTTACGGGTACACCGGACAGGACTCACAGGGAACTGTTGGTTGGTTTGATACCAGTCGTTAGTGAACAGTTCCCAGGTGACATGAGTACAGCGTAGTCCGCAGACTTGACACTGCTACTTCGCCTCGAGTGTGTCCCACTGTTCTTAGATTGCTACCCTACCACGGCTCAAAGGAGTCGTGCAAACAGGTAGCAGTTGGGTGCAGTCCCGAGCACTTGGAGGCAGTGGCGGTTAGACAGGATTCGTCCCTCCCGGTATTAGGAGTAGATATCGTGCTGTGTCAGAGAGCCATTACGCAAAGTCCCTGGCCAGGGCAAGCGAGATTTGCTGTAGGTTCCAGCAGTTTCTCAGGGTGTAATGGGCTTTACTCCGACACGACTTATACCGCTATTAGGGGACTGACGCTTGCCGCCCCCCTAGGCCCGATATGCGATAGTCTTGGACGAACGGACCGGACTGTATGGAGATTAACACATCAGACTCAGTAGGAGTTCGGATGGGTTTTCTCATCGGCCTTCTTATCGACAACTACCTGGGGACCGTTACGTACAGCTAGTGCCGCTTGCGGTCTGTGGTTAAACCCACTGCCAGCGTAGTAGTCGAGTCTCTAGAGTCCCACACAGAGAGTTTCCTACTCCAGGCGAAACGATATAGAGGTTGCATGGTTTTTCGACAAAGGGTTCGGACGCATACGTGCGTTTACGCGCGTACGACTTTCGGACAGTTTTTACCAGTCGGCTTTGGTTTAAGCCAGTTACTGGTATCCGGTTATTGGATTTATACAGTCTAAAGTTTTTCCGTATTTTTACGGATCGGAGGGGCGTTCTCGTAATTACTCGAGAAGCTTCTAGAAGATGTGACTAAGGAGGTTTCTTTTGGATAAGAGAGTGAGTCATGGTGGTGATTCATTCATTTCATTAATGCACATTTATTGCTTAATGACTCATGCTAATGAATCACCACTAGATATTTCATGAAGCATGCTTATTCATTTCTTTTTATTCATTATTGAAAAATAAGAATGCTTCATAATATTATGATACACTCTCTCTCTTCTCTCATTATCTTATCACACATTCTCTCTCCTCAAGCTCTCATCTTCAAACCCTAATCCTTAATCCTCATGTGTTGAGATCAAAGGATTAGTTAGACTAAACAATCCATAACCTTCACTCTATATCATCCTCTCATCTTTGATTAGCAATCAAAGTTGATTAGTTACCTCAAGTTAGAGGTTTAGCTTGGAGTTTCGCTCTCGGGTGGATCGTCTACTACCTAGAGAAGGTCGAGGAGAACAAAGGAGGACGTAAAGAAGAAGGACCGGTTTCATTAGGTATAATCCCTAATCACTTGTGAAAAGAAACTCATTTGAATACGGTTATTTATAGTTTAGCTTCGATTCAAGCGGTTAGTCGATGTTCGTTGTTTAAACTTGATTGTTTTTGAAAATTCCGCCTCCCAATAAGTACTGGGGTGTACTACATCGACTTACAGTGGTATCAGAGCCTCGCTAAACACTAAATAACTTAATCGCAAATTTGTACGAATTTCGAACGGAAAAACGAAGCCGGAAAACCCTAATAAAAATCAGTTTCTGTCGAATCCAAAATGATGTCCTAAAATTTTTCAGGGATGTTCAGAAAGCTTGACATGGGTCCAGGAGAACACCCAAGAAAATTGAGCCCATGACTCGGCTAAAGCGCCGCGGAAGCGCGGCGGATCCCACCGATCCGCCGCGGTTCCGCCGCCGAGTTGCCGAGTCATGATCCCAAATTTTTTGTGTGGGTCCCCTGTGATATTTAGTGTTTTCTGGAATATTTAATTATTGCTCAGGTTACTGTTTAACAGAGCAGATTTTGGAGCAATATTGATGTTGTTTATTCGATCGAATTGTACAGTATTTGCGTATTGGATTATATCTGTGATTGTTTAATGTGTTCGTAAACCTCCCCCAACTGCTAGTATGTCGGTTGGCAGGGGGTTGCACATTTTTGAAATGGTTATATCTGTTTGTGCATATAAACTGTATTGGACTGTTGTGGTGTATAGCCGGGGTTAGCAATGGGTTATTGATTAATTCATTTGTTGTAAATGTAATTTGTTGTAATATTATTTTCGCGGGGCACTTCCAGGTTGCGGTTGTAGCCACCGTTGTATTATTTCATTTTACTGTTTTTGCTCCTAGGACTGACCCAAGGTGGGGTACACAGACTGCCGGGTGGGTAGTTTGCCATACCCGTAGGGGTCGAGGGTGGGGTAAACGGCTATTCATCACAACTGTGTAATCTGTCTTTTCTTGCAGGCTCAAAAGAAATACAGATTGCTTGCAAATCCAATATTGTTTATCTGTGTTCTGGAATGAATATCATTGCGTCAGACGAATGTAAAATATCTATATTTATTATAGCTATTTAGACGTCACTTATGTTTTACACCCGCGCTAGCCTAGCCCCCGCTCTGTCGTTAGTTAAGTAACCTAACGAGTGATGACGGGACCCCGTGGCGAATGCGGATGGCATAAGAGGACGTTATATTTTCGTTGTTTTCTGCAATGATAGGTTAATGATGGGACGCATTATCTATAATGCAAAGTAAAACAAACCAAAGTTTAAATCGTTGGAACAATTTAAAAGAAACCACTCGGTTATTTTTAAAACAGATATTTTTAAATGCGGAGATTTAACCACTCCTTTTAAAAGCTATCAGGTTCCTTCGGTTATATCAAGTTCACTACGTTCACGGTTTCGCCAAAACCAGTCGTAGCCCTCCGTCATTTCTTATGGATGGTCAGTAGTATTCAAGCTATGCTTGTTGGCATACGTCAAGGCATAGTGTTTGGTAGCTGCTGGGGTATTCATTTGTTGCATAGATAGATGTGTTGGTTTGGGACAGTCGCATTACCTTGTTGGCATACGTCAAGGGTATATACGGGTGGGTTCAAATTAACAAGATAATGATGGGCAGAACTTGACATGTGACTTATGATTTGTTGGCATACGTCAAGGTCATAAGAGCATGGGGCAAAAACTTATATCGGGAATTTCTAAAGAAACTGAAATTTGCAAAGAGATGCATACCATTTGGAGTTTGATGAATGTTGGTAGGATTCCTTCAACATTATCATACGATGATATTTGGATCCCGATCCTACTGTGAGTATATGCTACTTATCAGGATATTCGTCGCTTAACGATCAATGCTATAAACCTAGTAGGTGTCCAGAAAAGTGTCAGAGGGGTTACGCCCCCAGAGAAAAGAGGTTATTTAATTAAGGAACTTCGCGAAAGCGTTGGAAAACCTCCCTCGAAGTATCGACACCGGCCTGGCTGAACGGTTAAGCAAGTATTGTACGGTGAGAATAGTCTTGGCTAATTCTTCTTTTATGGTTTGAGGAAGGATTCGAGAAACAGTGGGAGCCATCCAGTTTAGATAAACTAAAAACCATTCTAAACTTGCAAGAGCATCATGCTAAAGAGTTTTCTTCTCTCTCTCCTAATTGCAGCGACCCTGAAAATGACTGGACTTAAGTTACTTTTAGAGAAAAATATACTGACGGGGCCAAACTATAAAGATTGGCTGCGGAATGTCAAGATGGCTTTGACCTATGACAAACTGGGGTACATCCTCACCGCTACAGCACCTGCTGTCCTTGGTCCTAAATCCAGCAATGCGGATAAGGAAATCCGCAAAACCTGGGATTTAGATTGCGCGAGAGCCAAGTGCATCGTGCTTGCCTCGATGAACAATGAACATCAGAGGAGGCACGAGGATATGTCCCTAGATGGCATATTTCTCCATACAAAGGAACTTTATGGAGAGCAATCTCGTATAGCAAGATACGAGACCTCTAAGAAACTGTTTCGAGCGAGGTTGGCTGTCGGGTCATCGGTAGGTGAACATGTCCTACAGATGATCGGCTATATTGAAGAGCTCGCGGACCTTGGGACGACTTTGGATAATGAGCTCTATACAGACCTTGTTCTCCAGTCCCTTCCTCCCACCTACGCCCAGTTTATCCTCAACTTCAATCTTCAAGGAAAAGAAGTTGAACTTGCGGAACTCCTGAACATGTTAAGGAGTGCAGAGGGCACCTTGCAGAAGGCAAGGGAAACACCCGCTATGTTTGTTGGCGGTTCATCTTCTTCCGGGTCCAAGGCTAGGGCCAAAGGAAGGAAGAAGAAGGCCGCACCCAGACCTAGAGGAGGTGTTAGTAAGGTGGGAAAGAAGGGAAAGAAAAAGTTTACAGCACCAGTAGTTGGCCTGGATGAGTGCTTCCATTGTCACAGGAAAGGGCACTGGAAGAAGGATTGCAAGGCGTGGAACGCCAAGAACCAGGAACCGAAGCAAGCTGTGGCTTCGACTTCAGGTGTGTTTGTAATTGAGAATTGTCTGTCGATCAACTCTACTTCCTGGGTATTAGATACCGGATCAGGATCTCATATTTGCAATTCTTTGCAGGCACTGAGAAACCGTAGAGTGCTGAAGGAAGGTGATATGATCCTCAGGGTTGCTAACGGAGCTAGCGTGGGAGCTGCGTCCGTCGGAGATTATCACCTAGGATTGACGAGTGGACACATTTTGGTTTTACATAACTGTTATTTTGTACCTAGCTTAACGTGTAATATCATATCAGTTTCCTTGTTATCAAATAAAGGTTATGATTTCACGTTTGTAAGAGATGTTGTCAACATCCACCTTAATCATGGTTTGATTGGGTCTGGTACTCTAAATAACGGCATATATGTGTTAAACCAACTCCAAATTTTCAATGTCCAGAACACACTAAAAAGAAAGTCTCCAGATTTAAATAAAGCTTTCTTATGGCATTGTAGACTGGGTCACATCAATGAGAGAAGGTTGACTAAGTTGCATAGAGAAGGATATTTGGACTCGTTCGAATATCAATCTTATGACACTTGTCAATCCTGTCTCAAAGGAAAGATGACAAAGACTCCATTCACTGGACAAGGAGTAAGAGCGAGCGAGCTCTTAGGACTCATACACAGCGACGTATGCGGTCCAATGTCTACACATGCAAGAGGTGGTTATTCCTACTTCATTACTTTTACAGACGATTTCTCTAGGTATGGATATGTTTTCTTAATGAAGCATAAATCAGAGGCCTTTGAGAAATTCCTGGAATTCAAGAGTGAAGCGGAAAACCAAACAAGCAAAAGTATTAAGACACTAAGATCTGATCGAGGTGGAGAATACTTAAGTGCCGAATTCCTAGGTTACCTAAAAGAGAAAGGAATTCTCTCTCAGCTTACTCCTCCATACACTCCACAGCACAACGGTGTATCGGAGAGACGGAATCGAACCCTATTGGATATGGTACGATCCATGATGAGTAATGCTGAGTTACCGCGATCTTTCTGGGGGTATGCGCTAGAATCAGCGATACATCTTTTGAACAGAGTTCCAACCAAAACTGTGCCTACCACACCATATCAGATGTGGAGTGGGAAGAAACCCTATCTTCAGTACCTGAAGACGTGGGGATGTCCAGCTTTTGTAAAAAAGCAGCATCCGGACAAGCTCGAGGCACGCTCAGTAGAGTGTAAGTTTGTAGGATATCCAAAGAACTCTCATGGATATTGCTTCTATTACGCAGAGGAACAAAAGGTTTTTGTTTCTCGTCATGCCCGCTTCTTAGAAACTGAATTTTTGGAAAATCAAAAGAGTGGGAGCGAAATAGAACTGGAAGAAATTCCAGAACCACAAACTGCTACTGAAAGTTTGGTAGAACCAGAGGTTCAAGAAGAACAGAACATTCCCGCACCCCTCCGCAGGAGTAGTAGGCCGTCTCATCCGCCTGAGAGATACTACGGTTTTCTCATTGACGGGGATAGAGAGGATTGCATCATAGATGATGATGAACCTACTGACTTCCAGCAGGCCATCCAGAGCGGCGACTCGGTACGATGGCTAGATGCAATGCGGACCGAAATGGAGTCCATGTACACCAACAAAGTATGGACTTTGGACTTTGCTCCAGATGGGGTAAAACCCATAGGATGCAAATGGATCTTCAAGAAAAAGATTGGTGTAGATGGACAGGTGGAAACCTATAAGGCTAGACTTGTTGCAAAGGGTTTTCGTCAAAGACCTGGTTTGGACTATGACGAAACTTTTTCTCCAGTGGCTATGCTCAAATCCATTCGGGTCCTTCTTGCTATTGCTGCCTTCCATGATTATGAAATCTGGCAGATGGACGTAAAGACGGCTTTTCTGAATGGAAATTTAGAAGAGAGCGTCTATATGGATCAGCCAAAGGGTTTCAATCAGAGTGGGAGTAGCGGGAAAGTATGCAAGCTGCTTAAGTCCATTTATGGACTAAAAGCAGGCATCGCGGAGTTGGAACATCTGTTTTGATGAGACAGTCAAAGAATATGACTTTATCAAAAATCCAGATGAACCGTGCATATATAGTAAAGTTGTGGCCAGAAGTGTCGTATTCCTCTCTTGTACGTGGATGACATTCTATTGATAGGAAATGACATTCCTATGCTACAATCTGTCAAAGGATTCTTGTCACACAGGTTCTCCATGAAAGACCTGGGTGATGCCTCTTACATTCTGGGGATCCGGATCTATCGTGATAGATCCAAGAGGATGTTGGGACTTTCGCAGTCCAGGTATATCGACACTGTACTGAAAAGATTCAGTATGGAAGATTCTAAGCGCGGTAATCTACTGGCTTGTCACGGAATCACCCTCTCCAAAGAGATGTCTCCCAAGACTGATTTGGAAAGGGAACGCATGTCTATTATACCCTACGCTTCTGCGGTAGGCTCTATAATGTATGCGATGTTGTGTACCAGACCAGATGTAGCTTACGCACTGAGCGTGGTAAGCCGGTATCAGTCAGACCCAGGGGAGAAACACTGGATAGCAGTAAAGAACATTCTCAAGTACCTGAGGAGGACTAAGGAGATGTTCTTGGTTTACGGCGGAAAAGACCTCAGGTTGGAGGCCTTTGCTGATTCCGGCTTCCAGAGTGATAAGGACGATTCCAAGTCCATGTCGGGTTATGTCTTTACCCTCAATGGAGGGGCGGTGTGCTGGAAGAGCTCCAAGCAGGACACCGTTGCTGACTCGACGATGGAAGCGGAGTATATAGCTGCTTGCGATGCCGCAAAAGAAGCAGTCTGGATGAAGAAGTTCCTAACAGAACTTCAGGTGGTTCCTACCATAGTTGATCCAATACCTCTGTATTGCGACAACAACGGAGCTATAGCTTTAGCGAAGGAACCAAGGTCCCATCAGAAGTCCAGACACATCTTGAGGCGGTATCACCTGATCAGGGAGATCATTGATCGTCAGGAGATCGAGGTTCGGAGAGTTGCTTCAGAAGAGAACATTGCTGATCCATTCACGAAGGCCCTTCCTCAGATTCAGTTCGAGAGGCTGCTCGAGATCATTGGTCTACGATATGCCAGTACATGGCCCTAGTGCAAGTGGGAGATTGTTAGTGTTTATGCCCTAGAAGGCCATTACTGTATCATACTAGCTTGTATATTACTTAATGGAAGCTTGGGATATTCACATGTATATAACAGTCTTGCTAAACATGGTAGTATGCTACTTGGTTTTTCTATCTTAATATGTGAGTATACGTATTGATAGAGCTCTTAGGATCTTGCTTGTCTACCAGCGTTGTGATGGCAGTCACACTAGTGGGGGCTGGGTAGTCTACAAGCACATCCTTATTCAGGTCCCTGGTCGTTGGATTATCGAGACAGAGCATCGATACTCCGGAGTAGACTGGTGTGTACGCTTCTCATCCCAGTTGGGGAGATGGTCTGTCCCACAGCCGTCAGTACGTCGTACTGGAGATAGTATACAGGTGCTCGTTAGGTTACGGGTACACCGGACAGGACTCACAGGGAACTGTTGGTTGGTTTGATACCAGTCGTCAGTGAACAGTTCCCAGGTGACATGAGTACAGCGTAGTCCGCAGACTTGACACTGCTACTTCGCCTCGAGTGTGTCCCACTGTTCTTAGATTGCTACCCTACCACGGCTCAAAGGAGTCGTGCAAACAGGTAGCAGTTGGGTGCAGTCCCGAGCACTTGGAGGCAGTGGCGGTTAGACAGGATTCGTCCCTCCCGGTATTGGGAGTAGATATCGTGCTGTGTCAGAGAGCCATTACGCAAAGTCCCTGGCCAGGGCAAGCGAGATTTGCTGGTAGGTTCCAGCAGTTTCTCAGGGTGTAATGGGCTTTACTCCGACACGACTTATACCGCTATTAGGGGACTGACGCTTGCCGCCCCCCTAGGCCCGATATGCGATAGTCTTGGACGAACGGACCGGACTGTATGGAGATTGTCACATCAGACTCAGTAGGAGTTCGGATGGGTTTTCTCATCGGCCTTCTTATCGACAACTACCTGGGGACCGTTACGTACAGCTAGTGCCGCTTGCGGTCTGTGGTTAAACCCACTGCCAGCGTAGTAGTCGAGTCTCTAGAGTCCCACACAGAGAGTTTCCTACTCCAGGTGAAACGATATAGAGGTTGCATGGTTTTTCGACAAAGGGTTCGGACGCATACGTGCGTTTACGCGCGTACGACTTTCGGACAGTTTTTACCAGTCGGCTTTGGTTTAAGCCAGTTACTGGTATCCGGTTATTGGATTTATACAGTCTAAAGTTTTTCCGTATTTTTACGGATCGGAGGGGCGTTCTCGTAATTACTCGAGAAGCTTCTAGAAGATGTGACTAAGGAGGTTTCTTTTGGATAAGAGAGTGAGTCATGGTGGTGATTCATTCATTTCATTAATGCACATTTATTGCTTAATGACTCATGCTAATGAATCACCACTAGATATTTCATGAAGCATGCTTATTCATTTCTTTTTATTCATTATTGAAAAATAAGAATGCTTCATAATATTATGATACACTCTCTCTCTTCTCTCATTATCTTATCACACATTCTCTCTCCTCAAGCTCTCATCTTCAAACCCTAATCCTTAATCCTCATGTGTTGAGATCAAAGGATTAGTTAGACTAAACAATCCATAACCTTCACTCTATATCATCCTCTCATCTTTGATTAGCAATCAAAGTTGATTAGTTACCTCAAGTTAGAGGTTTAGCTTGGAGTTTCGCTCTCGGGTGGATCGTCTACTACCTAGAGAAGGTCGAGGAGAACAAAGGAGGACGTAAAGAAGAAGGACCGGTTTCATTAGGTATAATCCCTAATCACTTGTGAAAAGAAACTCATTTGAATACGGTTATTTATAGTTTAGCTTCGATTCAAGCGGTTAGTCGATGTTCGTTGTTTAAACTTGATTGTTTTTGAAAATTCCGCCTCCCCATAAGTACTGGGGTGTACTACATCGACTTACAGGTGTCTAGAAAGGTGTTAACGGGGTTACGCCTCTGGGAAAACGAGGTTTACTGTAATTAGGTTCGTGCGAAAGCACGGGGGACCTCCCTCAAAGTACCGACACTGGCCTGGCTGAAATATTGGCGAACTTGTAGCGTGTAATTAATCCCGGCTAGTCTTTCCTTTCAGGGTTTGAAAGAAGATTTGATTAAAACAGTGGGAGACATCCTGATTAGATATATTAGATAACCAATCTAATCTTGCAAGAGCATACGCTGAGTGTTTTCTTCTCTCACTCTCCAGATAGCGACCATATCACGCCTTAATCAAGATAATAAAACGGATATATTGACCGAACCCGCTTTTATACTGAGCTGGGAACGTTGGTCCCGCTCCAACTTATAATTGTTATAAGACAGAGCAGGAAATTGGGGAATACCAGATTTCCCGAGCCGCCCAAACGAAGAAAGTGCATGCTGATGCATCATCTTCGGGTGTGTTCATTACACAGAACTGTTTCTCAGTATCCTTTACGTCCTGGGTATGGGATACCGGATCAGGATCCCGCATATGTAATCAGTTACATGGGCTACAGACAGGTAACTGAGAACGGGTGATAAGTTTCATGAGACAGAAAACGGTGCAAGTGTTGCAGTCAAGTCTGTTGGTCACTGTCACCCTGTATTACCAGAATACATTGATTCTGAACAAATGTTATTAGATACCGAACCTGATATACAAAATCATATCAGTCTCTTTATTAGTAAAGAATGGATATAATTTTGTATTGTTGGATAATGTTTTGAACATTTCCTATATCAATAGTTGATCGGTTCAGGCACGTTATCTAAAAGCATTGATGTTCTAAATCAAACTACAGTTCTCAGTATACAGAACACACACAAGAGGAAGAGTTCAGAAATGAATGAATCCTTCTTGAGGTATTGTAGACTAGGTCATATCGATGCGACCCGACTGGCTGAAGTTACATATATATGCATATTTAAATTAGTTTGAATTTATATCTTGTGAAACTTGCCGGTCATGTCACAAAGATAGGATGACCACAGCTCTGTTTGTTGGAAACAGAGAAAGAGTTAGTGAACTCTTGGGATTGATACATGCTGATGTATGAAAGGTCCCCTGTCTACACATGCCAAGATTGGTTCTTTGTACTTCATTACATTCTCTGATAATCTCTTAAGATTCAGACATGTGTTCCTGTTGAAATATAAGTCCGAACCTTTTGAGATATTCACAGAATATAAGTTAGAAGTAGAGAACCAAATTACGGGTAAAAGTATTATGTCCTTTGATGAGATCAAGGAGGAGAATACTTGAGCACGGAAATCCTGGACTATTCTAAAGGAGAATGAGATTCTCTCTCAGCATTACTCCTTCGTATACACCATAGCACGATGGTATATCGGGGTGGAGCAATAACACCCTATGTGATATGGTGTGCTCTATGATGAGTACTACTGAGTTTTATATTTCCTTTTGGGAGTTATGCACTTGAGAAGCTGCATACCTATTGAATAGGGTTCAAATCAAATCAGTTGCCTGCCACTTCATATGTGATATGGAAAGGGAAGAGCCTATATCTTAAGTTTGTTAAGATTTGGGGTTGTCCGGCCTATGTCTAAAAGCAAAATCCGGACAAGCTCCAGGCAAGGTCTGTTATGTAGAACTGGAAATGTTCCAGCTATACAAAATGCAGCTGATGATTTGGTAGAACCAAAGGATTCAATAGTTTCCAACGAACCTCAGCCTCTCCGTCGATCTAGCAGGGTTCCTCACCCACCTGAGAGATACTTCAGTTTCTCTATGACAGTGGGAGCGAGGATTTCATCATAAGATGATGACCTAACTAGTTTCGAGCTGGCCATCAGGAGTGGGACTCTGTAAGAATGGCTGGATGCTTATCGATCTGAGATGGAATCCTTATACACCAACAAAGTATGGACTTTGGTTGCTTTATCTGATGGGTTAAATCCCCATCAGGAGCGAGTATATCTTGAGAAGATTACTTGGTGTACATGGAAAAGTTGAGACTTTCAAAGCTATGCTTAAGTCCATCCAGATCCTACTTGCCACGGCTACATACCATGACTACGATATCTGGTAGTTGGGTGTCATGGCTGCTTTTCTAAATGATGTTTTAGAAAAGAGTGTCTATAAGTACACAGCCAGAGGGCTTCGTAGACAGTGGGAGCAGCGGAAACGTGTGCAAGATGTTTTGTATGATAAAGCAGGCATCGCGGAGTTGGAACATCTGTTTTGATGTGGTAGTCAAAGAGTTTGACTTCATCAAAATGGTAGATGAACCTTGTATATACAAAAAAGGTAGTAGAGAGTATGGTGGTGATCTTCGTAGAGTACGTGGATGACATACTCTTGATAGGGAAGGAGTTTCCTATGCTACGCTCGGTCAATCTCCGCTTATCACAAAGATTCTCCATATAGGATCAAAGTGATACCGACTAAATCCTAGGTTTTGGATCTATGAGATAGATCTAATTGGATGTTAGGATACTCACTAGTTGTAGTGAGATGGTATCAATCGATCCTGGGGAGAATCACTGGAAAGGTTCCAGACTGATAAGGACGACTGAATGTCAGTCGCAGGCATTGTCTATACCCTCAGTGGAGGGACGGTATGTTGGAAGAGTTCCAAGCTAGATACCGTGACATACTAGACGATTAAAGGCAAGGTACATCGTTACAAAGGATACTACCAAAGAGGCAGTCTGGATATATATAAGTTCATAAGATGAACTTCGTTCCTACCATTGTGTGACAATGGAGTTGTGGCTTTAGCCAAGGAACTACCGTCCCATCAGAAATCCAGATATAATTCTTAGGCAGTATCACCTGATCATGGAGATGGTTGATCTCCAGGGAGATCGAGCTTAGGAGAGCAGACACAGAGGACAACAGCGCGGATCCACTCACGAAGGCCTTTTTCCCAGTAGAGACTTTTATGGGATGGTTGAGTATGAGATACTTCAACCGCAGCTAATTGTTGGGTATGCGATACCATAACAGATGGCCCTAGTGCAAGTGGGAGATTGTTAGTTATATGTATGCCCTAGAGGCCATTACTGTACATACGATGTATATTGTAGTGGATGCTAGGACATATATAGGGAGGACTTTCTTGCTCGACATGATAGTATGCTATCTGGTTGTACTTTATCTTAACATGTACTCTGATTGTCTCTATATTACATGTTGATAAAGCCCTTAGGATATGTACTCGACTACTGGGACTATGATAAGATCATACTAGTGGGGCCACGGTAGTCGACGAGTACATCCTATAACTGTTCCTAGTCGAGGGTGTATCGAGACAGGGCATCGATGCACCAGAGTAGACTAGCGTATACGCATCTTGACCCATATGATGGGCGATGGATGATCCCATATCCATCGGTGTTTGACATCAAGGATGGTGTACGGGTGCTCAGTGGAGACTGGGTACACTGGACGGACTCGCCGAGAACTCCCAGATGGTATTATACCATACGTCAGATGGCAGTTCTTCGGTGACACTGGTACAGAGTAGTCTGTTGACCCGAGATCGTCATGGAGTCTTGTGTGATTCCCACTGTGCTTTGATTTCCATCATACCACGTCCAAGAGGGCGTGCAAAAAGGTGGCTTTTGGGTACAGTCCTGAATCACATGGAGGCAATGAGCGATAGGAGGGGATTCGTCTCTCCCGGTATAGGGAGTTGATGTTGTGCTGTGTTCGATTGGCTATAACCGGAAATCCCTGGCCAGGGTTGCTGAGATTTACTGGTAAGTGTTATCAATAGTTTCTCGAACTGTTATAGACCTCATATCGACACGACTTATCGAGCTATTGGGGTCTGACGTTTACCACCCCTAGGCGAGATATGCGACATATCAGACGACGAGACCGGACTGTACGGGAGTGTTACTGTTTGGATTCACAGGAGAAGTTACAGGCTTGCTTGTTGATCTTCTGAGCGCTCAATACCTGGGTAGTGTAAGTCTACGCTAGCGCCCCGGCAGTCTACAGACGCCAAATGCGGAACAAAAACTTTTAACTTGGCGCTATCGTATACTTTAACCCGGATCTGCCATTATTGCTAAACTAACAAACTGTAAAGAGTGTAGAATGGTTATACCGAACGATCCGAGTCCTTCGTTCTTCAACCATCATCCCACGCTCCGTTGCGGCTGCTCCGATCTCGTCGATCGCCGATCTCCTCGTCGAGGTGGCACCACATGATCGGTTCTTTAAACGGGCTCCCGCCTCTGACTCGAGGCAACTCGATCGTCAAGTTTGCTAAAAGAGACGACCAAGAATGATGTAGAGAATGAGTAGATGACTTTGTCTCACTTCGTCCAAATCCGTGGACGATCGGTTAATGAAGTTGCCGTGGAAATCGGGTGATGGAATGAAATGAACTGTGAATTCCATACACCCCAAAACTATCATATCTTTTCTAACCGATGAAATCAACAACTATGAGAGAGAGAGAGGGGCCGGCCTCTTATAGTGAAGAGGGAGGTGACCGTAGGAGGGGGGGTGACCATATGATAAATAACATGAAGAAATATCAAGCATAAAGATCTTTAGCTAAACAAGAAATGGTTAAACTCAAAGCATGACTCATATTAACATAGTCATCACTTAATAAATGCACCATTAAAGCCAAGATGACTCATTAGCCACTTCATCACTTCTAGAAGCTTCTAGAATGATGACTCACTCATATCAGAAGAAAAGATAAATCCGTCTTTAACCGAATGTTAAAAGACGGCTGATAGAAAACTGGAAACTGGCAACTTCCAAAAGTGATCCTGAAACGAATTTCAGGACAACCCCGAAACTGTATAAATATACCCGCATTTGTATTACGACCGAATACAAATGCAACTGAGACAAAGATATTATACCTACTCAATATAATACTCGGATGCGGCTTAAACCAAAGCCGACCAGTATCACCTGTCCGAAAATCGACACGTGCGTAAACGCACGTGCATTTTCCGAACCCTGCCATAAAACCATACGGCCTCTACAACGTTTCGCCCGAACTTGGGAAACTGTCTGTGGGGGACTCTAATGACTCGTCAGCACCCTGGCAGTGGGTTTAACCACAAACCGTCAGCGGCACTAGCTATGCGTAACGGCTGCCCATGGACTGACCTCAAGGGTGGCCGAGGAGCGAACTCAAGGGAGACCGATGAGTGAACTCCTCCGAAAACCCTACTGAGCCTAACAGTGACAATGTATATACAGTCCGGTCCGTTCGTCAATGAGTATCGCATATCCGCCTAGAGGGCTAGTAACGTCAGACCCCCATTAGCAGTATAAGTCGTGTCGGAGTGTAGCCCAGAACGCCCTGAGATACTACTGGAATACCTACCAGCAAATCTCCTGCCTCGGCCGAGGGCTTTGCGTAATGGCTCTCCTAGACACAGCACGATCTCGCCCCCAATACCGGGAGAGACGAATCCCCTGCCGATCCGCTCACGTGCCTCCATATGGCTCGGGACTGTACCCAAAAGCTACCTGTTTGCACGACTCCTTTGAGCCGTGGTAGGGTAGAAATCAAAGCACAGTGGGAACTCACACGAGACAAATGACGACCTCAGGTCGATGAACTAACCTGTACACATGTCACCAGGGAACTGCTATCTGACGGTAGATATAATACTAACTAGCAGATTCCCGGCGAGTCCTGTCCGGTGTACTCATAACCCAATGAGCACCTGTATACATCTTAGGTGATCCAACAGACACCAGTGGCTTGTGAGACCGGTCACCGCCCCTCATCGGGGTCTCGACTGTACACACTAGTCTACTCCGGAGTATCGATGCCCTGTCTCGAAACTCCCACGACTAGGGACCACAATTAAGGATATGCATATAAACTACCCAACTCTCACGTATATGATCGCCATCATACTGTTGGTAGTAAAGCAAGATCCTAAGGGCTCTATCAAAGTGTAACATGCAATCAGTCACCTGAACATGTACACGACTGATAAAGGCAAACCAGATAGCATACTATCATTTCAAGTAAGACTGTCCTACCGGGATAGGTCCTCCGCAATCATTGCAATCACGTACCTGCGATCCAATAATTGACTATGAGGGCACTATCTCCAACAATCTCCCACTTGCACTCAAGGCTAATATTGCGATGTCGACTACTCACAGCCCGTGTGAAACCGAACATCCAACTCCTCTACTTATCAGTTTCACAAAGCCCGTTTGTAAAACTATTGTGTTCGAGAAATAGCCTCGGTGAGTGGATCCGCCTAGAAGTTTCTTTCTGTATCTCTCTTAATCTCAAGTTCGCGGAGAAAGCCATCTCCCGAATTGAGTAGTACCTGTCTTAGAACATGTCTGGATATCTGATGGGACCTTAGTTCATAAATGAACTCCATATCCAAACTTCTTAGACTGCATGGATCACTGAACCTAATCAGTATCCGGCACCATGCCACCCACAGTATCCTCTGGAACCACCTGTCCATAATACTGTCCCTCTTCGTCAGAGGGAAAACTATAACTCTGACAATCACTCTGTCATCCATGTCACCTTTGAAGCCTGGAATGATAACCGTCTCCCGAAAGAGGCTGCCATTATCAAATCCATAGAACATGTACTAATGTTCTAAAACTGCTTCCTTATGTTTCTCCAGGATTGGATTAATACAAACTTATTGCATCTTGTGCAAAACCAACATTTGGTGTGGTACTTGACATCTCATGATTGACTCAATTGCCTAAGCAAGTGATCTGCCAATCATGCACATCCCTCTCCCTTTTAGTCTATACGACACCTTTAGAGAGGGTGACTCCATCACCTGCAGGTACACCACCATGCTAGGAGTCAACTATTCCAAAAACCATTAGAATATCTGTCAAAGTACCCACATTGGGAAACTACCCAAATCCAGATCTAAAACCATAGATCTAGAAACCAGAATGTCAAATATTATATCCATATCCTGTCTGGAGAAACAACTGTGTGACGATCACAGTACAACCGATCGTAGTATAGGAATTTTACTTCCCACTCTGTGTATGTCATCCAGATACCATGACATCACACCCTACTACCTTCTTAACTGATCCATCCCCTATTCTGATTGAAGTCAAACCCATGACTGTCACATCAAAATTAGATGATCTATCTCCGCTATAACTGCTCAAGTCTATAAATAGACATAAGCTACTTGCCCACCATGCTTCCGTTGCTCCCACTGACTACGACAACCCTCCTACCGGGTCTCATATCCTGGAACAACAGTAGTGTCAAGTCTGGGTAGATAAGAACCTCCCTGTCACCGTCCTTGAGGCTACCGAAGTACCTCTCGGGTGTCTGAGGTTACCTACCATACTTGCGGAGTGGCTATTGGAATATCAAACCTGATTGAATGTATAGGTCCTATTAAATTTTCCGTAATCGTTCGCGGTTCTGGAATTACTTCCAGTTCTACCATACTCCCACTACTGTTTTCTGAAAAAGATCCATTTTTACTAAAACTGTGGCGAGTCAAGAACAATATCACTATTGATCTTCCAAATGGTAGAGTATCAACCCTCGTCATAGCCAGGGTCAACCCACAAACAGCCATTACAGAAACGTGCCCTGAGTTATCCAGTGTCTGGTTTTAATCATAAGCTGGACAACTCCCCATTCCTTAATTTCTTTTAAGGTACGATCCATTCTATATCCAATATAGAAACTTTGGCACTTATTTAATTGGAACCATATTCAATCCATGCAGCTGTCTCTAGTGCATATCAACTTAATGGAAAGAGGCTAATCAGCATTACTCAACTTAGGAATCCATCCAATTATGAGTAACCTGAAAGAGAAACACGTTTCTCAAAACCATCACTATCATCTGAATACCAATCACAAGAATCTACATCTTCGATCTCTTTGAAGAATCCCGATACTTGTGATTCCTGGTTCTCTACTTTATTCTTATACCCATAACTTCTCAAAACTTAGACCTTGTATTTCTACGAAACACTTGTCTAAATACTAGAGAAGTTATAAGTAAACAGAACATAGTACGAGGACCTACCCCTCTGTCCTGATGGACACTTGGACAACATACAATACTCTGTATAAGTCCGCTGAGTTTAAACAACTCAAAACCTGTGCGTCGTAGGTAGAAAACTGTACCCTGGCGATTTCCTCAAATATCACCAATTGCAACGAATTCCGATATAATGAGGATGATCACCTAATTCCCAATATCTTACTCCCACTCATCATCTGTAAAACCATACAGATATGAGAATGAAACCTGGTAAATACATACCCTTGGAGTAAGTGTCTAATCGGGAAAACAGTTTTTCTTTAACAATGCACTGAAACATGAAAATGTTTCGTAGGGGTATCCTGGTATTCATAGCAATGCCTCTTCCATAATCCTATTCATGACTTCAACCGTATATTTTATTGCCATCTCTCCAAATCCCTTTATTTGTCTTTAGTCGTTACCTTCTGTACACCATCGTTAGGCTAAATGGTTTTCTTCCTTCCCTACCGTTCGGCACCAGCCTATGGTTTGGAAGAAGACTATCCAGTAAGCATAATAGGTGTACCCTCCTAAACTAAGGAGTACTCGCATCTCGAGAGAAGGTGACGATAAAAGACAACTGAATAATACCTTATTCTTTTAAAGGAAAAATAGGAGCGGCGATGAAGTACGCGGTTTTGGTCGTGAATGATATCAGTCGCAATTTACTTTGCCCTCTTTCTAATCCCTTTATTTTGTCTTTACATATTACCTTCTGCACACCCTACTTAGGCTAATTGGTTTTCTTCATTCCCTACCTTTCGGCACCAGCCTATGGTTTGGAATAAGACTATCCAATAGGCGTAATAGGTGTACTCTCCTAAACCAAGGAGCTCTCGCAACCTGAGAGAAGGTGATAATAAAAGACAACTGAATAAACCAATTCTATTTCTCCTGAACCTTGATCCATCCTCGAAGAAGACCCTTCGAGTTCGTATATAACCATACGATGGCTCTATCCAATGGAAGTGGATATCCGTAGTAATACGGGTGTTCTGAGAAATTCAAAGGGCAAAAGAAGGAGTGGCAATGACTTATGCAACTCAGACAATCCATAAGCCAGTATTTTAAGAAGGTTCGGTCAACCTGGTCACTGAGTCATAGTCTAGGGTCGGTCAAAGGTTGCTGCCAAAGAGAGAGAGAGAAAAGAAACACTCTGCGTGCACTCTATCCTAGATCAGAATGGTCATCATTTTATCTAATCCGGAAACCTCCCACTGTCCTGTCAAATTCTCCTCCAAACCTAAAGAAGAATCAATCGGGATCACCCGAAGAGTAAACCAACTCATCAGTGGGAATCAGGATCCAACTCTCATCGCATGATAACGTGATGGAATGCATCCACGTTACTCATACTCCAGAAGGTATGCGCATACTCGGCAAGTTTCAGTTTCTTTAGAAACTCCTGATATAGTTTTTGCCCCATGCTCTTATAACCTTGGCTTTGGTCAAAATGTCATAAGTCACATGCCAAGTTCTACCCATCACTATCTTGTCAATTTGAACCCACCCGCACATGCCCCTGACTTTGGCCAATCGGCAGAACGACTGTCCCAAACTAACTCATCTATCTATGCAACAATTGAATACCCAGCAGCTACCAAACACTATGCCTTAACTTTGGCTAAAATGCATAGCTTGAATACTACTGAATACCCAAAAGAAGTGACGGAGGGCTACGGCTGGTTTTAGGCGAAAAAACCTTTAGCGTAGTGAACTTGATATCGCTGAAGGAACCTGATAGCTTTTTAAAATATAGTGGCGAAAACCTTTTGCTAAAGAGGTCACTCCCGGTAAAGGGATCTCGGCTCTTTCCTCGTGGAATGAGGTGCAGGATATTCCACTGAATACCGCTATGCAAAGCAACATGTAATCGACTATAGTAAAGTTATTACCCTGACGCAAACTTCTGCCCAAGGGGTCAGTCCCGGTGAAGGGATATCAGCCCTTGCCCCGTCGAATGAGGTGCAGGATATTCCACTGAATACCGCTATGCATAACAAAAGGAAACGTCTTTGTAATAACACTTTTTAAATTGTTCCAACAACTGTATACCGGTTTGTTTAACTTTGCATTGATCAGAATCAACACAGTCCCATCAATCAATCACACCAGAAAAGAACGAAAATAAAATGTACGTATATGCCATCCGCATTCGTCACTGGGTCCCGTCATCACTCGTTAGGTTACTTAACTAACGACAGAGCGGGGACTGGACTAGCGCGGGTGTAAAACATATACAACATCTAATAGTATATAAACCAATATACATAATCGCTCAAGGCGTGATAATATGCAACATTACAGAAAAGTAATAAGCATCACAGAACAATACAGATATCTGGGATCCCCGAGTTTCACAGAGCCGCTGCTGAAACTCGACGTTCCCCTGTCGTGTGGATAGCCTGTGCAATGAAACCTAGACCCCTACGGGTGCGGCAAGTTACCCGCCAAAACCTGAAGCGAGGCAGTCCCCACCAGCATAGTGAATGGAACACCCGGCACTTCACGGAATCCGGTAAATTGAGCACCCCTCCTTGGGTCAACCTGTACCCCCTACGAGTGCGGCGAATAGTCTGCCAATTCTGAAGTGGGGCCCCTCTGCCTCTCAAAGCCATGAGATGCGGACTCGTTGCTTTCCCGAACCCGGCTATCCGTGCACTCCGTCTCGGGGCAAAACCTAGTACAGTAATGAAAAATAGTACAATAGGTACATCGACCGCATCCTGGTCTGCCATTATTGCTAATCTAACAAACTGTAAAGAGTGTAGAATGGTTATACCGAACGATCCGAGTCCTTCGTTCTTCAACCATCATCCCACGCTCCGTTGCGGCTGCTCCGATCTCGTCGATCGCCGATCTCCTCGTCGAGGTGGCACCACATGATCGGTTCTTTAAACGGGCTCCCGCCTCTGACTCGAGGCAACTCGATCGTCAAGTTTGCTAAAAGAGACGACCAAGAATGATGTAGAGAATGAGTAGATGACTTTGTCTCACTTCGTCCAAATCCGTGGACGATCGGTTAATGAAGTTGCCGTGGAAATCGGGTGATGGAATGAAATGAACTGTGAATTCCATACACCCCAAAACTATCATATCTTTTCTAACCGATGAAATCAACAACTATGAGAGAGAGAGAGGGGCCGGCCTCTTATAGTGAAGAGGGAGGTGACCGTAGGAGGGGGGGTGACCATATGATAAATAACATGAAGAAATATCAAGCATAAAGATCTTTAGCTAAACAAGAAATGGTTAAACTCAAAGCATGACTCATATTAACATAGTCATCACTTAATAAATGCACCATTAAAGCCAAGATGACTCATTAGCCACTTCATCACTTCTAGAAGCTTCTAGAATGATGACTCACTCATATCAGAAGAAAAGATAAATCCGTCTTTAACCGAATGTTAAAAGACGGCTGATAGAAAACTGGAAACTGGCAACTTCCAAAAGTGATCCTGAAACGAATTTCAGGACAACCCCGAAACTGTATAAATATACCCGCATTTGTATTACGACCGAATACAAATGCAACTGAGACAAAGATATTATACCTACTCAATATAATACTCGGATGCGGCTTAAACCAAAGCCGACCAGTATCACCTGTCCGAAAATCGACACGTGCGTAAACGCACGTGCATTTTCCGAACCCTGCCATAAAACCATACGGCCTCTACAACGTTTCGCCCGAACTTGGGAAACTGTCTGTGGGGGACTCTAATGACTCGTCAGCACCCTGGCAGTGGGTTTAACCACAAACCGTCAGCGGCACTAGCTATGCGTAACGGCTGCCCATGGACTGACCTCAAGGGTGGCCGAGGAGCGAACTCAAGGGAGACCGATGAGTGAACTCCTCCGAAAACCCTACTGAGCCTAACAGTGACAATGTATATACAGTCCGGTCCGTTCGTCAATGAGTATCGCATATCCGCCTAGAGGGCTAGTAACGTCAGACCCCCATTAGCAGTATAAGTCGTGTCGGAGTGTAGCCCAGAACGCCCTGAGATACTACTGGAATACCTACCAGCAAATCTCCTGCCTCGGCCGAGGGCTTTGCGTAATGGCTCTCCTAGACACAGCACGATCTCGCCCCCAATACCGGGAGAGACGAATCCCCTGCCGATCCGCTCACGTGCCTCCATATGGCTCGGGACTGTACCCAAAAGCTACCTGTTTGCACGACTCCTTTGAGCCGTGGTAGGGTAGAAATCAAAGCACAGTGGGAACTCACACGAGACAAATGACGACCTCAGGTCGATGAACTAACCTGTACACATGTCACCAGGGAACTGCTATCTGACGGTAGATATAATACTAACTAGCAGATTCCCGGCGAGTCCTGTCCGGTGTACTCATAACCCAATGAGCACCTGTATACATCTTAGGTGATCCAACAGACACCAGTGGCTTGTGAGACCGGTCACCGCCCCTCATCGGGGTCTCGACTGTACACACTAGTCTACTCCGGAGTATCGATGCCCTGTCTCGAAACTCCCACGACTAGGGACCACAATTAAGGATATGCATATAAACTACCCAACTCTCACGTATATGATCGCCATCATACTGTTGGTAGTAAAGCAAGATCCTAAGGGCTCTATCAAAGTGTAACATGCAATCAGTCACCTGAACATGTACACGACTGATAAAGGCAAACCAGATAGCATACTATCATTTCAAGTAAGACTGTCCTACCGGGATAGGTCCTCCGCAATCATTGCAATCACGTACCTGCGATCCAATAATTGACTATGAGGGCACTATCTCCAACAGGTAGCTGTTACGTTTAGCTGACCGCTTGCAGCTTGTGGGTGTTTGATATGATCATCACCTACTGCCGGCGTATTAACGATTCTTTAGAGTCCTACACAGAGGTTTCTTGACTCAGGCAAAACGGAGTAGGAGCACATATGTGATATGTGCGGGACCGAGGATAATGCGGTATGTGATATCGTATTGTATTCTCGCGATATTTGATATCAGCCGGGTCATCGGATCAAGTGTTGATTCGATGAATCGGTACGGATAAATATTAGTCGGTTATATGCGATATAGCCGGATTGTCGGATCAAGTGTTGATTCGATAATTTAATGTATAATAATATATATGATATATTAAATGACATTAACTAATATTTGCTCACTAAAAGATTCTTTTTCTCACTCGGGTAATACATTGATATATATGCGATATATGTTAATTGTATTATTTTATTTTGTTACAATAAATATTATATATGTGATATATAATATTGTAACATGATATGATAAATAACGCAACATGTTTAGTGGAGTTTAAACTTGATTAGGGTTTGGATTAGGGTTAAACTTTCTAGATGTTTCTAGAAGGTTTTCTTTTTGTCATTTGAAAGATATTTTGAAATGAGTCATGCTTTAACCAAACCCAAACCCTATTCTCTACATTGGTTAACTGAACCATGGTTGCATAATCTATCATATTATTACTTCTCCTATTCATCACAAAAGAAGAATGATATTGATCTTCTTCTTCCTCCTTCATTTCTTCCATGAAAAAGCTCACTAGATTTTTCAAAGGTGATGAATAAATATGAGAAAAAGAGAAATAAATAGAGCAAAATTCCTACTTCATCATCCTCATCTTCCCTTGCCATTTAGATGAGGGTGTTCACATCATTTCATGAGTGTTAGCTTGTGTTAAAGAAACTTCGAGGTAGATCATCTTAGTATCGAAGATCGGAAGCAAAGCTTGCGACTTTCTCTTCGTGGAACCTCTCGAGAGTCCGGATCCCGATGATCGCAGTGAAGGGACCACAAAACGGAGCATATGAAGTGAAGGACCGGATCTACAAAGGTTGTGATCCCTCTCACTTAGTGTTAAATTGTTTAGCATGCAAGTTATCGCCTAATCTCTAGTTTAAAGTTCCGTATTCGGGTTGTTCGGCACGGCTAAATTTTTATTCGGGCATGGTTGATGCCTCGTAGACCCTTGTGCGTGTGCCTAGCAACCCTACAAAACCCCTGCCGATCCGCTCACTGCTTCCATGTGGCTCGGGACTATACCCAACTAAAACCTGTTTGCACGACTCCTTTGAGCCGTGGTAAGGTAGTAATCAAAGCACAGTGGGAACTCACACGAGGCAAATGACGATCTCAGGTCGATGAACTAACCTGTACACATGTCACCAGGGAACTGCTATCTGACGTCTGGTATAATACCAACTAGCATGTTCCCGGCGAGTCCTGTCCGGTGTACTCATAACCCAATGAGCACCTGTATACATCTTAGGTGAACCAACTGACAGTAGTGGCCTGTGAGACCGGCCACCGCCCCTCGTCGGGATCTCGACTGTATACACTAGTCTACTCCGGAGTATCGATGCCCTGTCTCTAAAACTCCCACGACTAGGGACCTTTTAAGGATGTGCTTATAGACCCCAGCTCCCACGTATATGATCGCCATCATACTGCCGGCAGTCAAGCAAGAATCCTAAGGGCTCTATCAACGTGTAATAGCTACCTGTAAGGTCACTTAAAGCAGTACACGATGATAAAGAAAAACCAGATAGTATACTATCATCTTTGAGTAAGATTGTCCTACCAGCATAGGTCCTCCCTCAATCATTGCAATCACGTGCCTGTGATCCAATAATTGACTCTGAGGACACTATATCCAACAATCTCCCACTTGCACTCAAGGCTAATTATTGCGATGTCGCATACTCACAGCCCGTGTAATACCGAACACCCAACTCCTATACTAATCAGTCTCACAAAGCCCGTTTGCGAAACTATTGTGTTCGAGGAATAGCCTCAGTGAGTGGATCCGCCCTAATGTTTCTTTCTATGTCTCTCTTTATCTCAAGTTCTCGGAGAAAGCCATCTCCCGAAATGAGCAATACCTGTCTTAGAATATGTCTGGATATCTGATGGGACCTAGTTCATAAATGAACTCCAAATCCAAACTTCTTAGACTGTATCGTCAACTGAACTTAATCAGTATCCTGCACCACGCCTCCCTCAATATCCGCTTGGACCACCTGTCCAAAATACTGCCCCTCGTCAGAGGGAAAACTATAACTCTGACAATCACTCTGTCATCCAGGTCACCTTGGAAGCCTGGAATGATAACCGTCTCCCGAATGAGGCTGTCGTTATCATATCCCTAGAACATCCACTTATGTTCTAAAACTGCTTCCGAACGTTTCTCTAGGATTGGATCAATATCAACTTATTGCATCTCGTGCAAAAACAACATCTGGTGTGGTACTTGACATCTCATGATCAACTCAATTGCCTAAGCAAGTGATCTGCCAATCATGCATATCCCTCTCCCCTTTAATCTGTAAGACACCTTTAGAGAGGGTGACTCCATCACCTGCAGGCACACCACCATGCTAGGAGTCGTCCATTCTAAAACACCTTTAGAATGCTGTCTAAAGTACCCAGATTGGGAAACCACCCAAATCTAGATCTAAAAACCATAGATCTAGTAACCAGAATGTCTGATATTATATCTATATCCTATTTGGAGAAACCACTGTGTGACAACCAAAATATAACCGATCGTAGTATAGGAATATCACTTCCTACTGTGTGTATGTCATCCAAATACCAGGACATCACACCCTACTACCTTCTTAACAGATCCATCCCCTATTATGATGAAGTCAAACCTATGACTGTCACATCAGAAATAGATGATCTATCTCCGCTATATTTGCTTTAGTCTATAAATATACATAAGTCACTTTTCCACTATGCTTCCGCTGCTCCCACTGACTACGACAACCCTCTGGCAGAATAATATATGCGTGCACTTCTAAAGCTAATTTAGAACAACGCTATATTTATCCTCCTGCCGGGTCTCATAGCCTGGAACAACAATAGTGTCAAATCTGGGTAAACAAGAACCTCCCTGTCACCGTCTTTGAGCATACCGAAGTATCTCTCGAGCGCTTGAGGTTACCCACCATATCTGCGGAGTGGCCAATGGAATGTCAATCCAGATTGAATCTTTAGGTTCTTATCAAATTTTCAGTAATCGTTTGCGGTTCTGGAATCTCTTCCAGTTCTACCATACTCCCACTACTGTTTTCTGAAAAAATCCATTTTTATTAAAACTGCGGCGAGTTAAGAACAATATCACTATTGATCTTCCAGATGGTAGAAAGTCAACCCTCGTCATAGCCCGGGTCAACCCACAAACAGCCATTACAGAAACGTGCCTTGAGTTGTCCAGAGTCTGGTTTTAAGCATAAGCCGGACAACTCCCCGTACCTTAACATCGTTAAGATATGAACCGTTCTATATCCAATATAGAAACAAAGGCACTGATTTAATTGGTACCGGATTCAAATCATGCAGCTGTCTCCAGTGCATGTCAACTAAATGGAGAGAGGCCGATCAGCATTACTCAACTAAGGAGTGCTTCCAATTATGAGGAACCTGAAAGAGAAGCAAGTTCTCTTAATCATTACTATTATCTGAATACCATACACAAGTATCTACATCTTCGATTACCTTGAAGAATCCCGATACTTGCAACGCCTGGTTCTCTACTTTACTCATATACCTATAACTTCTCAAAACTTGGACCTTGCATTTCTACGAAACACATGTCTAAGAACTAGAGAAGTCACAAGTAAACAGAATATAGTACGAGTACCAACCCCTCTGTCCTCATGGACACTGGACAACATACAATACTCTGTATAAGTCCCCTGAGTCTAATAACTCATTCCCTGTGTGTCGTAGAATGAAAACTGTACCCATGGTTAAGAAGAATTACACTGCTGTTTAATGCTCCTTACCTAACCATCCACTGATATAGGTAAATGTCATGGACATAATTTCAAAAAGTTATATCTCACTTTATAAAAATAAACGTACAGATATATCAATTTGAAATTGGTGCACAACAACGGATATTCAAAACCAAATATCTGTCGTCCGGCAAACAGTCCAGGCGATTTCCTCAAATATCACCAATTACAACGAATCCCGATATAATGAGGATGATCACCCAATTCCCAATAACATACTCACACTCATCATCTGTAAAACCATACAGATGTGAGAATCAAAACCTGGTAAATACATACCCTGGAGCAAGGACTAATTAGGAAATCAGTTTTCTTTTAACAATACACAGAGAAACTGAAACATGTAAATGTTTCGAAGGGGTATCCGGGTATTCCTAGTAATGCCTCTTCCATTATCAGATTCACAACTGTAACCGTATATTTCTTTGCCATCTCTCCAAATCCCTTTATATGTCTTTAGTCACTACCTTCTGTACACCCGTCTAGGCTAAATGGTTTTCTTCCTTCCCTACCGTTCGGCACCAGCCTATGGTTTGGAAGAAGACTATCCATTAAGCGTAATAGGTGTACTATCCTAATCCGAGGAGCACTCGCAACCCGAGAGAAGGTAAAGATAAAAGACAACTGAATAAAACCTTATTCCTATTTCTCCTGAACCAGAATCCATCTCCGAACTGGAACAAGTTCTTTCGAGTTCATATATAACCATACGATGGAGTATCCAAATAACTTGTGGATCTTCATAGCGATACGGAGTGTCCTGGAGAAATACAAAGGTGAAGTAGGAGTGGCGATGAAATACTTGGTTTGTTCGTGAATAGTAGTCGCAATTTACTTTGCCCTCTTTCTAATCCCTTTATCTGTCTTAACTTATTACCTTCTGTACACCATCGTTAGGCTAATTGATTTTCTTCATTCCCTACCATTCGGCACCTGCCTATGGTTTGGAAGAAGACTATCCAATTAGCGTAATAGGTGTACTGTCCTAATCCAAGGAGCACTCGCAATCTGAGAGAAGGTAAAAGGAAAAGGCAACTGAATAGTCCTATTCATTTTCTCCAGAACCGGAAACCATCCTCGAATAAGTTCCTTCGAGTTCGTATATAACCATACGATGGTTTTATCCAATGGAATGGATGTTCGTAGTGATACGAGGTGTTCTGGAGAAAAGGGTAAAAGAAGGAGTGGCAATGAGGTATGTAACTCAGACAATCCAAAAGCCAGTATTTTAAGAAGGTTCGGTTAACTTGGTCACTGAGTCATAGTCAAGGGTCGGGTCATGGTCGCTGCCAAAGAGAGAGAGAAAAGAAATACTCTGCGTGCACTCTAACCTAGATCAGAATGGTTATCAATTTATCTAATTAGGAAACCTCCCACTATAACCTCAAATTCTCCTCCAAACCTGAAAGAAGAATTAGTCGGGATCACCCGAGGAGTAAACCAACTCATCGGTGAGAATCGGGATCCAACTATCATCACATGATAACGTGATGGAATCCACTCACGTCATCACACTCCAGAAGGTATGCGCATGCCTGGCAAGTTTCAGTTTCTTTAGAAATTCCCGATGTGATTTTTACCCATGCTCTTATAACCTTGACGAAGGTCAACAAATCATAAGTCACATGTCAAGTTCTACCCGTCATTGTCCAGGTTAATTTGAACCCACCCGTACAAGCCCTTGACGAAGGTCAACAAGGCTGTACGACTGTCCCAAACCAACGCATCTATCTAAGCAACAGAAAGGTAACAAGCAGCTACCATTCACTATGCCTTGACGAAGGTCAACAAACATAGCATGAATACTAAGTGCTACCCGTCTGAAATGACGGAGGGCTACGAATGGTTTTTGGCGAAAAACCTTTAACGTAATAAACTTGATATCGTTGAAGGAACCGGATAGCTTTTTATAAAAATATAGTGGCGAAAACCTTTGCTAAAGAGGTCACTCCCAGTGAAGGGATCTCGGCTCTTTCCTCGTAGAATGAGGTGCAGGATATTCCAACTGAATACCACAATGCAAAGCAAAAAGTAATCGACTATAGTAAAGTTATTACCCTAACGCAAACTTCTGTCCAAGGGGTCACTCCCGGTGAAGGGATCTCGGCCCTTGCCTCGTCGACTGAGGTGCAGGATATTCATAACCGAATACCACTGTGCAAAACAAAAGAGAACGTCTTTGTAATAACAGCTTTTTGAAAAATGTTCCAACAACATCAAACAGGTTTGTTTAGCTTGCATTGATATGAATCAACGCAGTCCCATCAATTGATCACACCAATAAAGAACGAAAATATGATGTACGTATATACCATCCGCATTCGCCACTGGGTCCCGTCATCACCCGTTAGTACTTAACTAACGACAGAGCGGGGACTGGACTAGCGCGGGTGTAAAACATATACAACATCTACTAGTATATATATCAATATATAATAATCGCTCAAGGCGTGATAAAATGCAACATCACAGAAATGTAATAAGCATCACAGAACAATACAGATAATCTGGGATCCCCGTGTTTCATAGAGCCGCTACTGAAACCCGACGTTCCCCTGGCCGTGTGGATAGCCTGTGCAATGAAATCCTAGACACCTACGGGCGCGGCAAGTTACCCGCCAAAACCTGAAGCGAGACAGCCCCCTTCAACAAAGTGAATGGACCATCCGGCACATCACGAAATCCGGTAACTTGAGCACCCCTCCTTGGGTCAACCTATACCCCTTACGAGTGCGGAGAATAGCCCGCCAATTCTAGAGTAAAGCCCCCTTCGTCTCAAAGCCATGAGATGCGGGCCCGTTGCCCTCTAGAACCCGGCTATCCGTGCACCCCACCGCGGGGTAATCCTAGTACAGAAATTAAAAATATATATACAACGGGTACGTCAACCTCAGCCCGGTCGTGCCTCAAAAGAATAATATACAAACAGACAGTGACGGCAGTCCACATGTCGGACGCTCACCCCGCAATATCAAATGTACAAATACAACCAAACTGTACTAACATTGCACCAAGCTATCCACCACGACAAATCCGCAATATCACAGCACAACACAGAACATCAACGTGAATGTCACGTTTGCAAATCTGTCTAAAAGAACTATAGCAATTAGACAAGATTTACCGCTCGAATGACATTCACGGTCGCAGATATAATGTAAATACTATGAACTAACAAGTCTAAAATTTTCGATCGACAAAATTTCCCGAAGTGGGCCCCAAGCACAATTTCCAGTACTCAAAATAATCTGGGCCAAAACTATATATCACAAAAATCATATTTCCATGAAATAAAGCCCTGAAAAAATTTGGGTTACTGTAGCCCAAAAAGGGCCGCGGAAGGGCCGCCAAATGCGACATTGTGCGGCGGTTCCGCGGCGGAATTTTGGAGTTAGGTCTCCAAACTTTTTCTGTTGCTTTAGTTATGCTTGCATGTATTTTTAAGATGCCTAAAGTATTTTTTTGACCAACTTTGAAAATCGACAGCAAGCACACTGAAATGAAAATACGATTCGGAAATTTCGATCGATCGATATTTTAAACGCGTTAGAACAAGCTCGTAAAGGTTAATGGCGTGGCTCTGATACCATGTAAGTCTACGGTAGCGTCCCGACCGTCTGTCCGAGGCCAAAATGCTGAAACGAAAACTTTAAACCGGTGGTAACGTATACTATAAACCTGGATCGAACCATTAACCTATAACTAGCAACTAGAGAAAGGGTTGGAAAAGTTATACCGATCGATCCGTGTCCTTCGGTCTTTGGCCACCATCCCAAGCTCCTCGTGGCATCTCCGATCTCGATCTCCTCGTCGGAAAGGGCACCACATCATCGAGTCTTTTTACGGGCTCCCGCTTCATCCGAAGCAACTCGGGCACGAAGTTCGCTAGCCGACGTGTCCAAGGCGATGTAGAGAATGTGTGTGATCACTTTGTCTCAAGCATCCATTGATTCTCATCACATGAGAGTGTATGGATGGAGGTTAGAGATGAAGCCATTGATGAAATTTGTGAGCTAGAGGAAGAAGAAAAAAAGGCTCTCCTTTTCTTATGTGTTGAGAATGATAATGTGAGAGCAAGAATAAGAATCCAAGAACTAACCCTTGCCTCATGGCTGCCCTCTCTCTCTCTACATGTCATTTCAACACATAAAATCAATCCAAAATGTGACATATGCACAATAAAAGAGACCATGAGTCACTAGATTGCATGTGTCACAATAAATGCACCTCATGATGAAATCCACTCACAATTTCCACCATCCAAACATTAATCAAAATGTTTGGTCCAACAAAAAGAACCGCATCATCTAAAGCAAACTCGTAACGGATCACAAGAGTACCCCTCACCTGTATATACATACCTGCATCCGCATTCCGACTGAATGCAAATGCGATGAGACTAAAGTAATCCAACAAATCTAATACTAGGATCCGGCTTAAACCAAAGCCCACTAGTATGATCCGTCCGATCATGATCCGTGCACTACTGCACGTATATGATCGAACCCTGCTATATATCATACAGCCTCTACAACGTTTCGCCCGAAACTTGAGAAACTGTCTGTGGGGGACTCTAAAGACTCGTCAATACTTTGGCTGTGGATTTAACCACTAGCATGTGAGTGGTACTAGCCGTACGTAATGGGCTACTAGGTATTGACCAAAAGGGAGGTCGATGAGTGAACTCATCCTGACACCCTACTGAGCCTGTCAGTGACAATATCCGTACGGTCCGGTCGTTCGTCTATGAGCATCGCATGGCGGGCCTAGGGGGTTGGTAAAAGTTAGACCCCCAAAAGCGGTACAAGTCATGTCGGAGTGTAGCCCAGAACATCCTGAGATACTACTGGAATACCTACCAGTAAATCTCCTGCCTTGGCCAAGGACTTCGTTTAATGGCTCTCCAAGACACAGCGTGATCTCACCCCCAATACCGGGAGAGACGAAACCCCTGCCGATCCGCTCACTGCCTCCATGTGGCTCGGGACTGTACCCAACTAAAACCTGTTTGCAAGACTCCTTTGAGCCGTGGTAGGGTGGTAATCAAAGCACAGTGGGAACTCACACTGTAAGTCCATGCTACCCTTCCCCGGTACTTACGGGGTTGCGGAATTGGTGTAAAACGATTTTTGCTAGGGTGGTAACATGGACTACAAATACGGATCTTTGTTAAACAACTAGCTAACAACCAAACTTGGAGTTGTTTTATCTACTCGGTTAGGGGGCTATACCTTTCTTGAACTCCTTCGTCTTCAACTCTTCCCGGTGTACGGATCGGCCTCACCTCGTCGTCTCCTTGCGCCGAAGATGGATCCACCCGAAAGCTTCTACCTTTGGCTTCTTCTTCGAACTTTGAAGAAACTAGAACACTTGGCTTGCTAGGCCTTATGAACTAGGATGAGTAGAGGATTGTTTTGGTGCTTTTATCTCTAAGGCAATGAATCTCAACACATGAGAAGGGTTTGCCTTGAGCTAGAGAGAGCAAGAGGAAGAGGGAGAGCTTGAGCAAGTGATGGCAAGAGAGAGAAATGAAATGAGAGAATGATTAACTATTTTGCCAACCTCTCTCCCATAATCCAAAAAGAATAATAATAATCATAATTGAGTATTATGTGATGGTTCATATCATATCAAGTGGCATTATCATTTCATGCACTCATATTGCAAAACATAACAAGCAAGCAAAAGTCTTTGCCATGAAATGATAGCCATTGCAATGATGATGGTCAACTAGTCCAACCTAGTCAACCGGTCAACAAAGTCAACAAAGTCAACCCCTCATCTCAACCATGACACAATAATACTTAATTAATATTATCATTAATCAAATTTCTTATTCTCATTAGGGTTTAGCCAAAAGTCAACAGTCAACAGTCAACAACCCCAATGAGAATCCTCTGCCTCTGTCTCTCTGTCAACTGTGCATACACACCCGCATCCGCGTTCCGAGGAACACGAATACAAACGAGATAAAACCAATCCCAAAAAGTACACTAGGATCTGGCTTAAACCAAAGCCTTCTAGTGTTAACTGTACGGACACCAAACGTGCACAAGTGCACAGATGTGACCGAACCCTGTCGCAAAACCATGCGACCTGTCGCAAAACCATGCGACTTCTACTCTTTTGCCTAAAGGCGAATAGCTTTCTGTGTGGGACTCTAAAGACTCGACACTACGCTGGCAGTGGGTTTAACCACAGACCGCAAGCGGCACTAGCTGTGAGTAACGGTCCCCAGGTAGATGCCGACAAGAAGACTGACGAGGTGAAACCCATCTGAACTCCTACTGAGCCTGAATGTGACAATCTCTATACAGTCCTGTCTGTTCGTCTGATACATCGCATGGCGGGCCTAGGGGGCGGTAAACGTCAGTCCCCTAATAGCGGTAAAAGTCGTGTCGGAGTGAAACCCAGAACACCCTGAGATAACACTGGAAACCTACCAGTATATCTCGCTTGCCCTGGCCAGGGACTACTCGTGTAATGGCTCTCCTAGACACAGCGCGATGTCAACCCCCAATACCGGGAGAGACGAATCCTGTCTAACCGTCACTGCCTCCAAGTGCTTCGGGTCTGCACCCAACTACTACCTGTTTGCACGACTCCTTTGAGCCGTGGTAGGGCAGTAATCTAAGTACAGTGGGAACACACTCGAGGCGAAGTGACAGTGTCAAGTCAGCGGACTAAGCTGTACTCATGTCACCTGGGAACTGATAACTGACGATAGGTATAGTACAAACCAACAGTTCCCGACGAGTCCTGTCCAGTGTACTCGTAACCCAACGAGCACCCGCATACTATCTCAAGTACGACGTACTGACGGCTGTGGGACAGACCGTCTCCCACACTGGGATGAGAAGCGCATACGCTAGTCTACTCCAGAGTATCGATGCCCTGTCTCGATAGTCCTGCGACTAGGGACCTGCATAAGGATGTGCTTATAGATTACCCAGCCCCCACTAGTGTGACTGCCATCACAACGCTGGTAATCAAGCAAAGATCCTAAGGGCTCCACTAATGTGTATAGGTGATATACTAAAATAAACACATGTACACATTAAAGTAGAAACAAACCAAGTAGCATACTACTATATTGTGCAAGATTGTATATACAAGGTGAATATCCCAAGCTTCCATTAAGTAATATACAAACTAGTATGATACAGTAATGGTCTCTAGGGCATATACACTAACAATCTCCCACTTGCACTAAGGCCATGTACTGGCGTATCGAAGACCTATTATCTCGATCAGCCGCTCGAACTGAGTCTGGGGTAAGGCCTTTGTGAGTGGATCAGCAGTGTTATCTTCCGTAGAAACTCTCCGAACCTCGATCTCCTGGCGACCCACGATCTCCCTGATCAGGTGATACCGCCTCAAGATGTGTCTGTACTTCTGATGGGACCTGGGTTCCTTCGCTAAAGCTATAGCCCCGTTGTTGTCGCAATACAGCGGTATTGGATCAACAATGGACGGAACCACCTGAAGTTCAGTTAAGAACTTCCTTATCCAGACGGCATCTGCAGCAGCGATATATTCCGCTTCCATCGTCGAGTCAGCAACGGTTTCCTGTTTGGAACTCTTCCAACACACCGCCCCTCCATTGAGGGTAAAGACATAACCCGACATGGACTTGGAATCATCCTTATGACTCTGGAAGCTGGAGTCAGCAAAGGCCTCGATCTGGAGGTCTTTTCCACCATACACCAAGAACATCTCCTTAATCCTTCTTAGGTACTTGAGAATGTTCTTTACCGCTATCCAGTGTTTCTCCCCAGGGTTTGACTGATACCGGCTTACCACACTCAGTGCATAAGCTACATCCGGTCTGGTACACAACATCGCATACATTATAGAGCCTACCGCAGAAGCGTAGGGTATAATTGACATGCGATCCCTTTCCAAATCAGTCTTGGGAGACATCTCTTTGGAAAGGGTGATCCCGTGACAAGCCGGTAGATTACCGCGCTTGGAATCATCCATACTGAATCTTTTCAGTATGGTGTCGATGTACCTGGACTGTGAGAGTCCCAGTATCCTCTTGGATCTGTCACGATAGATCCGGATCCCCAAAATGTATGAGGCATCACCCAGGTCTTTCATGGAGAACCTGTGTGACAAGAACCCCTTCACAGATTGTAGCATAGGAATGTCATTTCCTATTAAGAGAATGTCATCCACGTATAAAATGAGGAATACTACAGTTCTCGCTAAAATCTACTATAGATGCATGGTTCATCTGGATTTTTGATAAAGCCAAATTCTTTAACCGTCTCATCAAAACAAATGTTCCAACTCCGCGATGTCTGCTTTAGTCCGTAGATGGACTTAAGCAACTTACACACCTTTCCGCTGCTCCCACTCTGAATGAAACCCTATGGCTGGTCTATATAAACACACTCCTCTAAATTTCCATTTAGAAAAGCGGTCTTTACGTCCATCTGCCAAATCTCATAATCGTGGAAGGCAGCAATGGCAAGAAGGATTCGAATGGATTTCAGCATAGCTACTGGAGAAAAGGTCTCGTCATAGTCCAAACCAGGTCTTTGATGAAAACCCTTTGCAACCAGTCTAGCTTTATAGGTCTCAACCTGTCCATCTACACCAATCTTCCTTTTGAAGATCCACTTGCATCCTACGGGTTTTACCCCATCTGGAGCAACGTCCAACGTCCATACTTTGTTGGTGTACATGGACTCCATTTCGGTCCGCATTGCATCCAGCCATTTTACCGAGTCAACGCTCTGAATGGCCTGCTGGAAGCTAGTCGGCTCATCATAATCAATGATTCAATCCTCTCTATCCCCGTCTATGAGAAAACCGTAGTATCTCTCGGGCGGATGAGACTGCCTACTACTCCTGCGGAGCGGCGCAGGAATGTCATTATCTTTCGAACCCTTTGGTTCTACTAAGCTTTCAGTAATAGCTCGTGGTTCTGGAATTTCTTCCAGTTCTATTGCGCTCCCACTTATCTGATTTTCCAAAAACTCAGTTTCCAAGAAGTTGGCATGACGAGAAACATAAATCTTTTGTTCCTCTTCGCAATAGAAGAAATATCCCTTGGAGTTCTTTGGATATCCCACAAACTTGCACTGTACTGAGCGTGCCTCGAGTTTGTCCGCATGCTGCTTTTTGACAAAAGCTGGACATCCCTATGTCTTAATGTGATTAAGATAGGGTCTCTTCCCATACCACATCTGATATGGTGTAGTAGGCACAGTCTTAGTTGGAACTCGGTTCAAAAGGTATGCAGCTGATTCTAGTGCATATCCCCAGAATGATCGCGGTAACTCAGCGTTACTCATCATGGACCGTACCATATCCAATAGGGTTCAGTTCCGTCTCTCCGATACACCGTTATGTTGCGGAGTGTATGGAGGAGTAAGCTGAGAGAGAATTCCATTCTCTTTTAAGTAATCCAGGAACTCGACACTCAAGTATTCACCACCTCGATCCGATCTTAGTGTCTTGATACTTTTGCCGGTTTGTTTTTCTACTTCATTCTTATATTCCTGGAATTTTCCAAAGGCCTCGGATTTATGTTTCATTAAGAAGACATAACCGTACCTTGAAAAGTCATCCGTAAAAGTAATGAAGTAAGAATAACCGCTTCGCGCATGTGTAGACATTGGCCCGCACACGTCGCTGTGTACGAGTCCCAAGAGCTCGCTCGCTCTTACTCCGTTTCCAGTGAACGGAGTCTTTGTCATTTTTCCTTTGAGACAGGATTGATAAGTGGCATACGATTGATATTCGAACGGATCCAAATATCCTTCTGTATGTAACTTCGTCAACCTTCTCTCATTGATGTGACCCAGTCTACAATGCCATAAGAAAGTCTGATTTATTTTTGGAGACTTTCTTTTGTGTGTATTCTGGACATTGAAAATCTGTGGTTGGTTTAATACGTATATACCATTGCTTAATGTACCTGACCCAATCAGAACTTGATTAAAGTGAATGTTTACAACATTACTTACAAACGCAAATTCATAACCTTCTTTAGAAATCAAAGATACAGAAATGATATCACAAGTTGCGTTGGGTACAAAAAAGTAATTACGTAAAACCAAAACATGTTCATCTGACATTCCCAGGTGATAGTCCCCCGCGGCCTTAGCATCCATGCTAGCTCCGTTTGCAACTTTGAGAGTCATGTCACCTGCCTTCAAAACCCAACGGTTTCTCAACGCCTGCAAAGAATTACAGATATGAGATCCTGATCCGGTATCCAATACCCAGGAAGTAGAGTTTATTGATAGACAGTTTTCAATAACATACACACCTGAAGCTGAAGCCGCAACATACTTCAGATCCTGTGTTCTGGCTTTCCAAGCCCTGCAATCTTTCTTCTAGTGTCCACTCTTGTGACAGTAAAAGCATTCTTCCTTATCCACAAGCTTTCCCGCTACCTTTGTTGCTTTTGCCTTTCCCTTCGTATCCACTTTACTAACACCGCCCCTTGGTTTGGCGGGGGCTTTCTTCTTCTTTCCCTTGGCTTTCGCCTTGGACCTAGAAGAGGAAGATCCTCCTACAAACAAAGTGGATGTTTCCCTACTTTTCTGTAGGGTGCCCTCTTCACTCCTCAGCATGTTGAAGAGCTCTGAAAGTTCAACTTCCTTTTCTTGCAAGTTGAAATTCAGGATGAACTGGGCGTAAGTGGAAGGAAGGGACTGAAGAATTAAGTCCGTATAGAGCTCATTCTCCAACGTGGTCCCAAGGTCCGCGAGCTCCTCAATGAAGCCAATCATCTTAAGCACGTGTTCCGCTACCGATGATCCGACGGCCAACTTTGCCGAAAATAACTTTTTCGACACTTCGTATCTTGCGATACGAGATTACTCTCCATACAGTTCTTTTGTATGGAGAAATATGGATTCGAGGTCCATATTCTCGTGCCTCCTCTGATGTTCGTTGTCCATAGAGGCAAGCACGAGGCACTTGGCCTTCGCGCAATCGATTTCCCAGGTCTTATGGATTTCCCTATCCGCGACGCTGGTTTTGGGACCTGGGACAGGGGGAGCTTTGGTGGTAAGGAGATACCCCAATTTGTCATAAGTGATTGCCATTTTGACATTCCTGAGCCAATCTTTATAGTTTGGCCCTGTCAGTATGTTTTTATCTAGTAATAACTTAAGTCCGGTCATGATGTTTGGTCGCTGCAATTAGGAGAGAGAGAAGAAACACTTTAGCATGATGCTCTTGCAAGTTTAGAGTGGTTTTTAATTTGTCTAAACAGGATGGCTCCCACTGTCTCTCGAATCCCTCCTCAAACCAAAAAGGAAGAATTAGTCAGGATCAATCTCACCGTACAATACTTGCTTAACCGTTCGGCCAGGTTGGTGTCGGTACTTCGAGGGAGGTTTTCCAATGCTTTCGCTAAGTTCCTTAATTAAATAACCTCTTTTCCCTGGGGACGTAGCCCCGCTAACACCTTTCTAGACACCTACTTGGTTTATAGCATTGATCGTTAAGTGAGAAATTTCCCGAGGAGTAGCATATACTCACAGTAGGATCGGGATCCAAATATCATTGCATGACAAAACTGAAGGAATCCTACCAGAATCATCACACTCCAAATGGTATGCAGCGCTAGCAAGTTTCAGTTCTTTTGAAACTCCCGATGTGGATTTTTGCCCCATGCACTTATGACCTTGACTTTGGCCAACAAATCATAAGTCACATGTCAAGTTCTACCCGTCGTTCTCCAGGTTAATTTGAGCCCACCCGCACATACCCTTGACTTTGGCCAACAAGGTAGAACACTGCCCCAAACCAACACATCTATCTATGCTGCACATGAATACCCAATAGCTACCAATCACTATGCCTTGACTTTGGCCAACAAACATAGCTTGAATACTATTGACCATCCATGTGAAACGACAGAGGGCTACGAATGGTTTTGGCGAAACCGTGAACGTAGTGAACTTGATATAATCGAAGGAACGGGATAGCTTTTAAAAGGACTGGCTTAAGCTCCGCGTTTAAAAGTTATTTTTGAAAAGAAACCGAGTGGTTTTTGAAAGTGTTCCAATGACTTTTACTTGGTTTATTTTTCTTGCATTACCAATGTGTCCCATCATTTAATCCTACTATTGCAGAAAACAACCAAAATATGACGTACGCTTATGCCATCCGCATTCGCCACGGGGCTCCGTCATTACCCGTTAGGTTACTTAACTAACGACAGAGCGGGGGCTGGACTAGCGCGGATGCAAAACATAAGCAATGCCTAAATAATATCATACAAAGATATATTGCAATGATAGCCATTTCAGATTACAGATGAATACATTGGATATACTAGGAATCCGCAATTCGTACGAGCTTGTAACGAAAAGCGGATTACACGGTCGCAATGAATAGCCAATACCCCACCCTAGACCCCTACGGGTGCGGCAAACTACCCGCCAAATATCCGAAGCGGAGCAACCTCCCTCAACGACGTGAGTAGGCCACTCGGCACTTCGAGATACCCGGTAGTTTGTGCACCCCACCTTGGGTCTATCCTAGGAGAAAAAACAGTAAAAAGAAATTATACAATGACGGCTACAACCCCGACCCGGTTGTGCGGCCAAAAATAATATTACATCAATTTACATATTACATGAATTGAAAGATAAAAGAAAACTCTCATCTCACAACCCCCCGGCTATTCATCCGCGACAATCCAATGAATTCATATACACATACCATCAACATTACATATCACAGATATGTATAACCCCCACTAATCGACGTATAGCGATTAGCGGACGTTCAATACATATAACACATCACAGATATATACCCGTAAGCTTAAGTCTTTAGAAGTTCGATCAAAATACGGATTTTCAAGCCCCAAAAACAAATTTTGCTTTCTGGAAAATCTGGGCTGAAAAGACATATTGTAAAAATCCCAAAACAACCCCAGAAATACACTGCAACAAAACTGTGCCACGGCCGAGTCAACTCGGCCGCGGAACCGCGGCGGGAGCATGCTCCCGCCGCGTTTCCGCGGCGACTTGACCGGTTCGTTGGACCAATTTTCTTGGGTGCTTTGTAAAAAGCCCGAGTCGATTTTTAATGTATGATTTTTCAATTTTTGAACAGAATACAGAATCGACAGAAACTTGATTTTTCGGGTTCGTTTCGTGACTTTTTCTCCGATCGAATTTCTAGTTACTTTGCTAACATGTTAGATAGTGTTTAACTTGTAAGTCCACGTTGCGACCCCCGGTTCTTACGGGGAGGCGGAAACGGTATAAAATCAAAATTTTAACGCAAGAGGCAACATGGACTATGCTAGGTCGGGATCTTTACCTAAACTAAAACTAGCATACTAAGCTAAAGAGATTTAGCTACTCGGATGAAGATGGTTATACCTAGCTTTTCTTGAACTCCTTCTCTTCAAGCTCCGGTGGTGGTCCGATGGCTCCTTCTCGTCGTCTCCGTACGCCGAAGATAGATCCACTTGAAAGCTCCAACCTTTAGCTCCTTCTTCGTTCTTTGAAGAAACTAGTTCACTTGGTTTGCTAAACCTAGTGAACTAGAATGAGTAGAGATGATTTAGAATGGGATTTTATCTATGGTTCTTGATTCTCAACTCATGAGACAAGAGAACCATAGATCAAGAGAGGGAGCAAGAGGTTGAGGGTGAGAGCAAGAGGAGAGCTCAAGAACAAGAGAGAGAATGAGCAAGAAAGAATGAGCAACTCTTTTGTCTCTCACCCTCTCATAATCCAAAAGAAATGATAACTCATCATATCAAAAAAAGTCTTATGTGATGGTAGGAAGCAACCATAACCTTATCATGTCATGCACTCATTTTACTCAAATGAATAAGCAAGAAAAAGTCTTTGGCATAAAATGATAACCATGGTTATCATGATGGTCAACTAGTCAAGCCTAGTCAACCGGTCAACAAGTCAACAAAAGTCAACAAGTCAACAAAGTCAACAAGTCAACAAAAGTCAACAAGTCAACAACCATATCACCATAATACTTAATTAATATAATAGTTAATCACATATCATATTCTCATTAGGGTTGAGCAAAAAGTCAAAAATCAACGGTCAACTGTCAACAACCCTAATGAGAATCCGCTGTCTGTGCCTCCCTGTCAACTGTGCATACACACCCGCATCCGCGTTCCGAGGAACACGAATGCAAACTGGAAAAATCCAATCCCATAAGGTACACTAGGATCTGGCTTAAACCAAAGCCCGCTAGTGTAAACTGTCCGGACACTGTACGTGCACAAGTGCACGGATGTGACCGAACCCTGTCGCAAAACCATGCGACCGTCGCAATACCATGCGACCTCTACTCTTTTGCCTAAAGGCGAAAAGCTTTCTGTGTGGGACTCTAAAGACTCGACACTACGCTGGCAGTGGGTTTAACCACAGACCGCAAGCGGCACTAGCTGTGCGTAACGGTCCCCAGGTAATGCCGACAAGAAGACCGACGAGGCGAAACCCATCTGAACTCCTACTGAGCCTGAGTGTGACGTTCTCCGTACAGTCCGGTCTGTTCGTCTGATACATCGCATGGCGGGCCTAGGGGGCGGTAAACGTCAGTCCCCCAATAGCGGTACAAGTCGTGCCGGAGCGAAGCCCAAAACACCCTGAGATAACACTGGAAACCTACCAGTATATCTCGTTTGCCCTGGCCAGGGACTACTCGTGTAATGGCTCTCCTAGACACAGCGCGATGTCAACCCCCAATACCGGGAGAGACGAATCCTGTCTAACCGTCACTGCCTCCAAGTGCTTCGGGACTGCACCCAACCATCACCTGTTTGCACGACTCCTTTGAGCCGTGGTAGGGTAGTGATCAAAGTACAGTGGGAACACACCCGAGGCGAAGTGACAGTGTCAAGTCAGCGGACTAAGCTGTACTCATGTCACCTGGGAACTGATAACTGACGATAGGTATAATACCAACTGGTCAGTTCCCGACGAGTCCTGTCCGGTGTACCCGTAACCTAACGGGCACCCGCATACTATCTCAAGTACGACGTACTGACGGCTGTGGGACAGACCGTCTCCCACACTGGGATGAGAAGTGCATGCGCTGGTCTACTCCGGAGTATCGATGCCCTGTCTCGATAGTCCTGCGACCAGGGACCTGCATAAGGATGTGCTTCTAGATTACCCAGCCCTACTAGTGTGACGGCCATCACATCGCTGGTAATCAAGCAAAGATCCTAAGGGCTCCACTAATGTGTATAAGCAATATACAAAGATAAACACATGTACACATTGAAGTAGAAATAAACCAAGTAGCATACTACCATTTTGAGCAAGATTGTATATACAAGGTGAATATCCCAAGCTTCCATTAAGTAATATACATACTAGTATGATACAGAAATGGCCTCTAGGGCATATACACTAACAATCTCCCACTTGCACTAAGGCCATGTACTGGCGTATCGAAGACCTATCATCTCGATCAGCCGCTCGAACTGAGTCTGGGGTAGGGCCTTGGTGAATGGATCTGCAGTGTTGTCTTCCGAAGCGACTCTCCGAACCTCGATCTCCTGGCGATCCACGATCTCCCTGATCAGGTGATACCGCCTCAAGATGTGCCTGGATCTCTGATGGGACCTGGGTTCCTTCGCTAAAGCTATAGCCCCGTTGTTGTCGCAATACAGAGGTATTGGATCAACAATGGACGGAACCACCTGAAGTTCTTTCAAGAACTTCCTCATCCAGACAGCTTCTTTTGCGGCATCTGATGCAGCGATGTATTCCGCTTCCATCGTCGAGTCTGCAACGGTTTCTTGTTTGGAACTCTTCCAACACACCGCCCCTCCATTGAGGGTGAAGACAAAACCCGACATGGACTTGGAATCATCCTTGTCACTCTGGAAGCTGGAGTCAGCAAAGGCCTCGATCTGGAGGTCCTTTCCGCCATACACCAAGAACATCTCCTTAGTCCTTCTCAGGTACTTGAGAATGTTCTTTACTGCTATCCAATGTTTCTCCCCAGGGTTTGACTGATACCGGCTTACCACACTCAGTGCATAAGCTACATCCGGTCTGGTACACAACATCGCATACATTATAGAGCCTACCGCAGAAGCGTAGGGTATAATAGACATGCGATCCCTCTCCAAATCAGTCTTGGGAGACATCTCTTTAGAGAGGGTGATCCCGTGACAAGCCGGTAGGTTACCGCGCTTGGAATCTTCCATACTGAATCTCTTCAGTATGGTGTCGATGTACCTGGACTGTGAAAGTCCTAATATCCTCTTGGATCTGTCACGGTAGATCCGGATACCCAGAATGTATGAGGCATCACCCAGGTCTTTCATGGAGAACCTGTGTGACAAGAACCCCTTGACAGATTGTAGCATAGGAAAGTCATTTCCTATTAAGAGAATGTCATCCACGTATAAAACGAGGAATACTGCAGTTCTCGCTACAAATCTACTATAGATGCATGGCTCATCTGGATTTTTGATAAAGCCAAATTCTTTGACCGTCTCATCAAAGCAGATGTTCCAACTCCGCGATGCCTGCTTTAGTCCATAGATGGACTTAAGCAACTTGCACACCTTTCCGCTGCTCCCACTCTGAACGAAACCCTCTGGCTGGTCCATATAGACACACTCCTCTAAATTTCCATTTAGAAAAGCTGTCTTTACGTCCATTTGCCAAATCTCATAATCGTGGAAAGCAGCAATGGCAAGAAGGATCCGAATGGATTTCAGCATGGCTACTGGAGAAAAGGTTTCGTCGTAGTCCAAGCCAGGTCTTTGACGAAAACCCTTTGCTACCAGCCTAGCTTTATAGGTCTCAACCTGTCCATCTACACCAATCTTCCTTTTGAAGATCCACTTGCATCCTACGGGTTTTACCCCGTCTGGAGCAATGTCCAACGTCCAAACCTTGTTGGTGTACATGGACTCCATTTCGGTCCGCATTGCATCCAGCCATTTCACTGAGTCAATGCTCTGAACGGCCTGCTGGAAGCTAGTAGGCTCATCATAATCTATGATGCAATCCTCTCTATCCCCGTCTATGAGAAAACCGAAGTATCTCTCGGGCGGATGAGACTGCCTACTACTTCTGCGGAGCGGCGTAGGAATGTCCTGTTCTGTTGAACCCTCTGGTTCCACTAACCTTTCGGTAACAGTCTGTGGTTCTGGAATTTCTTCCAGTTCTACTGTGCTCCCACTTATCTGGTTTTCCAAAAACTCAGTTTCCAAGAAGTAGGCATGACGAGAAACAAGAACTTTTTGTTCCTCTTCACAGTAGAAGAAATATCCTTTTGAGTTCTTTGGATACCCCACAAACTTGCACTGTACTGAGCGTGCCTCGAGCTTGTCCGCATGCTGCTTTTTGACAAAAGCCGGACATCCCCATGTCTTAATGTGCTTAAGATAGGGTCTCTTCCCACACCACATTTCATATGGTGTGGAAGGCACAGTCTTAGTCGGAACTCGGTTCAAAAGGTACGCAGCTGATTCTAGCGCATACCCCCAGAATGATCGCGGTAACTCAGCGTTACCCATCATGGACCGCACCATATCCAATAGGGTGCGGTTCCGTCTCTCCGATACACCGTTATGTTGCGGGGTGTAAGGAGGAGTAAGCTGAGAGAGAATTCCGTTCTCTTTTAAATAGTCCAGGAATTCGGCACTTAAGTATTCTCCACCTCGATCCGATCTTAGAATCTTAATACTTTTGCCGGTCTGTTTCTCTACTTCATTCTTATACTCCTGGAATTTTCCAAAGGCCTCGGACTTATGTTTCATTAAGAAGACATAACCGTACCTCGAGAAGTCATCCGTAAAAGTAATGAAGTAAGAATGTCCGCTTCGGGCATATGTAGACATTGGACCACACACGTCACTGTGTACGAGTCCCAAGAGCTCGCTCGCTCTTACTCCATGTCCAGTAAACGGAGTCTTTGTCATCTTTCCTTTGAGACAGGATTGACAAGTGGCATATGACTGATATTCGAACGCATTCAAATACCCTTCTGTATGTAACTTCGTCAACCTTCTCTCATTGATGTGACCCAATCTACAATGCCATAAGAAAGTCTGATTTATTTCTGGAGACTTTCTTTTGTGTGTATTCTGGACATTAAAAATCTGTGGTTGGTTTAATACGTATATACCATTACTCAAAGTACCTGACCCAATCAAAACTTGATTAAGGTGAATGTTTACAACATTACTTACAAACGCAAATTCATAACCTTCTTTAGAAACTAAAGATACAGAAATGATATTACAAGTTGCGTTGGGTACAAAAAAGCAATTACGCAAAACCAAAACATGTCCATCTGACATTCCCAGGTGATAGTCCCCCACGGCTTTAGCATCCATGCTAGCTCCGTTCGCAATTCTGAGGGTCATGTCACCTGCCTTCAAAACCCTACGGTTTCTCAACGCCTGCAAAGAATTACAGATATGAGATCCTGATCCGGTATCCAATACCCAGGAAGTAGAGTTTATTGAAAGAAAGTTTTCAATAACATACACACCTGAAGCTGAAGCTGCAACCTGCTTCAATTCCTGTATTCTGGCCTTCCAGGCCCTGCAATCATTCTTCCAGTGTCCTTTCTTATGATAATAGAAGCATTCTTCCTTATCCACAAGCTTCCCCGCTATCTTTGTTGCTTTACCTTTTCCCTTCGTATCCACTTTACTAACACCGCCCCTTGGTTTGGTGGGGGCCTTCTTCTTCTTTCCCTTGGCTTTCGCCTTGGACCTAGAAGAAGATGATCCTCCTACAAACAAAGTGGATGTATCCCTACCTTTCTGTAGGGTGCCCTCTGCGCTCCTCAGCATGTTGAGGAGCTCTGAAAGTTCAACCTCTTTTTCTTGTAGGTTGAAGTTCAGTATAAACTGGGCGTAAGTGGAAGGAAGGGACTGGAGAACTATATCCGTATATAGCTCACTCTCCAATGTGATCCCTAGGTCAGCGAGCTCCTCAATGTAGCCGATCATCTTTAGTACGTGCTCGGCTACTGATGATCCGACGGCCATTCTTGTTGAAAATAACTTTTTCGACGCTTCGTATCTTGCGATACGTGATTGCTCTCCATACAGTTCTTTTGTATGGAGCAATATGGATTCCATGTCCATATTCTCATGCCTCCTCTGATGTTCGTTGTCCATCGAGGCAAGCAGGAGGCATTTGGCCTTCGCGCTATCAATCTCCCAAGTCTTGCGGATTTCCTTATCCGCGACACTGGAAGTTGGACCAGGGACAGGGGGAGCTTTGGTGGTAAGAAGATACCCCAGCTTGTCATAAGTGATTGCTATCTTGACATTCCTGAGCCAATCTTTGTAGTTTGGCCCTGTCAGTTTGTTTTTATCTAGGAGTAACTTAAGTCCAGTCATGTTGATTGGTCGCTGCAATTTGGAGAGAAGAAGAAACACTCAGCATGATGCTCTTGCAAGTTTAGAGTGGTTTTTAGTTTGTCTAAACAGGATGGTTCCCACTGTTTCTCGAATCCCTCCTCAAACCATAAAGGAAGAATTAGTCAGGATCAATCCCACCGTACAATACTTGCTTAACCGTTCGGCCAGGCTGGTGTCGGTACTTCGAGGGAGGTTTTCCAACGCTTTCGCGAAGTTCCTTAATTAGATAACCTCTTTTCCCTGGGGGCGTAGCCCCGCTAACACCTTTCTAGGCTCCTACTAGGTTTATAGCATTGATCGTTAAGCGAGAATTTTCCCGAGGAGTAGCATATACTCACAGTAGGATCGGGATCCAAATATCATCGCGTGACGAAACTGAAGGAATCCTACCAGAATCATCACACTCCAAATGGTATGCAAATCTAGCAAGTTTCAATACTTGTGAAACTCCCGATGTGGATTTTTGCCCCATGCTCTTATGACCTTGACTTTGGCCAACAAATCATAAGTCACATGTCAAGTTCTACCCGTCGTTCTCCAGGTTAATTTGAATCCACCCGCACATACCCTTGACTTTGGCCAACAAGGCAGTACGACTGTTCCAAACCAACGCATCTATCTATGCTGCATATGAATACCCAATAGCTACCAATCACTATGCCTTGACTTTGGCCAACAAACACAGCTTGAATACTATTGACTATTCATGTGAAACGACGGAGGGCTACGAATGGTTTTGGCAAAACCGTGAACGTAGTGAACTTGATTTAGTCGATGGAACGAGATAGCTTTTAAATGGAGTGGCTCAAACTCCGTTATTTTAAAAGTTGTTTTGAAAAGAACCGAGTGGTTTTTCGAAAGTGTTCCAACGACTTTAACTTGGTTTATTATCTTGCATTAGTTCTTTTAATGCGTGATATTCTTGCATTAGTTCTTTTAATGCGTCCCATCATTTAATCCTACCATGGCAGAAAACAACCAAAATATGACGTACGCTTATGCCATTCGCATTCGCCACTGGGCCCCGTCATTACCCGTTAGGTTACTTAACTAACGACAGAGCGGGGGCTGGGCTAGCGCGTCTGTAAAACATAAGCAACGCCTAAATAGAAAGCAATGATAGACATTTCAGATCACAGATAAATACATTGGATATACTAGGAATCTGTAATTTGTACGAGCCTGTAACAAAAAACAGATTACACGGTCACGGTGAATAGCCAATACCCCACCCAAGACCCCTACGGGTGCGGCAAACTACCCGCCAAGTACCCGAAGCGTAGCAACCTCCCTCATCACCATGAGTAGGCCACTCGACACTTCGGCATACCCGGTAGTTTGTGCACCCCTCCATGGGTCTATCCTAGGAGCAAAAACAGTAAAAAGAAATTATACAATGACGGCTACAACCCCGACCCGGTTGTGCGGCCATACAAATAATTATTACATCAATTTACAAATTTACATGAATTGCAAGAAAAGAAAACTCTCGTCTCACAACCCCCGGCTATTCACCCACGACAATCCAACATATTTATATACACATTCCAGCACATTACAGATCATGTATAACCCCGACTAATCGACTTATAGCGATTAGCCGACGTTCAATACATGCAAACAACACAGATATAACCATCATAGTCAAAATGCAGTGAAGTTCGGAAAAAATACGGAATTATAGGACCCCAAAAGGAAATTTCTTTTCTGGAAAATCTGGGCACATATAATATATCTCAAAAATCCCAAAACCAATACAGACACACACTGCACGAAAAATGACGCACAGAAGACGACGAACGGCGGCGGTTCCGCGGCACATGCCTACCTCGTGCCGCGGAACCGCGGCGGTTTGAACGAAACAGTGGACCGTTTTTCATGGGTGTTCTAACAAAACCCTGAGCCGAATTTAGGTGTGTAACAAAACTTGTTTTGACCAGAAAAAATTTCAACAGAAACTAGGATTTTGAAAAAGTTTGGTTTTGGATTTTTCCGGTTCCGAACTTCGTTACACTTCACTACCAAGCTAGTTTAAGTTTAGTTAGGCTCTGATACCACTGTAAGTCCACGTTGCGACCCCCGGTTCTTACGGGGAGGCGGAAACGGTATAAAATCAAAATTTTAACGCAAGAGGCAACATGGACTATGCTAGGTCGGGATCTTTACCTAAACTAAAACTAGCATACTAAGCTAAAGAGATTTAGCTACTCGGATGAAGATGGTTATACCTAGCTTTTCTTGAACTCCTTCTCTTCAAGCTCCGGTGGTGGTCCGATGGCTCCTTCTCGTCGTCTCCGTACGCCGAAGATAGATCCACTTGAAAGCTCCAACCTTTAGCTCCTTCTTCGTTCTTTGAAGAAACTAGTTCACTTGGTTTGCTAAACCTAGTGAACTAGAATGAGTAGAGATGATTTAGAATGGGATTTTATCTATGGTTCTTGATTCTCAACTCATGAGACAAGAGAACCATCGATCAAGAGAGGGAGCAAGAGGTTGAGGGTGAGAGCAAGAGGAGAGCTCAAGAACAAGAGAGAGAATGAGCAAGAAAGAATGAGCAACTCTTTTGTCTCTCACCCTCTCATAATCCAAAAGAAATGATAACTCATCATATCAAAAAAAGTCTTATGTGATGGTAGGAAGCAACCATAACCTTATCATGTCATGCACTCATTTTACTCAAATGAATAAGCAAGAAAAAGTCTTTGGCATGAAATGATAACCATGGTTATCATGATGGTCAACTAGTCAAGCCTAGTCAACCGGTCAACAAGTCAACAAAAGTCAACAAAGTCAACAAGTCAACAAAAGTCAACAAGTCAACAACCATATCACCATAATACTTAATTAATATAATAATTAATCACATATCATATTCTCATTAGGGTTGAGCAAAAAGTCAAAAATCAACGGTCAACTGTCAACAACCCTAATGAGAATCCGCTGTCTGTGCCTCCCTGTCAACTGTGCATACACACCCGCATCCGCGTTCCGAGGAACACGAATGCAAACTGGATAAATCCAATCCCATAAGGTACACTAGGATCTGGCTTAAACCAAAGCCCGCTAGTGTAAACTGTCCGGACACTGTACGTGCACAAGTGCACGGATGTGACCGAACCCTGTCGCAAAACCATGCGACCTGTCGCAATACCATGCGACCTCTACTCTTTTGCCTAAAGGCGAAAAGCTTTCTGTGTGGGACTCTAAAGACTCGACACTACGCTGGCAGTGGGTTTAACCACAGACCGCAAGCGGCACTAGCTGTGCGTAACGGTCCCCAGGTAATGCCGACAAGAAGACCGACGAGGCGAAACCCATCTGAACTCCTACTGAGCCTGAGTGTGACGTTCTCCGTACAGTCCGGTCTGTTCGTCTGATACATCGCATGGCGGGCCTAGGGGGCGGTAAACGTCAGTCCCCCAATAGCGGTACAAGTCGTGCCGGAGCGAAGCCCAAAACACCCTGAGATAACACTGGAAACCTACCAATATATCTCGTTTGCCCTGGCCAGGGACTACTCGTGTAATGGCTCTCCTAGACACAGCGCGATGTCAACCCCCAATACCGGGAGAGACGAATCCTGTCTAACCGTCACTGCCTCCAAGTGCTTCGGGACTGCACCCAACCATCACCTGTTTGCACGACTCCTTTGAGCCGTGGTAGGGTAGTGATCAAAGTACAGTGGGAACACACCCGAGGCGAAGTGACAGTGTCAAGTCAGCGGACTAAGCTGTACTCATGTCACCTGGGAACTGATAACTGACGATAGGTATAATACCAACTGGTCAGTTCCCGACGAGTCCTGTCCGGTGTACCCGTAACCTAACGGGCACTCGCATACTATCTCAAGTACGACGTACTGACGGCTGTGGGACAGACCGTCTCCCACACTGGGATGAGAAGCGCATGCGCTGGTCTACTCCGGAGTATCGATGCCCTGTCTCGATAGTCCTGCGACCAGGGACCTGCATAAGGATGTGCTTCTAGATTACCCAGCCCCACTAGTGTGACGGCCATCACATCGCTGGTAATCAAGCAAAGATCCTAAGGGCTCCACTAATGTGTATAAGCAATATACAAAGATAAACACATGTACATATTGAAGTAGAAATAAACCAAGTAGCATACTACCATTTTGAGCAAGATTGTATATACAAGGTGAATATCCCAAGCTTCCATTAAGTAATATACATACTAGTATGATACAGTAATGGCCTCTAGGGCATATACACTAACAATACTAGGCTCTGATACCACTGTAAGTCCATGCTACCCTTCCCCGGTACTTACGGGGTTGCGGAATTGGTGTAAAACGATTTTTGCTAGGGTGGTAACATGGACTACAAATACGGATCTTTGTTAAACAACTAGCTAACAACCTAACTTGGAGTTGTTTTATCTACTCGGTTAGGGGGCTATACCTTTCTTGAATTCCTTCATCTTTAACTCTTCCCGGTGTACGGATCGGCCTCACCTCGTCGTCTCCTTGCGCCGAAGATGGATCCACCCGAAAGCTTCTACCTTTGGCTTCTTCTTCGAACTTTGAAGAAACTAGAACACTTGGCTTGCTAGGCCTTGTGAACTAGGATGAGTAGAGAATTGTTTTGGTGCTTTTATCTCTAAGGCAATGAATCTCAACACATGAGAAGGGTTTGCCTTGAGCTAGAGAGAGCAAGAGGAAGAGGGAGAGCTTGAGCAACTGATGGCAAGAGAGAGAAATGAAATGAGAGAATGAGTAACTATTTTGCCAACCTCTCTCCCATAATCCAAAAAGAATAATAATAATCATAATTGAGTATTATGTGATGGTTCATATCATATCAAGTGGCATTATCATTTCATGCACTCATATTGCAAAGCATAACAAGCAAGCAAAAGTCTTTGCCATGAAATGATAGCCATTGCAATGATGATGGTCAACTAGTCCAACCTAGTCAACCGGTCAACAAAGTCAACCCCTCATCTCAACCATGACACAATAAAACTTAATTAATATTATCATTAATCATATTTCTTATTCTCATTAGGGTTTAGCCAAAACTCAACAGTCAACAGTCAACAACCCCAATGAGAATCCTCTGCCTCTGTCTCTCTGTCAACTGTGCATACACACCCGCATCCGCGTTCCGAGGAACACGAATACAAACGAGATAAAACCAATCCCAAAAAGTACACTAGGATCTGGCTTAAACCAAAGCCTGCTAGTGTTAACTGTCCGGACAACAAACGTGCACAAGTGCACGGATGTGACCGAACCCTGTCGCAAAACCATGCGACCTCTACTCTTTTGCCTAAAGGCGAATAGCTTCCTGTGTGGGACTCTAAAGACTCGACACTACGCTGGCAGTGGGTTTAACCACAGACCGCAAGCGGCACTAGCTGTGCGTAACGGTCCCCAGGTAGATACCGACAAGAAGACTGACGAGGTGAAACCCATCTGAACTCCTACTGAGCCTCAATGTGACAATCTCTATATAGTCCGGTCTGTTCGTCTGATACATCGCATGGCGGGCCTAGGGGGCGGTAAACGTCAGTCCCCTAATAGCGGTACAAGTCGTGTCGGAGTGAAGCCCAGAACACCCTGAGATAACACTGGAAACCTACCAGTATATCTCGCTTGCCCTGGCCAGGGACTACTCGTGTAATGGCTCTCATAGACACAGCGCGATGTCAACCCCCAATACCGGGAGAGACGAATCATGTCTAACCGTTACTGCCTCCAAGTGCTTCGGGACTGCACCCAACTACTACCTGTTTGCACGACTCCTTTGAGCCGTGGTAGGGTAGTAATCTAAGTACAGTGGGAACACACTCGAGGCGAAGTGACAGTGTCAAGTCAGCGGACTAAGCTGTACTCATGTCACCTGGGAACTGATAACTGACGATAGGTATAGTACCAACCAACAGTTCCCGACGAGTCTTGTCCAGTGTACTCGTAACCCAACGAGCACCCGCATACTATCTCAAGTACTACGTACTGACGGCTGTGGGACAGACCGTCTCCCATACTGGGATGAGAAGCGCATATGCTAGTCTACTCCGGAGTATCGATGCCCTGTCTCAATAGTCCTGCGACTAGGGACCTGCATAAGGATGTGCTTATAGATTACCCAGCCCCCACTAGTGTGACTGTCATCACAACGCTGGTAATCAAGCAAAGATCCTAAGGGCTCCACTAATGTGTATAGGTGATATACTAAAATAAACACAAGTACACATTAAAGTAGAAACAAACCAAGTAGCATACTACTATATTGAGCAAGATTGTCTATACAAGGTGAATATCCCAAGCTTCCATTAAGTAATATACAAACTAGTATGATACAGTAATGGCCTCTAGGGCATATACACTAACACACACGAGACAAATGACGATCTTAGGTCGATGAACTAACATGTACACATGTCACCAGGGAACTGCTATCTGACGTCAGGTATAATACCAACTAGCATGTTCCCGGCGAGTCCTGTCCGGTGTACTCATAATCCAATGAGCACCTGTATACATCTTAGGTGAACCAACTGACACCAGTGGCTTGTGAGACCGGCCACCGCCCCTCATCGGGGTCTCGACTGTATACACTAGTCTACTCCGGAGTATCGATGCCCTGTCTCGAAAACTCCCACGACTAGGGACCTTTTAAGGATGTGCTTATAGACCCCAGCTCCCACGTATATGATCGCCATCATACTGCTGGCAGTCAAGCAAGAATCCTAAGGGTTCTATCAACGTGTAATAGCGACCTGTAAGGTCACTTAAAGCAGTACACGATAATAAAGAAAATTCAGATAGTATACTATCATCTTTGAGTAAGAATGTCCTACCGGCATAGGTCCTCCCTCAATCATTGCAATCACGTGCCTGTGATCCAATAATTGACTCTGAGGGCACTATATCCAACACTGAGGTTACCCACCATATCTGTCGAGTGGCTAATGGAATGTCAAACCTGATTGAATCTTTAGGTCCTATTAAATTTTTAGTAATCGTTTGCGGTTCTAGAATCTCTTCCAGTTCTACCATACTCCCTCTACTGTTTTCTGAAAAAATCTATTTTACTAAAACTGTGGCGAGTCAAGAACAATATTACTATTGATCTTTCAGATGGTAGAAAGTTAACCCTCATCAAAACCCGGGTTAACCCACAAACTGCCTTTACAGAAACGTGCATTGAGTTATTCAGAGTCTGGTTTTAAGCATAAGCCGGACAACTCCATATACCTTAACATTATTAAGATATGAGCCATTCTATATACAATATAGAAACAGAGGCACTGATTTAATTGGAACCAGATTCAAATAATGCAGCTGTCTCCAGTGCATGTCAACTAAATGGAGGGATGCCGATCAGCGTTACTCAACTTAGGAGTGCATCCAAACATGAGTAACCTGAAATAGAAATAATTTTCTCAAAACCATTACTATCAACTGAATACCAAACATAAGTATCTACATCATCGATCACCTTGAAGAATTCTGATACTTGCAACACATGGTTCTCTACATTATTCTTGTACCTATAACTTTTCAAAACTTAGACCTAGTATTTCTATGAAACACTTGTCTAAAAACTAGAGAAGTCACAAGTAAACAGAATATATTATGAGTATCATCCCCTCTGTCCTAATGGACACTGGACAATATACAATACTTTGTATAAGTCCCCTGAGTTGAATAACTCAAATCCTGTGCGTCGTAGGTTGAAAACTGTACTATGGTTAAAAAGAATTACAATGCTGTTTAATGCTCCTTACCTAACCATCAACTGATATAGGTAAATGTCATGGACATAATTTCAAAAAGTTATATCTCACTTTATAAAATAAACGTACAGATATATCAGTTTGAAATTGGTGCATAACAACGAATATTCAAAACCAAATATTTGCCGTCCGGCAAAAACCAAAGGGATTTCATCAAATATCACCAATTACAATGAATTCCGATATAATGAGGATAATCACCTAATTCCCAATAACTTACTCCCACTCATTATCTGTAAAACCATACAGATGTGAGAATCATATCTGGTAAATACATACCCTGGAGTAAGGATCTAATTGGGAAATTAGTTTTCTATTAACAACGCATAGTGAAACTGAAACATGAAAATGTTTCGAAGGGGTATCCGGGTATTCTTAGTAATGCCACTTCAACTATCCAGATTCATGACTGTAACCATATATTTCCTTTCCATCTCTCCAAATCCCTTTATTTGTCTTTACTCATTACATTCTGTACACCCCCTTAGGCTAAATGGTTTTCTTCTTTTCCTACCGTTCGGCACCAGCCTATGGTTTGGAAGAAGACTATCCAATAAGCGTAATAGGTGTACTCTCCTAATCCTAGGAGTACTCGCAACCTGAGAGAAGGTGATGATAAAAGACAACGTGAATAATCCTATTCAATTTCTCCTGAACCGGAGAAATGCAAAGGTGAAGTAGGAGTGGCGATGAGATACGTGGTTTGGTCGTGAATGATAGCAGTCGCAATTTACTTTGCCCTCTTTCTAATCCCTTTATTTTGTCTTTACTTATTACCTTCTGTACACCAAACTTAGGCTAATTGGTTTTCTTCATTCCCTACCTTTCGGCACCTGCCTATGGTTTGGAAGAAGATTATCTAATAAGCGTAACAGGTGTACCCTCTCCTAATCCTAGGAGTCCTCATAATTTGAGAGAAGGTAAAAAGAAAAGACATCTGAATAGTCCTATTCAATCTTTCCAGAACCAGAATCCATCCTCGAATCTGGAACAAGTTCCTTCGAGTTCGTATATAACTATACGATGGATTTATCCAATGGAAGTGGATGTTCGTAGTGATACGGGATGTTATGGAGAAATGCAAAGGGTAAAAGAAGGAGTGGAAATGATGTATGCAACTCAGACAATCCAAAAGCCAGTATTTTAAGAAAGTTCGGTTAACTTGGTAACTGAGTTATAGTCTAGGGTCGGGACATGGTCGCTGCCAAAGAGAGAGAGAAGAAACACTCTGCGTGCACTCTAACCTAGGTCAGAATGGTTAATCACTTTATCTAATCAGGATGTCTCCTACTGTAACCTCAAATTCTCCTCCAAACCTGAAAGAAGAATTAGCCGGGATCACCCGAGGAGTAAACCAACTCAAAAGTGGGAATCGGGATCCAACTATCATCGCATGATGACGTGATGGAATCCACTCACGTTATCACACTCCAGAAGGTATGCGCATGCCCGGCAAGTTTCAGTTTCTTTAGAAACTCCCGATGTGATTTTTACCCCATGCTCTTATGACCTTGACGAAGGCCAATATATCATAAGTCATATGTCAAGTTCTACCCGTCATTATCCACGTTAATTTGAACCCACCCGTACATACCCTTGACGAAGGCCAAAATAGTAGTACGACTGTCCTAAACCAACGCATCTAGCTATGCAACAGAAAAGTAACAAATAGCTACCATACACTATGCCTTGACGAAGGCCAACATACATAGCATGAATACTAAGTGCTACCTGTCTGAAATGATGGAGGGCCATGAATGGTTTTTGGCGAAAAACCTTTAACGTAATGAACTTGATATCATTGAAGGAACCGGATAGCTTTTTACAAATATATAGTGGCGAAATCCTTTGCTAAAGTGGTCACTCCTGGTGAAGGGATCTCGGCTCTTTCTCCGTGTAGGGTTCCTAGGCACTCTTGTGAAGGTTCAAAAGGCATCAAACATGCCCGGATTAAATTTTAGACGTGCCGAACAAGCCAAAGCCGGGATCTTTGCTAGATTATTAGGGTTTAACATGCAATAAGATAACTTTTATCTAAGTGTGAGGGATTACAACCTTTGTAGTCCGCTCCTTCACTTCACAAGCTCCGAGTAGAAGTCCCTTTGCCGCGATCCACGGTCTCCCGGACTCATGAGAGGCTCCACGACTCGAACGATCCATTCTAGCTTGTCGTATTCCAAATCTCCGATGATCTACGTCGAGGTTTCGAAGAACTCAAGCTATCTCACTCTAAAGAAGTGAACACACTAATCCCATGGGCTAGATGAGATAAGTATGAGAGAGTAGTAATTTTGCTTTCTTTTAATATCATTTTCTCATAATCTTTCATCACTTTAGGATTTTCAAGAGAGCTTTTCTTGAAGAAGGAAGAAGATGATAATGGAAAATATAATCATAAGCTTAAAACCTTTTGTGATGAATAGAAAAGAATTATATGATTGATTTGTAAACCATGGTCAAGGATGATAGGATAAGAATGAGTAGAGAATAAACTAGGGTTAGGGTTTGGTTAAGTTTAGAATGTGTCATCCAAAATATCTTTACAAATGACAAAAGAAAATTGCTTCTAGAAGCAACTTGAAGCAACTAAACCAAATCAAACCCTAACCTCAATTAATCATCCTTAAACATGTTTAACAATTAATCATATCATGTCACAATAATATATATCACATATATATATTATATATTTGCAACAAAAGAAAATAATACAATTAACATATATCGCATATATATCAATGTATCATCCCGCGAGAAAATGAAATAATAAAGTAAGCCAATATTAGTTAATATAATAATATATCATATATATTATTATATATTAAATCATCGAATCAACACTTGATCCGACGATCCGGCTATATCGAATATTACCGACTAATATATCATGTACCGATTCATCGAATCAACACTTGATCCGATGACCCGGTTCATATCCATATATCGCGAGAATATAATACGGTATCCCATATCGCATTATTCTCGCTCCTGCGCATATCACATATGTGCCACTACTCTGTTTCGCCTGAGCCAAGAAACCTCTGTGTAGGACTCTAAAGAATCGTCAATACGCCGGTAGCAGGTGATGATCATATCAAACACCCACAAGCTGCAAGCGGTCAGCTAAACGTAACAGCCACCTAGGTATTGAGCGATCAGAAGATCAACAAGCTAGCCTGTGCGTTCTCCTGTGAATCCGATCAGTAACACTCCCGTACAGTCCGGTCTGTTCGTCTGATATGTCGCATATCAAGTCTAGGGGTGGTATACGTCAGACCCCAGTAACCGATAAGTCGTGTCGATGTATGGCTCATAACGGGTCGAGAAACTACTAGTAACACTTACCAGTAAATCTCTATATCAGCCCTGGCCAGGGACTTCCAGTTATAGCCAATCGAACACAGCACAACATCAACTCCCTATACCGGGAGAGACGAATCCCCTCCTATCGCTCATTGCCTCCATGTGATTCGGGACTGTACCCAAAAGCCACCGTTTTGCACGCCCTCTTGGACGTAGTAAGATGGAAATCAAAGCACAGTGGGAATCACACAAGACTCTATGACGATCTCGGGTCTTCAGACTACCCTGTACCTGTGTCACCGGAGAACTGCCATCTGACGTGTGGTATATCACCATCTGGGAGTTCTCGGCGAGTCCGTCCAGTGTACCCAGTCTCTACTGAGCACCCGTACACCATCTCTGATGTCTAACACCGATGGATATGGGATCATCCATCGCCCATCATATGGGTCAAGATGCGTATACGCTAGTCTACTCTGGTGTATCGATGCCCTGTCTCGATATACCCTCGACTAGGAACAGTTATAGGATGTACTCATCGACTACCGCGGCCCCACTAGTATGATCTCATCATAGTCCCAATAGTCGAATACAAGTCCTAAGGGCTTTATCAACATGTGAGAGTAAAACAGTAAACCAGTACAAGTCAACATGTTAAGATAAAGTGAAACCAAATAGCATACTATCATGACGAGCAAGAAAGTCTTCTCTATATATAACCAAGCATCCATTATAATATACATCAAATGTACAACAATGGCCTCTAGGGCATATACATAACTAACAATCTCCCACTTGCACTAAGGCCAGCTGCTGTAGTATCTCATACCTAGCTTCCCGAATAATCTCTCAAACTGTATCTGGGGAATAGCCTTCGTGAATGGATCCGCAGTGTTGTCCTTCGTAACTACTCTCCTGACCTCGATCTCCCGGCGATCAACTATCTCCCTGATCAGGTGATACCGCCTCAGAATATGTCTGGACTTCTGATGGGACCTGGGTTCCTTGGCCAAAGCCACAGCTCCATTGTTATCGCAATACAGAGGTATTGGATGCTCAATGGATGGAACCACACCAAGTTCACTAATGAACTTCTTGATCCAGACAGCCTCTTTGGCAGCATCGTTGGCAGCGATGTATTCAGCCTCCATCGTTGAGTCCGCAACGGTATCCTGTTTGGAACTCTTCCAACATACCGCCCCTCCATTGAGGGTAAAGACAAAACCCGAATGCGACTTAGAGTCGTCCTTATCACTTTGGAAGCTGGAATCGGTAAAGGACTCCACCTGGAGTTCTTCGTTACCATACACCAAGAACATCTCCTTAGTCCTTCGTAAGTACTTGAGAATGTTCTTCACTGCTGTCCAATGACTCTCTCCAGGATCTGCTTGATACCGACTCACTACACTTAGTGAGTATGCTACATCGGGTCTGGTACATAGCAACGCATACATGATAGAGCCTACTGCCGAAGCATAGGGTATCCCTTGCATGCGAGCTCTCTCCAAATCAGTCTTGGGAGACATCTCTTTGGAGAGAGTGAGTCCATAGATCGTGGGTTGGTTCCCACGCTTGGATTCTTCCATACTAAACCTCTTTAGTATGGTGTCAATGTACCTGGATTGGGACAATCCCAGTATCCTTTTAGATCTATCTCTATAGATCATGATTCCCAATATGCAGGAGGCATCACCTAGATCTTTCATTGAGAATCTCTGTGATAAGAAGAGCTTGACTGATTGCAGCATAGGAATATCATTTCCTATCAAGAGTATGTCATCCACGTACAATACGAGGAAGACAACCTTACCCTCTGCTACCTTCTTATAGATACAAGGTTCATCTATATTTTTGATGAAGTCAAACTCTTTGACTACAACATCAAAACAGATGTTCCAACTCCGCGATGCTTGCTTTAATCCATAAATGGATTTAAGCAGCTTGCACACCTTTCCGCTGCTCCCACTATCTACGAAGCCCTCTGGCTGAGTCATATATACGCACTCTTCTAAATCACCGTTTAGAAAGGCGGTCTTAACATCCATTTGCCAGATTTCGTAGTCATGGTATGCAGCAATGGCAAGCAAGATCCGGATGGACTTAAGCATAGCCACTGGAGAAAAGGTTTCGTCATAGTCCACACCTGGTCGTTGACGAAAACCCTTTGCTACAAGTCTAGCTTTGAAAGTCTCAACTTTTCCATCTACACCAAATTTCTTTTTAAAGATCCACTTGCTCCCAATGGGTTTTACCCCTTCAGGAGCATTTTCCAAAGTCCATACTTTGTTGGTGTACATGGATTCCATCTCAGATCGCATTGCATCCAGCCATTTCACAGAGTCACCACTCGTGATGGCCTGCTCGAAACTAGTGGGTTCATCATCATCCATGATGCAATCCTCGCTTCCACCATCAATGAGAAAACCGTAGTATCTCTCAGGTGGACGAGAAACCCTACTAGATCGGCGGAGAGGCTGGGGTTCGTCGGGTACTATTGAATCTTTTGGTTCCATCAAATCATCAGTTGCAGTTTGTGGTGCTGGAACCTCTTCCAGTTCTACCTCTCTGCCACTAATTTCTTTTGCAAGAAATTCCTTTTCTAAAAAGGTGGCATATTGAGAAATAAACACTTTTTGTTCCTCAGCGTGATAGAAAATATATCCTTGAGAATTCTTAGGATATCCCACAAATTTGCAAAGAACTGATCGTGCCTCGAGTTTGTCTGGATTTTGTCTTTTGACATAGGCCGGACAACCCCATATCTTAACTCGTTTAAAATATGGTCTCTTCCCACTCCATATCTCATATGGTGTGGTAGGTACAGATTTAGACGGAACTAGATTCAATATGTATATGGCTGTCTCAAGCGCATACCCCCAGAAGGAAATAGGTAACTCAGCTTCGCTCATCATAGATCGCACCATATCTAATAGGGTCCGATTCCTTCGTTCCGATACACCGTTGTGCTGTGGTGTATAAGGAGGAGTAAGCTGAGAGAGAATCCCATTCTCTTTTAGATAATCTAAAAACTCACCGCTTAAGTATTCACCTCCTCGATCAGATCGAAGAATCTTAATACTTTTGCCCGTTTGGTTCTCTACTTCGTGCTTATATTCTCTGAATTTCTCAAAAGCTTCAGACTTGTGTTTCATCAGGAACACATGTCCGAATCTAGAGAGATCGTCAGTGAATGTAATGAAGTAGGAAGAACCGTTCCTAGCATGCGTAGACATGGGACCGCATACATCACTATGTACCAGTCCTAAGAGTTCGGTAACTCTTTCTCCGTGTCCACTAAACGGAGCTTTGGTCATTTTTCCTTTGAGACATGAATGGCAAGTATCATAAGATGATAATTCGAACGGATTCAAATAACCATCCCTATGTAACTTAGCCAGTCGTGTCGCATTGATATGACCAAGTCTACAATGCCACAAGTAGGATTCGTTCATATCTGAACTTTTCCTCTTGTGTGTGTTTTGTACATTTAGGACTGTATTCTGATTTAGAATGAATATGCCATTATGTAACGAGCCTGATGCAATCAACTTTTGATCTAGGAATATGTTCATAACATTTTCCTGTACTACAAAATTATATTCTTCTTTACTCAATAAAGAAACTGATATAATGTTGCACATCATGTTCGGTATATAATAGCACTCATTTAGAATCAGTGTATTACGACTTGGCAATACAAGGTGATATTCGCCAACTGCTTTGGCTACAATACTTGCACCGTTCCCTACTTGAACGGAATGATCACCTTTTCCCAGTTCTCTACCTTTACGTAGCCCATGTAACTGTTTACATATGTGGGATCCTGATCCGGTATCTAATACCCAGGACGTAGGGTGAACTGAGAAACAGTTCTCAATAACAAACACACCTGAAGAAGATGCATCAACATGCATGTTCTTTTGGGCGGCGTGAGAATCCAGATATTCTCCTGTTTCCTGTTCAGTCTTATAACTCTTATAAGAAAGAACGGGTCTGACGTTCCCTTGCTCTGTACAATAATCAGGTTTAGTCAATACATCCATATTATTATCTTGATTATGGCCTGAAATGGTCGCTACCTGGAGAGAGAGAGAAGAAAACACTTTAGCGTATGCTCTTGCAAGATTAGATTGGTTATTATCTTATCTAATCAGGATGTCTCCCACTGTTTTTATCAAATCTACCATAAAAGGTAAGATTAGCCGGGATTAATTACACCCTACAATTTCGTCAATCTTTCAGCCAGATCAGTGTCGGTACTTTGAGGGAGGTTCCCCGTGCTTTCGCACGGACCTAATTAGTAAACCTCGTTTTCCCAGAGGCGTAACCTCGTTAACACTTTTCTAGACACCTACTTGAATGACTAATTGTCCTGTGTAAAACTCTTCCAGGAGTAACTCTTACTCGCAGTGGGTATCGGGATCCAACTATCTCATAGGAGGTATGCAATCTCATTGCAAATTTCAACACTTGAAATTCCCGATAATATTTTGCCCCTAGCGATCTATGACCTTAACTAAGTCAACAAACCATAAATCGCAAGTCAAGTTCAACCCGTACATTTCCTGATTGAATTAAACCCACCCGCACGACCCTTAACTAAGTCAACAAAGCCGTACGAATACCCTAATCCAATCACATCTCATGTTTTAACAGATAAACATTACTTAGCTACCGTACACTATGCCTTAACTAAGTCAACAAACATAGCACGAATACTAAATAATATCTATCTGAAATGAAGGAGGGCTACGCAGGTTTTTCAGAAAACCCTGAGCGTAATGAACTTGATATCGTCGTAGAATCATGTAGTTTTTGAAAAGGAGTGTTTTGAGGCTTTTCTTAGTTTTGCTAAAGGGGTCACTCCCGGTGAAGGGATCGTCGGCCTTTTTCCTCATCGAATAAGGTGCAGGATATATCATATATACCGCTGTGCAAAGCAAAACACTTAAAGCAATCAAAAGACAAACCGCGTTTTGTAGCATCCGCCAGTTTCGCTAAAGGAGTCACTCCCGGTGAAGGGATCTCGGTCCTTTCCTCATCGAATAAGGTGCAGGATATATCGTATATTGATGTGCAAAGCAAAACTGTAGCTACCCTTTTTATAAAGTTTTTGATTCTACAACATCTTTTAGGTTTCTTTTCTTTTATTAATCTCATTAATAAAAATCCCATCAGCTTATGCTTCCTAAGCATCACAGAAGAAACGAAAGCAGTAATATTTATATATCAGCATATATATATAGTATAAGCATTCGTCTCAGGCAGTAATATGATCTCATCACAGAACATTGCAGCAGAAGAACATATATGAAATATTGGATATACTAGGACGTCCGTGTTTTCAATACGAGCCTGTATAAAACACGGATTCCACGGTCGCGACGAATAGCCAAACCCACATCCCAAGACCCCTACGAGAGCGGCAAGTAACTCTGCCAATTCTAGGGTTAGGAGACCCGGTCTCGACTCCTCGAGATGGCCTCCCACTGGACCCTAGAACCCGGTTACTTGTGCTCCCCTCCTTGGGTCTACCTAATGCGGAAAAGTAAATAATATACACTGGTGACAGCAACCGCAACCAGGAAGTGCCCCAAATAAAAGAATATTACATTACAAAAGAATTTTACATGAATGAAAATAAAAACCCTCATCTCACATAAAACCCCCGGCTATTCTGATCGCGACGATCCAATATAACATATCACAGCAACACATAATATCTCATATCATCAACGTAAGCAAGTATGCGTATCCCGATTGTCGTTGATGTATAGCAACGAAGCCGGCGATACACCACATACTACGCTTACGGTCACAGAAAAGAAAGTGTAAAACTACAATATTTGGAATCCACAATCACTTTAGACATCGTAAATCCGAAATATCACATACTTCGTATTTCATGCCTAACTCTATGAATTCCACATATTGTATTACATTCCAGATAAATATACGGTATTAAACTATTTGAACAGATAATCAAACACCCAAAATTTCCCGAAGTGCTCAACTCTTGAGCGGAGTTCAAATAATCCCAGAATATGTCACAGTACCGGTGATCCAGCCGTAGAAGGGTCAAGCCAACGCCTCACATGTGGCACGCCGTACTGCCCCAAACCCGAAGGTTCAAAAGGCAGTTCAAGACGGTCACATAATCGAGTTAAGGTTTGTTGTCTTCTAGAGGGTCCACCGCTTAACTTGTACAATTTTCCGAAAGATTTAAACCCAATAAAAATTCAACGCTTGAAAGTTTGCCGTGCCGGAATAAAGTGGGTTAATGATATCCGTTCAACCAGTTTAACAGTTTCTAAATATCCGGAAAGAAATACGAACTTAAATATTCCGATCGAGTCTACTATTACAAAACAAACCCCAGAATTTTAAACACCTGGAATAGAATAAAAATATCCAGAATACTCAGCAAGTAACTACGAGCAATACCATGAAGCCACGTGTCCCAATTCAACAGTGCCGCCGCGGAAGGGCCGCGCGAACCCCTTTTCTGCCGCGCTTCCGCGCTACTTTGGTGGAATTGTGGGCACGTGTTTCATGGTAATTCTTAGAATTCCCTGCTGATTTTTTTACAAATTTTTAATTCAGAAAAATCCCAAAATTTAAAAAATTTCCAGAGAGGGGTCAAGTTTCGTCGTTTCGGGTTCGATCGGAGTTTTAACTTCGTAAACACATCGCCTAATGCTCTAGCTAGGCTCTGATACCACTGTAGGGTTCCTAGGCACTCTTGTGAAGGTTCAAAAGGCATCAAACATGCCCGGATTAAATTTTAGACGTGCCGAACAAGCCAAAGCCGGGATCTTTGCTAGATTATTAGGGTTTAACATGCAATAAGATAACTTTTATCTAAGTGTGAGGGATTACAACCTTTGTAGTCCGCTCCTTCACTTCACAAGCTCCGAGTAGAAGTCCCTTTGCCGCGATCCACGGTCTCCCGGACTCATGAGAGGCTCCACGACTCGAACGATCCATTCTAGCTTGTCGTATTCCAAATCTCCGATGATCTACGTCGAGGTTTCGAAGAACTCAAGCTATCTCACTCTAAAGAAGTGAACACACTAATCCCATGGGCTAGATGAGATAAGTATGAGAGAGTAGTAATTTTGCTTTCTTTTAATATCATTTTCTCATAATCTTTCATCACTTTAGGATTTTCAAGAGAGCTTTTCTTGAAGAAGGAAGAAGATGATAATGGAAAATATAATCATAAGCTTAAAACCTTTTGTGATGAATAGAAAAGAATTATATGATTGATTTGTAAACCATGGTCAAGGATGATAGGATAAGAATGAGTAGAGAATAAACTAGGGTTAGGGTTTGGTTAAGTTTAGAATGTGTCATCCAAAATATCTTTACAAATGACAAAAGAAAATTGCTTCTAGAAGCAACTTGAAGCAACTAAACCAAATCAAACCCTAACCTCAATTAATCATCCTTAAACATGTTTAACAATTAATCATATCATGTCACAATAATATATATCACATATATATTATATATTTGCAACAAAAGAAAATAATACAATTAACATATATCGCATATATATCAATGTATCATCCCGCGAGAAAATGAAATAATAAAGTAAGCCAATATTAGTTAATATAATAATATATCATATATATTATTATATATTAAATCATCGAATCAACACTTGATCCGACGATCCGGCTATATCGAATATTACCGACTAATATATCATGTACCGATTCATCGAATCAACACTTGATCCGATGACCCGGTTCATATCCATATATCGCGAGAATATAATACGGTATCCCATATCGCATTATTCTCGCTCCTGCGCATATCACATATGTGCCACTACTCTGTTTCGCCTGAGCCAAGAAACCTCTGTGTAGGACTCTAAAGAATCGTCAATACGCCGGTAGCAGGTGATGATCATATCAAACACCCACAAGCTGCAAGCGGTCAGCTAAACGTAACAGCCACCCAGGTATTGAGCGATCAGAAGATCAACAAGCTAGCCTGTGCGTTCTCCTGTGAATCCGATCAGTAACACTCCCGTACAGTCCGGTCTGTTCGTCTGATATGTCGCATATCAAGTCTAGGGGTGGTATACGTCAGACCCCAGTAACCGATAAGTCGTGTCGATGTATGGCTCATAACGGGTCGAGAAACTACTAGTAACACTTACCAGTAAATCTCTATATCAGCCCTGGCCAGGGACTTCCAGTTATAGCCAATCGAACACAACACAACATCAACTCCCTATACCGGGAGAGACGAATCCCCTCCTATCGCTCATTGCCTCCATGTGATTCGGGACTGTACCTAAAAGCCACCGATTTGCACGCCCTCTTGGACGTGGTAAGGTGGAAATCAAAGCACAGTGGGAATCACACAAGACTCTATGACGATCTCGGGTCTTCAGACTACCCTGTACCTGTGTCACCGGAGAACTGCCATCTGACGTGTGGTATATCACCATCTGGGAGTTCTCGGCGAGTCCGTCCAGTGTACCCAGTCTCTACTGAGCACCCGTACACCATCTCTGATGTCTAACACCGATGGATATGGGATCATCCATCGCCCATCATATGGGTCAAGATGCGTATACGCTAGTCTACTCTGGTGTATCGATGCCCTGTCTCGATATACCCTCGACTAGGAACAGTTATAGGATGTACTCATCGACTACCGCGGCCCCACTAGTATGATCTCATCATAGTCCCAGTAGTCGAATACAAGTCCTATGGGCTTTATCAACATGTGAGAGTAAAACAGTAAACCAGTACAAGTCAACATGTTAAGATAAAGTGAAACCAAATAGCATACTATCATGACGAGCAAGAAAGTCTTCTCTATATATAACCAAGCATCCATTATAATATACATCAAATGTACAACAATGGCCTCTAGGGCATATACATAACTAACACTCCGTGAATGAGGTGCAGGATATTCCAACTGAATATCGCGATGCAAAGCAAAAAGTAATCAACTATAGTGAAGTTATTACCCTGACGCAAACTCCTCCCCAAGGGGTCACTCCTGATGAAGGGATCTCGGCCCTTGCCTCGTCGAATGAGGTGCTGGATATTCATAACCGAATACCTCTGTGCAAAACAAAAGAGAACGTCCTTGTAATAACAGCTTTTTGAAAAAATGTTCCAACAACATAGAATAGGTCTGTTTTCCTTGCATTGATCTGAATCAATGCAGTCGCATCAATTGATCACACCACAAAAGAACGAAAATATAATGTACGTATATACTATCCGCATTCACCACTGGGTCCCGTCATCACCCGTTAGGTTACTTAACTAACGACAGAGCGAGGACTGGACTAGAGCGGGTGTAAAACATATACAACATCTACTAGTATATATATAACAATATACAATAATCGCTCCAGGCGTGATAAATGCAACATCACAAAAAAGTAATAAGCATCAGAGAACAATACAGATAATCCGGGAGCCCCGGATTTCCTTTGAGCCGCAACTGAAACCCGACGTTCCCCTGGTCGTGTGGATAGCCTGTGCAATGAAAACCTGGACCCCTACGAGTGCGGCAAGTTACCAGCCAAAACCAGAAGCAAGACAGCCCCCTTAAATAAAGTGAACGGGCCACACAGCACTTCACCGAATCCGGTAACTTGAGCACCCCACCTTGGGTCAACCTGTACCCCCTACGAGTGCGGCGAATAGCCCGCCAATTCTAGAGTGAAGCCCCCTCCGTCTCAAAGCCATGAGATGCGGTCCCATTGCCTTCTAGAACCCGGCTTTCTGTGCACTCCATCGAGGGCAATCCTAGTACAGAAAAGAAAATATGTACAACGGTGACATCGACCTCAACCCGGTCGTGCCCCAAAAGAATAATATACAAACAGGCAGTGACGGCAGTCCACATGTCGGATGCTCGCCCCGCGATATCAAATGTACAAATATATCCAAACTGCACTAACATTGCATCCAAGCTATCCACCACGACAATCCACAACATCACAGCACAACACAGAACATCAACGTGAATGTCACGTTCGCAAACCCGTCTAAAATAGCTATAGCAATTAGACAAGATTTACCGCTCAAATGACATTCACGGTCACAGATAGAAATGTAATGCACTGTAAACATTAAACAATGTTAGAAAGTATCGAGTTCGAAATAACCCCGAATAGCACCCAAACAAGTAGATAACACCATATCAAAACTGGGCTAAACAAACAATACCACTAGACTAATATTCCAGAGACTAGATTACCCTGAAATTTTCAAGCCCAAAAACCTAAATGTGGCAGGTTTTGAACATGCTCTCACCGGGTGAAATCCGGTGGATTGGGCTGAAAATTTTAGGGTGTTCTAGTGGTCACTTAAATAGCTTTCTGAAGTTGTTTAAAAAGTTTTTTGAAGACTCTGCAATTTCGACAGAAACTGGAATACATCGGGTATTGAATCGGAGTTATTTCGGTTTCGATAGTTTAACATTGTCTAAACAGCTAGTATACGGTTAATGGGTTGGCTCTGATACCATGTAAGTCTACGGTAGCGCATCGGCCGTCTATCCTAGGCCAAACGCGGAACAAAAACTTTTATAAACTGGCGCAACGCAGTCTTTCACCCGGATCGTTCCATTAACCCTATACTAGCTTACTACAAAGATGTTAGAATGGATATACCGATCGATCCGTGTCCTTCGGTGTTTAGCAACCATCCCAAGCTCCTCGCGGCTTCTCCAACGAAGTACGCTCTCCGATCTCGCTCGTCGAAATGGTACCATGTCAAAGATTCTTTATACGGGCTCCTGCTTTAAACCGAAACAACTCGGACATGAAGTTTGCTAGCCGACATGTCCAAGGTGAAGTAGAGAATGTGTGTGATCACTTTGTCTCAAGATACCCATGGATTCTCAACTCATGAGAGGGATGGGTGGAGGTTGAAGAAGAAGCCATTGGAGGAAATTGTGAGCTCAAGAGAAGAAGAAGTGAAATGGCTTATGTTGTGTGTGATATTTTGAGAGAGAGAGATTATATCAATCACAAAAAACCCAAACCTATACTTGGCTGCCCCCTCTCTCCAAAATATCCTCTACTAATCATAATTAGCCCCAAAATCAATCCATGTCACAATAATGGTCACATAAACCATGACCATGAGTCACCATGTGCATGTGGCATGAAATGATGCATATGGACAAAACTTGCATTCACATTTTCCTCCACTAAACATTTAAACTAAATGTTTAATCCAACAAAAAGATATGGCATCAACTAAAGTAAACTCGTGACGGATCACAAGAATACCCCGCATCTGTATATACATACCTGCATCCGCATTCCAACTGAATATGAATGCAATGAGACGAAAGTAATCAAACAAATCTAATACTAGGATCCGGCTTAAACCAAAGCCTACAAGTATGATCCGTCCGATCATGATCCGTGCATAAGTGCACGTATATGATCGAACCCTGCCATAAAACCATACAGCCTCTACAACGTTTCGTCCGAACTTGGGAAACATTCTGTAGGGGACTCTAAAGACTCGTCAATACGCTGGCAGTGGGTTTAACCATAAGCACGTCAGTGGCACTAGATGTACGTAACGGCTGCCCATGTATTGAGCGAAAGGGAATCTGACGAGTGAATTCATCCTGAAACCCTACTGAGCCAATCTGTGACAATCTCCATACAGTCCGGTCTGTTTGTCTATGAGTATCGCATATCGGGCCTTGGGGGATGGTAAACGTCAGACCCCAAATAGCGTTATAAGTCGTGTCGGAGTGTAGCCCAGAACACCTTAAGAAACTACTGGAATACCTACGAGTAAATCTCACTTGCCTTGGCCAAAGACTTTGTGTAATGGCTCTCCAGACACAGCGCGATATCAACCCCCAATACCGGGAGAGACGAATCCTGTCTAACCGCCACTGCCTCCAAGTGCTTCGGGACTGCACCCAACTACTACCTGTTTGCATGACTTCTTTGAGTCGTGGTAGGGTAGCAATCAAAGAATAGTGGGAACACACTTGAAGCAAAGTAGCAGTGTCAAGTCAACGGACTAAGCTGTACTCATGTCACCTGGGAACTGCTCCAGACGATAGGTATAGTACTAATCAGCAATGCCCTTGCAAGTCCGTCCGGTGTACTCATAACCCAATGAGCACCTGTATACATCTTAGGTGAACCAACTGACACCAATGACTTGTGAGACCGGCCCCCGCTGTAAGTCCACGTTACCCTTCCCGGTTCTTTCGGGGATGCGGAAACGGTAAAAAACGATTTTTACGGTGAAGGTAACACGGACTTTAGAACAGGATCTTTGCTAAACAAACATCTAGCAACCTAACTACAAGTTTAACTACTATGTTAGGGGTTATACCTAGGTCTTGAACTCCTTCTCTTCTTGCTCCTTGGAGTGGTTGGATCGGCCTCACCTCGTTGTCTTCTTGTTGTTGAAGATGGATCCACCCGAAAGCTTCTACCTTGGGCTCCTTCCTCAACCGAGAGGAAACTAAAGTCCTTGGCTTGCTAGACCTTGAACTTTAGAAATGAGTAGAGAAGTGTTTTTAGGGTTTTATCTCAATGGCTCATGTTTCTCAACTCATGAGACATGAGAGCCTTGAGCAAGAGGAAGAGGGAGAGCTTGGATGAGAGAGAATGAGAATGATAGAATGAGAAAGACTTTTTACAACCATGCTTTCAAAAACCAAAATAATCATGATAATAATAATAATAATTAAGTATTTGTGATGGTTCATGTCAATGGCATTATCATTTCATGCATTTAATGCATTTTGTAAACAACAAGCAAGCAAAAGTCATACCCATGAAATGATGATGGTCAACAAGTCCAAAATAGTCAACCGGTCAACAAAGTCAACAAGTCAACAAAAGTCAAACTTTCAACTCAACCATGGCAAAATAATACTTTATTAATATTATTATTAATCATATTTCTTATTCTCATTAGGGTTTAGAAAAGGTCAACAGTCAACAACCCTAATGAGAATCCTCTGCCTCTGTCTCTGTGAACCGTGCATAAACACCCGCATTCGTGTTCCAAGGAACACGAATGCAATCGAGATAAAACCAATCCCAAAACGCATACTAGGATCTGGCTTAAACCAAAGCCCGCTAGTAATAACTGCCCGGATACCAAACGTGCACAAGTGCGCGGATGTGAACGAACCCTGTCGCAAAACCATGCGACCTCTACTCTGTTTTGCCCAAAGGCGAATAGCTCTCTGTGTGGGACTCTAAAGACTCGACGCTACGCTGGCAGTGGGTTTAACCATAAGCCGCAAGCGGTACTAGCTGTACGTAACGGTCCCCAGGTAGATGCCGATAAGAAGACTGATGAGGTGAACCCATCCGAACTCCTACTGAGCCTGAATGTGACAATCTCCGTACAGTCCGGTCTGTTCGTCTGAGAATATCGCATGGCGGGCCTAGGGGGTGGTGAACGTCAGTCCCCTAACAGCGGTACAAGTCGTGTCGGAGTGTAGCCCAGAACACCCTGAGACAACACTGGATAACCTACCAGTATATCTCGCTTGCCCTGGTCAGGGACTTTGTGTAATGGCTCTCCTAGACATAGCGCGATATCAACCCCCAATACCGGGAGAGACGAATCCTGTCTAACCGTCACTGCCTCCAAGTGCTTCGGGACTGCACCCAACTGCTACCTGTTTGCACGACTCATTTAAGCCGAGGTAGGGTAGCAATCTAAGAACAGTGGGAACACACTCGAGGCAAAGTGACAGTGTCAAGTCAGCAGACTAAGCTGTACTCATGTCACCTGGGAACTGATAACTAACGATAGGTATAGTACCATCCAACAGTTCCCGACGAGTCCTGTCCAGTGTACTCGTAACCTAACGAGCACCCGCATACTATCTCAAGTACAACGTACTGACGGCTGTGGGACAGACCATCTCCCCTGCTGGGATGAGAAGCGCATACGCCAGTCTACTCCGGAGTATCGATGCCCCATCTCGATAATCCTACGACTAGGGACCTGTATAAGGATGTAATTATAGATTACCCAGCCCCCACTAGTGTGATTGCCATCACAACGCTGGTAATCAAGCAAAGATCCTAAGGGCTCCACTAATGTGTATAGGCGATATGCTAAAAGAAACACATGCACACATTAAAGTAGAAACAAACCAAGTAGCATACTACCATTTCGAGCAAGATTGTCTATACAACTGTGAATATCCCAAGCTTCCATCAAGTAATATACAAACTAGTATGATACAGTAATGGCCTCTAGGGCATTTACACTAACAATCTCCCACTTGCACTAAGGCCATGTACTGGCGTATCGAAGACCTATCTCGATCAGCCGCTCGAACTGAGTCTGGGGTAAGGCCTTCGTGAATGGATCTGCAGTGTTAACTTCTGTAGTAACCCTCCGAACCTCGATCTCCCGGCGATCCACGATCTCCCTGATCAGGTGATACCGCCTCAAGATGTGTCTGGACTTCTGATGGGAACTGGGTTCCTTCGCTAAAGCTATAGCCCCGTTGTTGTCACAATACAGAGGTATTGGATCAACAATGGACGGAACCACCTGAAGTTCTGTCAAGAACTTCCTCATCCAGACGGCTTCTTTTGCGGCCTCAGATGCAGCGATATACTCCGCTTCCATCGTTGAGTCAGCAACGGTTTCCTGTTTGGAACTCTTCCAACACACCGCCCCTCCATTGAGGGTAAAGACATAACCCGACATGGACTTGGAGTCATCCTTGTCACTCTGGAAGCTGGAGTCAGCAAAGGCCTCCATCTGGAGGTCCTTTCCGCCGTAAACCAAAAACATGTCCTTAGTCCTTCTCAGGTACTTCAGAATGTTCTTTACCACTCTCCAGTGGTTCTCCCCAGGGTTTGACTGATACCGGCTTACCACACTCAGTGCATAAGCTACATCTGGTCTGGTACACAACATCGTATACATTATAGAGCCTACCGCAGAAGCGTAGGGTATAATAGACATGCGATCCCTTTCCAAATCAGTCTTGGAAGATATCTCTTTGGAGAGGGTGATCCTGTGACAAGCCAGTAGATTACCGCGTTTGGAATCTTCCATACTGAATATTTTCAGTATGGTGTCGATGTACCTGGACTGTGAAAGTCCTAATATCCTCTTAGATCTATCATGATGGATCCGGATCCCCAGAATGTAAGAGGCATCACCCAGGTCTTTCATGGAGAACCTGTGTGACAAGAACCCTTTGAGAGATTGTAGCATAGGAATGTCATTTCCTATCAAGAGAATGTCATCCATGTATAAAACGAGGAACATGACAGTTCGTGCTACAATTTTACTATAGATGTATGGTTCATCTGGATTTTTGATTAAGACAAAATCTTTGACCGTCTCATTAAAACAGATGTTCCAACTCCGCGATGCCTGCTTTAGTCCATAAATGGGCTTAAGCAACTTGCACACCTTTCCGCTGCTCCCACTCTGAATGAAACCCTCTGGCTGGTCCATATAGACACACTCCTCTAAATTTCCATTTAGAAAAGCGGTCTTTACGTCCATCTGCCAAATCTCATAATCGTGGAAGACAGCAATGGCAAGAAGGATCCGAATGGATTTGAGCATAGCTACTGGAGAAAAGGTTTCGTCATAGTCCAAACCAGGTCTTTGACGAAAACCCTTTGCAACAAGTCTAGCCTTATAGGCCTCAACCTGTCCATCTACACCAATCTTCCTCTTGAAGATCCATTTGCATCCTACGGGTTTTACCCCTTCTGGAGCAACGTCCAAAGTCCATACTTTGTTGGTGTACATGGACTCCATTTCGGTCCGCATTGCATCCAGCCATTTTACCGAGTCAACGCTCTGAATGGCCTGCTGGAAGCTAGTCGGCTCATCACTATCAATGATGCAATCTTCTCTATCCCCGTCTATGAGGGCGGATGAGACTGCCTACTACTTCTGCAGAGCGGCGCAGGAATGTCCTGTTCTTTTGAACCCTCTGGTTCTTCTAAGATTTCAGTAATAGCTCGTGGTTCTGGAATTTCTTCCAGTTCTATTGCGCTCCCACTTATCTGATTTTCCAAAAAATTCAGTTTCCAAGAAGCAGGCATGACGAGAAACAAAAACCTTTTGTTCCTCTTCGCAATAGAAGAAATATCCCTTGGAGTTCTTTGGATATCCCACAAACTTGCACTGTACTGAGCGTGCCTCGAGTTTGTCCGCATGCTGCTTTTTGACAAAAGCTGGACATCCCCATCTCTTAATGCGCTTAAGATAGGGTTTCTTCCCACTCCACATCTGATATGGTGTGGTAGGCACTGTCTTTGTTGGAACTCGGTTCAAAAGGTATGCAGCTGATTCTAGTGCATATCCCCAGAATGATTGCGGCAACTCAGCGTTACTCATCATGGAACGTACCATATCCAATAGGGTTCGGTTCCATCTCTCCGATACACCGTTATGTTGTGGAGTGTATGGAGGAGTAAGCTGAGAGAGAATTCCATTCTCTTTTAGGTAATACAGGAACTCGGCACTCAAGTATTCATCATCTCGATCAGATCTCAGTGTCTTGATACTTTTGCCTGTTTGTTTTTCTACTTCATTCTTGTATTCCTGGAATTTTCCAAAGGCTTCAGATTTATGTTTTATTAAGAAGACATATTCGTACCTTGAAAAATCATCCGTAAAAGTAATGAAGTAAGAATAACCGCTTTGCGCATGTGTAGACATTGGACCGCACACATCGCTGTGTACGAGCCCCAAGAGCTCGCTCGCTCTTACTCCGTGTCCAGTGAACGGAGTCTTTGTCATCTTTCCTTTGAGATAGGATTGACAAGTTGCATATGATTGATATTCGAACGGATCCAAATATCCTTTTGTATGTAACTTCGTCAACCTTCTCTCATTGATGTGACCCAGTCTACAATGCCATAAGAAAACATGATTTATTTCTAGAGACTTTCTCTCTAGTTAAGATCTTGGTTAGGGTTTGTTTAGCACATCAAAAATTTTAAAGTAGCATGATTGATGCTTGCCAAAACCTTGCTAAGGTGCTAAGCTAACCTAACATTTAGCCAATAATAGAAAATACGGATTCCACGGTCGCGATGAATAGCCAAGCCTACACCCCTAGACCCCTACGAGAGCGGCAAGTGACCCTACCAATTCTAGAGTTTAGGAGACTCGGTCTCGACTCCTCGAGATGGCTTCCCACTGAACCCCAGAACCCGATCACTTGTGCTCCCCTCCTTGGTTCTATCCTAATGAGGAAAAGTAAATAATATACAATAATAGTGACAACATCCTCAACCCGGAAGTGCCCCAAATAAAAGAATATTACATACAATTAATTTTACATGATTGAAAATAAAAACTCTCATCTCATATAAAACCCCGGCTATTCAATCACGACAATCCTGCACATCATATCTCAGCAACACATAATATCTCATATCATCAACGTATGTAAGTATGCGTACCCCGATTGTCGTTGATGTATAGCAACGAAACCGGCGATACACCACATACTACACTTACGGTCGCAGAAAAGAAAGTGAAAAACAACAACAATTGCAATTATCACATATATCAAGACGATGTTAAACGTTTCGATCGAATCAACATACACCCACAAATTACCCCGAGAGCTCAACACTTGAGCAAACTTAAAATACCCAAAAACGCGTCACAGTGTCTATGGACCAGCCGTAGAAAGGTCAACCAATGCCTCACCTATTGCACCACGGAACTACGACAAACCCTAAGATTCGGTCACGGTTCCGTGGACATAGAATCGAGTTAAGGTTTTTGTTATTCTACAGGGTCCATAGGGATACTTGCACGACCATTGAATATAATCAACTTAGAAAATTACAACTCTTGAAAATTTCAGAGGGGCTCTTAATGTGGGGTTTGAAGTTCGTTCGAACTGTTAAACATTGTCAAGGTTACCTTTACAGTGTTAAAATATACGACTACGAAACACTACGAATTATCCCCTAAGAAAAATAAACATCACATGAAATTTTGGGCTAAACAAACAATACCTGAAACCCTAAATCCTACAGAACAGTGCACTGGTGAAATACGAAGTGGTTTGGAGCAGAGGGGGCCAGCCTGGCCGAATTTTCAAGCCTCGTGCTCGGGTCAAATCCGAGCAATGGGCCTCGTATTTCACCAGTGTTCATAGTGTTCTGCAGTTGCTTAAATATTTTTAAACGACTTTTTCAAAAAACAACAGAGAGCAAATTTAGGGTTTCTAAATATCGTATTTTTCGGAGTTGTTTTCGTTTTCGTAATAGTTATAGCACCGTGTCTAAATTTCTATCTTGGCTCTGATACCACTGTTGGGTTTCCCTAGCACCTTACCTAGGGTTTGGAAGCATCACACCTGCCACTTTAAAATTTTAGGGAGGTGCTAAGCAAACTAACCATGAATCGAAACTAGAATTTTAGGGTAACTCCTAATAGTATTACATACTATAAAGAATCTATCACTAAATGGAGAGATTACAACCTTTGTAGACTTGCCTCTTTGACTCCTTGGACCTTTGAGAGTTTGAATTGGGTCGCTAGAGACCTTCCAAGTCCATGATGATCCACCCAAAGTCCCTTTGCTGAAAGCTCCTTGCTTCACTTGATCAAGAATGAAGATGAAGCAAACACTTTACACTAATGGAATAGTGTAGAATGGTGATGTGGTTTGTTTTCTTACTTCAAAACCCTTTCTTTTTAACTAGCTCACTCACTAGAAATCTCAAGAGAGCAAGAGAGAGGAGGAAGAAGAAGATGGCAAGCTTGAGCTCAAGAGTTATGATAATTATCAAATGAAAATGAGAATAGAAAATATAAATAATTTCACACTCTCACTTAACCATGGGTTGATAAATATCTAGATATTTATTTTGGAGTTAATAGCAACCAAAGAAAATTAACTCATGGTCAAACAAAGGTTAAATGAAGAAGTGTGTAGAATTATCAACCATGAATTAATTTCCTTTCTCTTTAACTCAAAAATAAATATATACATAATTACTTCCATGTGAGTCTTGAATTGCCATCTTATATGTATCATCAACCATGACACCATGTATGTATGTATGTGTGCATTCACATCATCATGTAAATGAACAAAAACATATGCATACACGCATGCATACATCTATGTAGAAAAGGGTTAATAAAAGTGAGCTATAAAGTCAATGTTAAATCAACACTTGATTTAACAAACCGGTCATATCACATACGACCCGACCAAATAGAAAAACGCCCGATTAATATACGGTATCTCATACACGCATTTAATCGGGTCCCCGCGCATATCTCATATGCACACCACATCATTTTGCCTGAGCTAGGAAACTTCTGTGTGGGACTCTGAGACTCGTCAATACGCCGGCAGTAGGTGATGATCATATCAAACACCCACAAGCCGCAAGCGGCCAGCTAAACATAACGTCCATCCGGGTATTGAGCGATCAGAAGAAAAACAAGCGAAGCTGTCAAAAACTCCAGTCGAGCCAACTGGAAACACTTACCGTACAGTCCGGTCTCTTCGTCAGATATGCTGCATATCGAGTCTAGGGATGGTATCATCGACCCCAGTAACTCAATAAGTCATACTAGTGTATGGCTCATAACAGATCAAGAAATTACTGATAACACTTATCAGTAAATCTCAGCAGGCCTGGCCAGGGACTTCCTGTTATAGCCAATCGAGTATAGCACAACATCAACCCCCAATACCGGGAGAGACGAAACCCCTCCCATCGCTCATTTCCTCCATGTGCCTCGGGACTGTACCCAAAATCCACCTGTTTGCACGACTCAGTAGAGCCGTGGTAGGGTGGAGATCAAAGAACAGTGGGAGGACATACAAGACTCTATGACGATCTCGGGTCTACAGACTAACCTGTACTAGTGTCACCTGAGAACTGCTATCCGACGATAAATATAATACCACATAGGATTTCTAGGCGAGTCCGTTCAGTGTACCCGGTCTCCACTGAGCCCCCGCATACAATCTTTGGTGTCACCACACCAGATGGATATGGGATCATCCATCGCCCATCATATGGGACAAGAATGTTATACGCTAGTCTACTCTGGAATATCAATGCCCTGTCTCGATACACCCACGACCAGGAATAGTTCAAGGATATGCTTATAATCTACACGTGTCCCACTAGTATGATCTGCATCATAGTCCCAGTAGTCAAGCAAATATCCTAAGGGCTTTATCAACATGTACCAAATGAGTAAGATGCATGATCAAATGAACACGTCAAGATAAAGTAAACCAGATAGTATACTATCATGTCGAGCAAGAAAGTCATATGTATATATATACATGTCCAAGCATCCACTATACATATAATGGCATCTATGGCATACATTGTTAGTTATATGTATGCCCTAGAGGCCATTACTGTACATACGATGTATATTGTAGTGGATGCTTGGACATATATAGGGAGAACTTTCTTGCTCGACATGATAGTATGCTATCTGGTTGCCCTTTATCTTAACATGTACACTGATTGCCTCTATGTTACATGTTGATAAAGCCTTTAGGATGAGTACTTGAGTACCAGGACTATGATGCGGATCATACTAGTGGGGACAGTGTAGTCGCTAAGTACATCCTTCAAATGTTCCTAGTCGTGGGAGTACCGAGACAGGGCATCGATACTCCAGAGTAGACTAGCGTATGCGCTTCTTGACCCATATGATGGGCGATGGATGATCCCATATCCATTGGTGTTTGACATCAGAGAAGGTATACGGGTGCTCAATGGAGACTGGGTACACTGGACGGACTCGCCGAGAACTCCCAGATGGTATTATACCTCACGTCAGATGGCAGTTCTCTGGTGACACTGGTACAGGTTAGTCTGTAGACCCGAGATCGTCATAGAGTCTTGTGTGATTCCCACTGTGCTTTGATTTCCATCATACCACGTCCAAGAAGGCGTGCAAAACGGTGGCTTTTAGGTAACATAGGGTTGTCTATTCTGAATTCATGAATTGAAAAGAGGCACCGATGCTCTCCAAAAGAATTCTAAAATTTATTAATGAAGGGAGGCATAGCCTTTACAATGATTTAGAGTTCCTATTTATAGAGGATAGGAATCCCTAGGTTACAATTGATTCGCACGTCTACATTTACCAAAATATCCTAGGAAGACCTAGTCAAAGTAGACTCCAAGCTTTGGTAAAATTTTATGTCTCTGTCTCTTTAAAAGGAAGTATTGGGCCTTGAATCTTTGGGCTTCCTTATTATTTGGTTCTTTTATTAAAATAGCTTCTATGTTTCTTCCAGATCTCCAGTGAATAATTGCGGTGGACTTTTAACCGTTCGCTTTGTAATCTTGGACCTTGCATTGCCTTTTACTTTGTGAATTTTATCTTTGATGTAGGCTTGATCAAGAGTCTTCTGTTTGTTGGTCAAAGTCCACTTTTGCATCGTCTTTTCATCATTTTCACTGTTTTAGATCCAAGAACCTGTAACCTGTAATGTGTAGCAGACATGCGTCAAAAGCACATGTTTATTTATAAAACAAATAAGAATGGGGAATATAATAATACAATATCATGGTGTGAACAAGTCCCGAATCACATGGAGGCAATGAGCGATAGGAGGGGTTTCGTCTCTCCCGGTATAGGGAGTTGATGTTGCACTGTGTTCGATTGGCTATAACTAGAAATCCCTGGCAAGGATTGCCGAGATTTACTGGTAAGTGTTATCAGTAGTTTCTCGAACTGTTATAGATCTCATATCGACACGACTTATCGGTTACTGGGGTCTGACGTTTACCACCCCTATACTCGATATGCGACATATCAGACGAAGAGACCGGACTGTACGGGAATGTTACTGATTGGATTCGTAGGAGAATGTACAGGCTTGCTTGTTGATCTTCTGATTGCTCAATACCTGGGTGGCTGTTACGTTTAGCTGACCGCTTGCAGCTTGTGGGTGTTTGATATGATCATCACCTACAGCCGGCGTATTGACGATTCTTTAGAGTCCTACACAGAGGTTTCCTGGCTCAGGAAAAACGGAGTAGGAGCATATATGTGATATATGAGAGACCGAGAATAATACGTGTATATGATACCATATTAGATTCTCGCGATATGTGATATCGGCCGGGTATATGTGATATAGCCGGGTCATCGGATCAAGTGTTGATTCGATGAACTGATACAGATTATATTAGTCGGTTATTTGTGAAATAGCCGGATTATCGGATCAAGTGTTGATTCGATAATTTAATGTATAATTATATATTTGATATATTATATTACATTAACTAATATAAGCTCACTTAAAGATTCTTTTTCTCACATGGATAATACATTAATGTATATGCGATATATGTTAATTGTATTATTTTATTTTGTTACATTATATATTATATATGTGATATATAATATTGTAACATGTTAGGGTTACAAATGCAACATGTTTTGTGGAGTTTAAACAAGTTAGGGTTTTGATTTGGGTTAGCTTTTTCATGAAGCTTCATGAAGTTTTCTTTTGTTTTTTAGCTAAGATATTTTGTGAAGATATTTCTTAACCCAACCAAAAACCCTTTACCCTGGTTTATTCTCTACAAGGGTTAAGCCTTCATTCTTAACCCATGGTTGAATTTGTAACCACAACAAGATTTCATTATTCATCACAAATAGATTTCTTCTTCTTCTTCCTCTTTGAAAAGCTTTCTAGCTTTTGGGTTTGTGATGGATTTTTGTGAGATAAAGAAAACAAAGGAGAGCTAAATTCCTAATTCATCAACCTCATCTATTCTAGCCACTTAGATTAGGGTGGTTGCTTTGCTAATACTTGATTAGTGAAGCAATAGCTTGTGTTTGAGATCTTCAAGGTAGATCATCTTAGTAGTTGAAGATTGGAAGCAAGCTTGCATCTTTCTCTTCATGGAGCCTCTCTAGAGTCCGGGTACTTGATGATCGCAGCGAAGAGACCTCAACTCGGAGCTTATGAAGCGAAGGAACGGACTGCAAAGGTTGTAATCCCTAACTCTTAGAAGTAAAGTTGATTACTTGTATTGTTTACCCTAATTCTCTAGTTAAAATCTTGGTTAGAATTACATAGCACCTCAATTTTTTTATAAAATGGCATGTGTGATGCCTTGCTAAACCTTGTTGTCGTGCTATACAACCCTACAGTGGTATCAGAGCCAAGCTAGAGCATTAGACGTTGTCTAGATGAAGTTTAAAGTCCGATCGAACTCCGAAACCCCGAAAAATCTTACTTTCTGGAAAAAATTTCAAAAGTTGAAAATTTTCATATTAAAAATACTCAGAAAATCATGCGAGGAATTCTAAGGATTACTGTGAAGTACGAAACCATAACTCGCTCAAGTGACCGCGGAACCGCGGCCAAACCATGCGTTTGGCGGCGGTTCAGCGGCCAACTTTAGGAGTTAGGGGCTAATACTTCAGGGCTTTATTCTTGGGTACTTTTTCATACTTCTGGGAATTTTTAATTCCACTCAAGTGTTGAGTTTTCTGGGAAATATTGGGAACTCGTTGATTCGATCGGAAAGTTTAACTTCGTTTAAGTTTTTCCGGGTAATTTAGAACGTGTTAAAAAGTTCGAACGGATATCAATAACTCACTTTTTCCCCTGTCGGAAAACTTTCAAGTGTTGGATTTTTCCTGAGTTTAAAACTTTCAGAAAATCTTCGAGTTTAGATTACAAGAGGAAGAAGAAGTTGCTCTCGATCTCTGCCACGTAGAAAGTAGATGCTCCATCGAATCTCACGTCGCCTTATCATGTCGAATCAGGACCTGTCGTGGATCACTTGTTCTTTGATGGTGATTTGCTTCGTGTAAAAGGTGATTGATTCTAGTTTTAGCCTTCGGTCCTTTATATAGTCCCAAAACCAGAAAACAAAGATCCCCGGAATTAGGGTTTGTTGTGATGATCCTACACAGAAAATCCCACATCCCAACTCCTCCATATAGCCGCGGATCCGCCGCATTAAGTAGGGTTTGGCCGCGGTTGGGCGGTTCTTTTGTGGGATCTTGGCTTCAAAATTCTGGGATTGCTTCATTGTGACACATGGAGATTTATTTGATGTCTGGAACTTGAAAATATTTCCTGAGTCTCTGCCAGTATTGATTCTTCGATTTTATTTAACTTCATCGGCAGATTTTTGATTCCCGACATCTCAATATCCCGATCTTCTGACCTGAGCTAAACCTTGCACAATAACTCAATGAATAATGTTAGTAATATTTGGTATTTTTGAGATATTATCCTAACCATTTTATATGATATTATATTTTAAGAATATTGGTTAAGGATATTTGATATGATATGCATATTTAAATTATCAAAATATTATATAAATATTATATGCATATATTTTCCTTCATAATGTTGATTATAATATATAAACATATCGTAAATAGTATTTTTGTAGATAAACCCAAATATGTTCTATATTTATAATAAACACCTTTAGATATTTAAGAAAAGTAAGGAAAATGTTATATCAAATGTGCGATATTTTCGACTGAACAGTCATACAGTTATAGTTTAAAATAACACGAAACTTTGTTTTGGAAATAAAGGATTACGATGTTTTTGAAATAGATATCATTTTGACTTTATCATTTAAAAGTACGTAACGATTCGTTAGTTTTTTAAAATATGTATGGCTCTAAACATTTCATGAATTTCCACTTTGAAATATTAGCAAGACTCCTTGAGTCGAAATGAAAATCGGCCGTATTCAGCAATCTATCCTCAACATATCATGTACGGAATCTCCCTCGTACGATATCACACAAATCAGTACAGTACGGATCCATAGTCGCGTATGCCAACTCATATCATATCATATCATATCGTACTATATATATATATATATATATATATATATATATAGAGAGAGAGAGAGAGAGAGAGAGCTCAATGGCTATAAAATAGAAACTAGGAATATAATCATCTACTAAGTATACTACTATACGCATGTGGTTACACTAGGTATATAACTTTAGTATATATAGTATCCTAATTCCTACGATTGCGTGGGTGTTATACGCCATCCACCCGACTTTCCCATAAATAAACATCTACTCACCTAAACACGCCTCGCCCTAGTCGAAGCCAACTGACGCCTTGCCCTTCTATGCCGTCTCAGAAGTTCCCGTGATTGTACCTACAATCGAAATCATAACAAAATCATATTAAAACCCCAATCGAAATCGAAATCACTAGCGAAGCGTACATAGGTTAGAATCCATGGTCAACACGTGCCAAAACGATAAAATACCCCCTCAACATCGATATACGAACGTCGGACGACCGAGTCAAGACATAAAAATCCGAAATCCAAGTTTCAAAAATTGCAAAACATCGCCAAAACCAAGTCAAAATGATCCCAGATTTTTTCTCAAGAGATCTAGGCCAATTTAGCATATAAATTAGGCTTAATTATCAAGTGAGTGAGCTACAGAACAAACCCCAAACCCCAACTCAACAACATGGCCGCAAATTGCAGCCAATGTGATTAAATCTACGGCCATAAGAAGGAAATAGGGGCTCGGGCTTCGAGGGTGGTCTTCTACTGGTCCTAGCATCTCATAGTAGTCTCTAAATATTTTTCAGAGATCCCAATATGCTCCAGATTCCATTTGAACATCAAAACTCAATGAAAAATCATGTTTTGAAACTTCAAAACTCTTTGAAACTAATGATACTTGCACTAAAATACCCTCATCTATCACTAATAAGGTTGTAATCACTAATTAACCCCTACCACACCACCGCTATGTTAGTGATATATACCCTAGAGGCTATTATTGTATAGTACATGATTGTATATTACATTTTGGAAGCTTAGAATATATACAGATATATAACAGTCTCTCAATATGATAGTACGCTATCTGGTTTGTATCTATCTTAACATGTGTATATGTTTCTTTTAATATATCGCTAATACATGTTAATAGAGCCATTAGGATCTTTGCTTGACTACCAGCGTTGTGATGGCAGTCACACTTGTGTGGGCTGGGTAGTCTATAAGGACATCCATAAACTTATCCCTAGTCGTAGGATTATTGAGACTGGGTATCGATACTGCAGAGTAGACTAATGTATACGCTTCTTATCCGCATCAGGGGAGATGGCCTGTCATGCAGCCATTGGTATACGGTACCAAAGATAGTATACAGATGCTCATTAGATTATGAGTTACACTGGACGGACTCGCTGGAAACTATTGGTTGGTATTATACCTATCGTCGGATAGCAGTTCTCCGGTAACATGAGTACAGGTTATTCCGTTGACTTAATATCACTATTCGTCTCGAGTGTGTTCCCACTATACTTAGATTACTACCCTACCGTGGCTCTAATGAGTCGTGCAAACAGGTAGTAGTTGGGTGCAGTCCCGAAGCACTTGGAGGCAGTATGGGACAAATGGGATTCGTCTCTCCTGGTATTGGGAGTTGATATCGCGCTGTGTACGGTTGGCCAATACTAAAGGTCCCTGATCAGGGCAAGTGAGATTCACTGGTAGGTACCCTATCATTTGGCTTCTTAGGGTTTCCAGCGGATACTACCCACAAACTGCAAAAATTGAAAAGAAAATAACGGAAACAAAAATAAGAAAATGAAAATTATATATAAAGATAGGAATAAATTAAAAAATTAAAAAAACTCCTGTTTAAACCTCACTAAATTTTCAGTCGTCATGAACCATGCCTTAATAGACTTTGATCTAAGCCGAAAATTACTTCCTTATTATTCTTCCAATCTTTTCCACCTATCTTGCTTCCAAACATAATCATATACCCCTACGTGTCTGTAAAATCATCTCTACACTCGGAGAATTCAATTCAAGCTCCCATACTCTTGCCCTTAGCTCCCTATTACTTTTTAATCGGCGGATCAAATTGATGTATTTATTCCCACATCTTTCATGCGACCGTTAATGCTTCGTGAGACACTAACCAGCCGATTACCGAATGCGATCACTTATTGGGTGTAAATAGCAATATCCTAATTTTGTAACACCTAAGGTATAACAATTGATCCCAAACCAGTTCGTCTAAGTCACTAGGTGATAAAGCACTCTCACTGAAAAAATTTTATGCTACCTTGATAATTGTAAGTCAATGTTCATTTTTTTTTTGTAATATTAATTTTTTTTCCGTACTAGGGCATTACAGACAAAAGCATGACAGGTCTCTTCTACTATCCCAAGCTTGAAGATGTCTGCATGTGTGTATAGTAGGGTATCAACATTCAAATATTTGGACTCAAAAATATGTTCCACTTACATCTTCTCAAACTTAGTAAATCCTTCATGATACTAGCCTTTTGGGAACGAGCTCATGACAACTTATTACTAGATCTATTTAACCATCTCTTTTTCTTAAAATCTCTCTCTCTCTTTTATATATATTTTTCACTCTTTCATTTCTATTTTCAAAATTTTCTAATAATTTTTTTAAAATAAAAAGAACATGAAAAACTATGTACAACCCCCCCCCCCCCCCCCCCACACACACATTTAAACTAAACAAGGTCCTCATTGTATTTAAGTACATACAATATTACACTCGCATAGTTGTGCTTACCTTTATTGAAATCTTCATGCTTTCAAATTCTCAATACCTACAAAAGAAGATGTGGGTGTGGATTTTGGTACCCAAACTAACTTGGGTTTATGGGGGTTAATTTTGGGGACCCATTTCAAATTGGTATATAGAGAAAAAAAATCAACTCACAAGAATATGCAAAGTGACCATGTGCACCACAATTGTGACAAGTGTGATTAGATATACCCATGGGACTAGATTTATGTTTAGAATCTGTAACATTTCAGAAAAACAGTAAATATTATTTTGAAATTTAAATAATAATATAATGAGTTTTACGGATATTATACCGAGTATGGATTTGTGTTTTCATAGATTGGTATAGTTATATACCTACCTCTATTTTGGAAAGTAAATGGAAGTTAAAATGAATTTATAATTTTGAGAGCATTTATTTATTTGGGCTTTTCTTAAACTAGCACACAATTATATCCATACAAGTTTAATGTTAAAATTAATTAGTGTTTTAATAGTTACTACACTAAACCAAGTTTTACTTTGTTTAACCATGCTTAAGTGCCATGACATGTTTATGAGGGGGCAAAATTTCATTTATGTTTAAAATGATGGTTTTATATTTTCAAAGAAAAGAAGAAAAAAAATGAGCGAGAGGGAGACATGGAGGTATGGCTTTTAAACATTGGGTATGGGCGAGAGAGAGAGAGAGATGAGATGGGGGGTTTATGTTTGGCACCATTCACTTTCTTCATATCCTTTTATCCTTCATCATCCTCTTCTCCTTCTCCTCATCCACCTCCACCTCCAAACCATAAAACCAACACAAAACCTTTTCCAATCACCTTGAAGCCTTCACAAAAGATGCTCAAATTCTCATCCTACACTTGAAGTCTTCAACTTGAGATCCTTTGCAAGCTTGAAGCTTTCCTTAATCCCTATCATGAGGTAAAAATCCCACTTTTACATAAGCTTTTACAATACTTTCCATGACACTAGTTTTAGAGCTAAAGTGCATGTTTTCTTAGCTGTGAAGTTTTCAAAAGTGAGCTTTTGTGGGTACAATTAGTAGTGTGTAAGTGCATGGTGCTTCTTGCCGTGACAACTACGGCTTTGCAGAATCAAAAACTTTAAAAAACTTGAGCACAATACACTAAAACCCTAGAATACAAGCCCAAACACTAAACTAAAAACTACACTAACTAGAGATTTAACTATTAGGTCAGTGTAACAACTTTTGTAGAAAGTCCTTCGGGTCTTGTATGGTTCACTCCTCAAGCTCCTGGGTATTCGGATCGAGCCCTCGAAGTTGAACTCCCGCGTCAAAGATGATCCACCCGAGGATACCGATTCAAGCGATAGCTTCAACCGAAGCAACTAAAGATCAAGTCTTGCTAGGACAAGATGCTTAGGAGGGTGTAATTTATAAAACAAGATGCTTTCTATAATTTCTCAAACCTCAAGTGAGCAAGTGAGGAAGAAGATGAAGAGAATGGCTACTAGAGAAATATCATAATCAAAGCACACACTTCATTTATGATAAAGAAAAGAGTGAGAGAAAGGCCATCTCATCTAGGTGCGCGCGCACCTAGACACACACACACACACACATAATCAAGTATGCCCAAACTCCCGTATTTATAATAAATACGTATACCATATTTTTACCAAAATACGTATATCGTATTTGTACCGAAAATAAAAAATACACGTATTCATATTTAGAAAAAAAATACATGTATTTGTATCAAAGCACAAATACCCGTATTTATACAAATACACGTATTCGTATAAATACCGTATTCGTGTTAAAAAAACAAATACCCAAAAGAGAGCAATATAATACTGGCATCAAAATTTGCTGTTTTTCAAACCTGCTAGTACTACTAAACCGTCCGATTAAAGCACGTATATAAATACACGTGTTCAATCAAACACCTGAGCATATCGAAATACGCAAACTATACCGTTTTGCCTGAACCGGGAAACCCTCTGTGTGGGACTCTTAAAGACTCGACAATACGCTGGCATTGGGTAACCACAAGCACGTCAGTGGCACTAGCTGTATGTAATGGCTACCCAGGTATCTGTCGAAAGGAAGATCGACAAGAGAACTCGTTCGAACCCCTACCGAGCCTATAGATGACATTCTCCGTACAGTCCAGTCTTTTCTTTTAAGAGTATCACATATTGGGCCTAAGGGGTGGTAAACGTTAGACCCCTAATAGCGCAACAAGTCGTGTCGGTGTGGAACCCAATACAACCTGAGAAACTACTGGTGTACCTACCAGTGAATCTCACTTGCCCTGGACCTTTAGTATTGGCCAACCGTACACAGCGCGATATCAACTCCAAATACCGGGAGAGATGAATCCTATCTATCCCCTCTTGCCTCCAAGTGCTTCGAGACTACACCCAACTACTACATGTTTGCACGACTCATTAGAGCCATCGTAGGGTAGTAATCTAATTACAATGGGAACACACTCGAGACGATTAGTGATATTAAGTCAACGGACTAACCTGTACTCATGTCACCAGAGAACTGCTATCCAACGATAGGTATAATACCAATCAGTAGTTTCCAGCGAGTCCGTCCAGTGTAACTCATAACCTAATGAGCACCTGTATACTATCTTTGCTACCGTATACCATTGGAAGAATAATGAGGAAGTAATTTTCGGCATAGTTCAAACTCTATTAAGGCATGGTTCATGACGACTGAAAATTTAGTGAGGTTTTAAACAAGAGTTTTTTTTAATTTTTTAATTTATTCCTATCTTTATATATAATTTTTATTTTCTTATTTTTGTTTCCGTTATTTTCTTTTCAATTTTTGGAGTTTGTGGGTAGTATCCGCTGGAAACTCTTAGAAGACAACACTCCTACTCTAGAGGTTTAAAGGCTTGTTGAATGCGCTCAATGCAATTGCACGCCCGCGAAAGGTGCATAAGCATAGGAGTAGGAGTAGGATTTAGCTAGATTATAGTTTAGTTTAGTTAGAGTTTAAAATCCTAGATTTGCTCGAGTACTACCAAAAGATAAGTGTGGAGGTATTTGATTGGTGCAATTTATTGCGTATTTTTCTAACCCATTTATCATTTTATTGTCATATATTATGCTGTTCATGGTGCTTTTGTGAATTATTGCAGATAACAGGGCTTGGACGAAAAATGACGGAAAATTGTCCTAAAATACGGATTATGTGCATACAATGTGGACTGCGTGGAGCTATATCAAAATCAGGGAGATAATAAAAAAAGTAACAGAAGATAACGTGAATGCGATGGAAATCAAATTGGAGATAATCAGAAAATTCGAGAACAAATTAGAAGATTTGATACAAAGTCTGGAGATCACGAGATAAAATAAATTTTCTGGAAAAAGACAAAATATCACAGGTGTCAAAAATTCGATCGAAATGCCCATTTTTGAAGATTCGGCCGGTTTTTGGTGGAGATTTGAGTTGAGATTTTAGGGTAGTTTTCTTATTCTCTGTTTATTTGTAGAGTTTTCCAAGTCTCACAAAAGACTATATAAACGCTTATATAGCATTCCGACTTTTGGGCAACGTGATCAACTTCTAGAGCTCTACGGCCCTAAATGATTAAATATCGAAAATTTGAACGTGTTTCGGAATGCGAAAATCCAACCAGAGAGAAATTATGACTCAGCCATCACATCAAACGATAAAATTTGGTATCGCTGAAAATCTTCGATTTTTTGGCTACTTGATCTACTCCTGATGATCGAAGGCCCCAAATGATTTATTATCAAAAATTTGAACATGTTTCGGAACTCAAAAATCTAATCAACAAGAATTTACGATTCTGCCCTTCCTGGATGATAAAATTTGGTATGACTGAAACGCAATATTTTTCACCTACACGGCTTTCTTGAGAAGCTCTACGAGCCCAAGTGATTCAAAATCGAAATTTGCACGTGTTTCGAAATGCAAAAAACCAAGCAACAAGAAATTACGAGTCTGCACTTTTTGGACGATAAAATTCGGTATCACCGAAACTCTTCGATATTTCACCTATGTGACTTTCTGAAGGTGCTCTACGATCCCAAGTGATTCAAAATCAAAATTTTGAACGTGTTTTGGAATGCGAAAATCGAAGCAAAAAGAAATTACGAGTCTGCTCTTCTTGGACGATAAAATTTGGTATCACCGTAACGCTTTGATATTTCACCTACGTGACTTTCTGGAGGTGCTCTATGAGCCCAAGTGATTCAAAATTGTAAATTTGAACCTGTTTCGGAACGCGAAAATTCAAGCAAATAGAAATTACGAGTCAGCCCTTCCTGGACGATAAAACTTGTTATCACCGAAATGTTTCGATATTTCACCTACGTGACTTTCTCGAAGTTCTCTATGAGCCCAAGTGATTCAAATTCAAAAGTTTGAACGTGTTTCCGATCGAGAAAATCCAAGAAACAAGTAATTACGAGTCGGCCCTTCCTGGATGATAAAATTTGGTTTCACCGAAACGTTTCGATTTTCAACCTACGCAGCTTACTCGACATACTCTACGAGCCCAAGTGATTCAAAATCGAAATTTGAACGTGTTTCAGAAAGTGAAAGTCCAACCATAAAGAAATTACGAGTCTGCCATTCCAGCACGATAAAATTTAGTATCACCGAAATGCTTCGATATTTCTACATGATCTTTTCCTGATGCTCCATGACACCAAGAGATTCAATATCGAAAATTTGAACATGTTTCGAAACGTGAAAATCCAAAAATACAAGAAATTACAAGTCTGCCCTTCCTAGACGATAAAATTTGGTATCACCGAAAAGCTTCAATATTTCACGTACATGACATTCTCGAGGTGCTCTACGAGCCCAAGTGATTCAAATCGAAAATTTTAACGTGTTTCGGAACGCGAAAACCTAAGTAACAAGAAATTACGCGTCAGCCCTTCCTGGACGATAAAATTTGGTACCACCGAAACACTTTGATTTTTCACCACCGTGACTTTCTTGAGATTCTCTACAAGAACGAAGTGATGCAAAATCGAAAATTTGCACGTGTTTCAGAACTTGAAAATCCAAGTAACAAGAAATTACGAATATACCCTTTCTGGACGATAAAATTTGGTCTATGTGACTTTCTCGTGGAGATCTACGAACACAAGTGATTAAAAATCGAAAATTTGAACGTGTTTCGCAACGCGAAAATCCAACCATAAGAAATTACGAGTCTGCCATTCCAGCACGATAAAATTTGGTATCACCGTAACGCTTCGATTTTTCTACATGATCTACTCCTGATGCTCTATGCCCGCAAGTGATTCAATATCGGAAATTTTAACATGTTTCGGAATGCAAAAATTCAATCAACAAAAATTTACGATTCTGCTCTTCCATGACGACAAAATCGAAAATTTAGATGTGTTTCGGAATGCGAAAATCCAAGAACCAGGATATTACGAGTCCGCCCTTCCTGGACAATAAAATTGCGTATCACAAAAACGATTCAATATTTCACTTACATTACATTCTCGAGGTGCTCTACAAGACCAAGTGATTCAAAACAAAAATTTGAACGTGTTTCCGAACGCGAAAATCAAGACAATAAGAAATTACGAGTCAGCCTTTCTGGACGATAAAATTTGGTATCACCGAAAAACTTCGATTCTTCACCTATGTGACTTTCTTGAGATGCTCTACGAGAACGAAGTGATTCAAAATCGAAAATTTGCACATGTTTCGGAACCCGAAAATCCAACAAACAAGAAATTACTAGTCTGCCCTTCTTGAACGATAAAATTTGGTGACAACGAAACACTGCGATATATCACCAACGTGACTTTCTCAAGGAGCTCTACGAGCTCAAGTGATTCAAACTCGAAAATTTTAACGGGTTTCGGAACGCGAAAATCCAGCCTTGAAAAATTACAAGTCTACCAAGTGATTCACTTGGGCTGCCCTTCCCAGACAATTTTTCTACAAGTCTGCCAAGTGTATCACCGAAACACTACGATTTTTCTACAAGATCTACTCCTGATGTTCTATGCCCCCAAGTGATTCAATACGGAGATTAGAACGTGTTTCGGAATGTGAAAATCCAAGCAACAAGAAATTACGAGTCTGCCCTTCCCAGACGATAAAATTTGGTATCACCGAAATGCATCGATTTTTCACCTACGTGACTTTATTGAGATTCTATATGAGCCCAAGTGATTCAAAACCAAAAATTTGCAAGTGTTTCGGAACGCGAAAATCCAAACAATATGGAATTACGAGTATGCCTTTCTTGGACGATGAAATTTGATATCATCGAAACGTTTCGATATATCACCTACGTGACTTTCTCGAGGTGCTCTACGAGCCCAAGTGATTCAAAATCGAAAATTTGAACGTGTTTCGGAACACGGAAATCCAACCGTAAGAAATTACGAGTATGCCATTCCAGTACGATAAAATTTGGTATCACCAAAACGCTTCGATTTTTCTATTTGATATACTCCTGATGCTCAACGCCCCAAGTGATTCAATAACGGAAATTTGAACATGTTTCGGAACGCGAAAAATCGAAGCAACAAGAAATTACGAGTCTGCCCTTCCAGGACGATAAAATTTGGTATCACCGAAAAGCTTCGTTTTTCACCTACGTGACTTTATAGAGGTGAATTGATTCAAAATCGAAAAATTAAACGAGTTTCGGAACGCGAAAATCCAAGCAAAAAGAAATTTCGATTTCCCTTGCTAGACGATAAAATTTCGTATCACTGAAACGCTTCGATTTTTCACCCATGTGACTTGCACGATCTACTCTCCGAGCCCACGTGATTTAAAATCGAAAATTTGAACATGTTTCGGAACGCGAAAATCCAACCTAAAAGAAATATGAGTCTGCCATTCCAGCACGATAATATTTGGTATCACCAAAACACTTTAATATTTTTTTATCTACATAGCGTACTAAAGATTTCTACGTACCCAAGTGATTCAAAATCGAAATTTTGAACATGTTTCGAAACGCGAAAATACAAGCAGTAAGAAATTATGAATCTGCCTTTCTTGAGTGATAAACTTTGGTATCACCGAAACTCTTTGATTTGTCACCTACGTGACTAACTCCAGATGTTCTACGAGCCCAAGTGATTCAAAATCGAAATTTTGAACGTGTTTCGGAACGCAAAAATCCAACCAGAAAGATATTACGAATTTGCCACCACAGCACGACAAAATTTGGTATTATTGAAATGCTTCGATTTTTGGGCTACATGATCTACTCCTGATGCTCTATGGCCCTAAATGATTCGAACGTGTTTCGGAATGCGAAACTCCAGTCAGAAAGAAATTACGACTCTGACATCACAACACGATAAAATTAGGTGTCACTGAAATGTTTCGATTTTTGGGCTACTTGATCTACTCCTGGTGCTCTACGGTCCCAAATGGTTCATTATTGAAAATTTGAACGTGTTTCGGAACACGAAAATCCAATCAACAAAAATTGACGATTCTGCCATTTCTGGATGATAAAATTTGGTATCACCGAAACACTCGATTTTCCACCTACGTGAGTTTCTCGAGCTGCTCTACGAGCACAAGAGATACAAAATCGAAAATTTGAACGTGTTTCGGAACGCGAAAATCGAAACAACAAGGAATTACGAGTCTGCCCTTCCTGAACGATAAAATTTGGTATCACCGAAACGCTTCGATATTTCACCTATGTGACTTTCTGGAGGAGCTTTATGAGCCAAAGTGATTCAAAATCGAATATTTGAACGTGTTTTGAAATGCAAAAATCCAACCATAAGAAATTACGAATCTATCATTCCTGCAAGATAAAATTTGTTATCAACGAAACGCTTCGATTTTTCTAATGATATACTCCTGATGCTCCCCAAGTGATTCAATATTGGAGATTAGAACGTGTTTCGAAATGCGAAAATCCAAGCAACAAGAAATTACGAGTCTGCCCTTCCTAGACGATAGAATTTGGTATCACCGAAACGCATCGATTTTTCGCTTACGTGACTTTCTAGAGATGCTCTACGAGCCCAGGTAATTCAAAATAAAAAATTTGCACGTTTTTTGGAACACAATAATCCAAGAAACAAGAAATTAATAGTCTGCCTTTCTTGGACGATAAAATTTGGCATGACCGAAAAGCTTCAATATATCACCTACGTGACTTTTTCGAGGTGCTCTACGAACCCAAGTGATTCAAAATCGAAAATTTGAACGTGTTTCGGAACGCGAAAATCCAACCGTAAGAAATTACGAGTCTGCCATTCCGGTACGATAAAATTTGGTATCAACAAAACGCTTCGATTTTTCAACATGATCTACTCCAGATGCTCCACGCCCCCAAGTGATTCAATAACGGAAATTTGAATGTGTTTCGGGACGCGAAAATCCATGCACCAAGAAATTACGAGTCTGCCCTTCCTGGACGATAAAATTTGGTATCACAAAAACACTTTATTTTTCACATAGGTGACTTTCTCGAGGTGCTTTACGAGCCAAATTGATTCAAAAAAAAAATTTATACGTGTTTCAGAACACGAAAATCCAAGAAACAAGAAATTTCGATTCTGTCCTTCCTAGACGATAAAATTTTGTATCACTGAAACACTTCGATTTTTCACCTATGTGACTTACACGATCTACCCTCCGAGCCTAGCTGATTTAAAATTGAAAATTTGAACTTGTTTCGGAACACGAAAATCCAACCAAAAAGAAATTACGAGTCTGCCATTCTAACACGAGAATATTTGGTATCACCGAAACGCTTAAATTTTTTATCTACGTGACGTACTAGAGATTTCTACAAGCCCAAGTGATTCAAAATCTAAAATTTGAACGTGTTTCGAAACGCGAAAATACAAGAAACAAGAAATTATGAGTGTGCCCTTCTTGAGCGACAAACTTCGGTATCACCGAAACTCTTTAATTTTTCACCTACGTGATTTACTCGAGATGCTCTACGAGCCCAAGTGATTCAAAATCGAAATTTTGATCGTGTTTTGGATCACAAAAATTCAACCAGAAAGATATTACGAATTTGCTATCACAGCACGATAAAATTTGGGATTACTGAAAATGCTTCGATTTTTGGGCTACATGATCTACTCCTGAAGCTCTACAGTCCTAAATGATTCAAAATAGAAAATTTGAACGTGTTTTGGAGTGCGAAAATCCAACCACAAAAAAATTATGACTTTGCCATTACAACACGATAAAATTTTGTATCACCGAAATGCTTCAATTTTTGGGCCACTTTATCTACTCCTGATGCTCTACAGTCCCAAATGATTCATTATCAAAAATTTGAACGCGTTTCGGAACTCGAAAATCAAATCAACAAGAATTTACGATTCTGCCCTTCTTGGATTATAGAATTTGGGATCACCGAAACGCTCGATTTTTCACCTACGTGACTTTCTGGAGATGCTTTACGAGCCCAAGTGATTCAAAATCGAAAATTTGCACGTGTTTCCGAATACGACAATCCAAGCAACAAGAAATTACGAGTCTGCCCTTTTTGGACGATAAAATTTGGTATCATCAAAACGCTTCGATATTTCACCTACATGACTTTCCCGAGATGCTCTACGACCCCAATTGATTCAAAATCGGATATTTGAATGTGTTTTGGAACGCGAAAATCGAAGAAACAAGAAATTACGAGTCTACCCTTCCTGGACGATAAAATTTGGTATCACCGAAACACTTTATTTTTCACCTGCGTGGCTTACTCGAGATACTCTTCGAGCCTGAGTGATTCAAAATCGAAAATTTGAACGTGTTTCGGAACGCGAAAATCCAAGCATAATGAAATTACGAGTCTGCCCTTCTAGCATGAAAAAATTTGGTATCACCGAAACGCTTTGATTACTCAACATGGTCTACTCCTGAAGCTCTACACCCCCAAGTTATTCAATAACTGAAGTTTGAACGTGTTTTGGAATGCGAAAATCCCAGCAACAAGAAATTACGAGTCTACCCTTCCTGGATGATAAACTTTGTTATCACCGAAACGCTTTGTTTTTCACCTACGTGGCTTTCTCGCGGTGCTTTACGAGCCAAATTGATTCAAAATCGAAAATTTACACATGTTTCGGAACGCGAAAATCCAAGCGACAAGAAATTTCGATTCTGCCCTTCCTGGACGATAAAATCTCGTATCACTGAAATGCTTCGATTTTTCACCTACGTGACTTACACAATCTACTCTCCGAGCACAAGTGATTTAAAATCGAAAATTTGAATGTGTTTCAGAACGCGAAAATCCAACCAAAAAGAAATTATGAGTCTGTCATTCCAGCACGATAATATTTGGTATCACCAAAACGCTTTAATTTTTAATCTAAGTGGCATACTAGAGATTTCTACAAGCCCAAGTGATTCAAAATCAAAAATTTGAACGTGTTTTGAAATGCGAAAATACAAGCAGCAAGAAATTATGAGTCTGCCCTTCTTGAGTGATTAACTTTGGTATCACCGAAACTCTTTGATTTTTCACCTATGTGACTTACTCAAGATGCATGAGCCTAAGTGATTCAAAATCTTAATTTTGAACGTGTTTCGGAAGGCAAAAATCCAACCAGAAAGATATTACGAATTTGCAATCACAGCATGATAAAATTTGGTATTACTGTAATGCTTCGATTTCTGGACTACGTGATCTACTCCTGATGCTCTACGGCCCCAAATGATTCAATATCGAAAATTTGAACATGTTTCGGAATGCGAAAATCCAACCAGAAAGAAATTATGACCGCCATCACACCATGATAAAATTTGGTATCACCAAAATGTTTCGATTTTTGCGCTACTTGATGCTCTATGGCCCTAAATGAATCATTATCGAAAATTTGAACGTGTTTCAGAACTCGAAAATCCAATTAACAAGAATTTACGATTCTGCTCTTCCTGGATGATAAAATTTGGTATCACCTAAACGCTCAATTTTGCATCTATGTGCTTTCTTGAGATGCTCTACGAGACCAAGTGATTCAAAATTAAAAATTTGCACGTGTTTCGAAATGCGAAAATCCAAGCAACGAGAAATTATGAGTCTGCCCTTTCTCGATCGTAAGATTGGGTATCACCGAAATGCTTCGATATTTCACCTACGTAACTTTCTCGAGGTGCTCTATGAGCCCCAGTGATTCAAAATCGAAATTTTGAATGTGTTTCAGAATGCGAAAATCGAAGCAACAAGAAATTACGAGTCCGCCCTTCCTTGACTATAAAATTTGGTATCACCGTAACGCATCGATATTTCACATACATGAATTACTGGAGGTGCTCTACGAGCCCAAGTGATTCAAAATTGAAAATTTGAACCTATTTCGGAACGCGAAAATCCAAGCAAAAAGAAATTACGAGTCAGCCCTTCTCGGACGATAAAATTTGTATCACCGAAACGCTTTGATATTTCACCTGCGTGACTTTCTCGAAGTGCTCTACGAGCCCAAGTGATTTGAAATCGAAAATTTGAACGTGTTTCTGAATGCGAAAATCCAAACAACAAGTAATTACGAGTCTGCCCTTCCTGGAATATAAAATTTGGTGTCACCGAAACGCTTCGATTTTCCACCTACGCAGCTTACTCGCCATTCTCTAGAAGCCCAAGTGATTCAAAATAAAAAATTTGAATGTGTTTCATAACGCTAAAATGCAACCATAAAGAAATTCTGAGTCTGCCATACTACCATGATAAAATATGGTATCGCCGAAATGCTTCGATTTTTCCACATGATCATTTCCTGATGCTCCATGACCCCAAGTGGTTCAATATCGGATATTTGAACGTGTTTCAGAAAGCGAAAATCCAAGAAACAAGAAATTATGAGTCTGCCCTTCCTGGACGATAAAATTTGGTATCACCGAAACGCTTCGATATTTCACCTACATGACATTCTCGAGGTGATCTACGAAATAAAGTGATTAAAAATCGAAAATTTGAATGTATTTTGGAACGCGAAAATCCAAGCAATAAGAAATTACGAGTTAGCCCTTTCTGGATGATAACATTTGGTATCACCGAAACGCTTTGATATTTCACCTCTGTGACATTCTCGAGGTGCTCTACGAAACCAAGTGATTAAAATTGAAAATTTGAACGTGTTTTGGAATGCGAAAATCCAAGCAACAAGAAGTTACGTATTATCCCTTTCTAGACGATAAAATTTTTCACTTACGTGACATTCTTGAGATGCTCTTCAAGAACCAAGCGATTCAAAATCGAAAATTTGCTCGTGTTTTGGAAATCGAAAATCCAAGCTACAAGAAATTACGAGTCTGCATTTCGCAGACGATAAAATTTGGTATCACCGAAACGCTTCGATATTTCACCTACGTGACTTTCTCGAGGAGCTCTACGAGCCCAAGTGATTCAAAATCAAAAATTTCAACGTGTTTCGGAACGCGAAAATCCAACCATAAGAAATTACGAGTCTGCCATTCCGGCACGATAATATTCGGTATCAACAAAACACTTCGATTTTTCTACATGATCTACTCCTGATGCTCTATGCCCCAAGGTGATTCAATATCCGAGATTAGAACGTGTTTCAAAATGCGAAAATCGAAGCAACAAGAAATTACGAGTCTGCCATTCCTGGACGATAAAATTTGGTATCACCGAAACGCATTGATATATCACCTATGTGACTTTCTTAAGATGCTCTATGAGCCCATGTGAATCAAAATCGCAAAATTTGCATGTGTTTCAGAACGTGAAAATCCAAGCAATAAGAAATTACTAGCCTGCCATTCCAGTACGATAAAATTTGGTATCACCGAAACACTTCGATTTTTCTACATGATCTCCTCCTGATGCTACATGCCCCAAAGTGATTGAATAACGGAAATTTGAACGTGTTTAGGAACGCGAAAATCCTAGCAACAAGAAATTACGAGTCTACCCTTCCTGGACGATAAAATTTTGTATCACCAAAACGCTTCGCATTTCACCTACGTGACTTTCTCGAGGACTTTATGAGCCAAATTGATTCAAAATCGAAAATTTAAATGTGTTTCGGAACGCGAAAATCCAAGCAACACGAAATTTTGATTCTGCCCTTCCTGGACGATAAAATTTTGTATCACTGAAAAGCTTCGATTTTTCACTTGCGTGACTTGCACGATCTACTTTTCGAACCCAAGTGATTTAAAATCGAAAATTTGAATGTGTTTCGGAACGCGAAATTCCGACCAAAAAGAAATTACGAGTATGCCATTTGAGCACAATTTAGTTTGGCATCACCGAAACGCTTTAATTTTTTTATCTACTTAACGTATTAGAGATTTATATGAGCCCAAGTGATTCAAAATCAAAAATATGAACATGTTTCGAAACGCGAAAATACAATCAACAAGAAATTTCAAGTATGCCTGTAACATTTTGAAAATTATAAATATTATTTTATAACATAAATAGGTATTATGAGTCTTACGGAAATAATACAAAGTATGAATTTGGGTTTTTCTAGATTGATATCCGTATGTATATTTATTTTTGGGAATTGAAAAATGTGAGATATTTTGAAATTGATAAGTATTTTGTATTTGGGAAATGATAAGGGATTTTTATGATAATGTATTATTGTAGAGAGAGAGAGAGGTCCCATACCTCTCACCCATAGCTATACCCACACCCTCTTCTCTCTTCTCCTCTCATAATTCCATTCTCATTTCTCTCTCCTCCAAAATATCTCTCACCTCCCTCAAAATTGTCTCTAACTCTCATCACTCTCAAACACCCAAAACCAAACCAAAATACTAGCCTTTCTTCACAAAAATTCTTGGTTGAAGCCAAGTTTTGTAACCAAACCCATCAAGACTTCGAGTTGAGCTACCACAACCTCCAAGAGCTTCAAGTGGACATCCCTAAAGCTTGGATCTTCACTTTTCCTACTTCAACACGTAAAGATCCCTCTTTTCTACAAGTTCTTGAAGTTTTAAAGTGTTTGGATTTGGAAAAATATAGTTTCTATATTAAAAATGGTATTTTTATGGGTTGAATTCTTTGTAGTTTAGTTTTTGAAGTGATACACTAGTAGTGATGAGTATTAGTATGGTTTACTTGGTGACTACACCTTATTTGGGGAAGTATAGGATATTTTGGTGTAAAAGATTGGATTTTTAAGGTTTTGGAATTTTCCAGTTTTTACAAAATTCATTTCAGTAAAATCCTTTTTCAGACGTCTACTCATATGGGCTTCAGATGTCTGCCCATGATGTGTTTTGACAGTTTTTCCTTCTTCAGAGGTCTGGCCCTCAAAGCTTCAAACGTCTGTCGATGATATGTGAATCTTTGATTGTTGATCTTCAAACGTCTGTTGCTCAAGTCACCAGACATCTATTTTTGATTTGGATTTCTTGAGATTTGTTCTTTAGACGTCTGGGAGCCCTGCGACTGTGACCTTTTGGTCAGACGTCTGGGAGCCCTGCGACTGTGACCTTTTGGTCAGACGTCTGGGAGCATTTCTTCGACGTCTTCTTCCTTTCTATGCGACTGTGATCTTTTGGTCAGACTTCTGCCTAGTATAAGTTCAGACGTCTGTCCTACAATATTTTTGACAGTTTTGTTATTTTTTTAATGTTTTCGTCATATTTCATTTGTTTGGGTTTGTATTGGTTTTAATGGAGTTTCCTTCCATATTTATGACTGCTTTGGTTATAGAGATCATTGCGGAGACTTTCAAGATGGTGAGGAAGGGCGAGACGCTCGTCGGCTTCGACTAGAGCGAGACGCACTTCGGTGGGTAGATTTATATCTCTGGGAGAAGTCGGCTGGATGGCGTATAGCACCCCCGAACCAATTCTAGGGAACACTTAGTATAGAAAGCGTATATATGTAACCCGGAAACTTAGAGATAAATTAGTCTATAGTTCGTAGATTATATAATTAGCGTATAATTCATAACTAGTAGGTTATGTGTGAGAGAGAGAGAGATTATTGTATGTGCCATATGCGACTAAATGTCCGTACTTATATTGTTTGGATGATTGTTGACATCGTACGATGGAGATTCTGTACTCATGAGGATAGATTGCTGAATACGGCCGATATGTATTTGACTTGTGGAGTCTTGTTAAATACTGATTGGGACATTATTATGATTGATAGAGCTATACTCTTTCAAACACCAACGATTCGTTTCCCACTTTTAAATGATAATGTAAAGGACGCGCTGCAAATTTCAAATGATATATATTTCAAAAATATCGTAGCCCCCTTGTTTTCAAAACAACATTTCGTTCTATATTTAACTAAACCATATAGCTCATATGTAATTATCTATGTTTAACGCCTGTCACGTTATGATTATTTTACGCTCACTCTTCGATTATGTAGTGTATGTATGCTAGTTTGCGTTTACTATGGATATGAATAAACTGATATAACACTTGCACAATTACTAATGATTGATATGTTGCACAAGCACAAACGCGTATGCTACACCACACATCATTAGTATTGCTATGACACAGTAGAAACTGCCATGCTCATTCGTGTTAGTTATCCATGCTAATAGGAATGATATTTGAGTATTGCGATATACGAATACTATTACAATGGATATTCGTATATGATTGTTTCCAATTGTGGCAAAGATGAATTATGGATTTTGAGAAGTCGTTGTATGATTTATAAAACATTGTGTATGTTTTCAAAAGTGCGGTTTTCTCTTGATATGATGATTTGATGTCCACCATGAGTTTTGGTATTCATGGATGATTATCCGATTTCAAGGCAGGGGGAGGATTACACCGATTTCGGATATATGGTGGACTCGGTGCTGTACAGATGGGCAAGAAGCCCGTACAGAAAGGTGAGATGAGCCTAGCGAGGAAAAATACCGACCGGTGATGGTATTGAGCACGTCGGATATTCGGAGGATTCCGACCGGTGCGAGATCATGGACACGGAGGATTTGGCCGGGGATTCCATTGATAGAGAGGACTAATCCGAGAGACAGTGCCTAAGGAAACATCTTAGATTTACATGTCAATGATTGGCACGGTTTTTTGATGATTTTATTGGTGATTTGTTTCTATTTGCGCGATCTGATTATGATATGCTTTAATTGATGTGTTATGATATATGTGAGGGATCGATATGGATGCCCTGCATGGATTGAGATGGTTTAAGTTATATTATAGCTGAACAGGACTGATCCTAGAGATAGTATCTAAAATACTATTCTCATTTATCGATGTATATTAAAGAGGTTTTCAAAGGAGCTATAGCCTTCCTATTTTCTACGTGTCTATGACGACACAAGAAGCTTTCAAAAGGAAACCCTCTTTAAATCATTTTCAAAAGGTGTGACGTATACTTTAAACAAATTTCATATATTGCTTATTAAATCATCGTCCGCTACTTGTGCCTGATATGCATATCATACGGTTATTTTGAAACGATTCACATACATATATCCTTGGCTACTTTATAGGCTAACTTAGATGCAAGCTATATATGAGTTGATTACATGATCCATTGGGATGCGCTTATAGTACTAGTGCATTATATATATATATATATATATATATATATATATATATATATATATATATATATATATATATATACTGGATATGATAGTACTATATCTTATGGTTTAGGTAGATCGTTGTGTATTCGATTTCTACCTTGTGATATATTTTTACTTACGAGTTGGCAACTCATCCCCGTTGTGTCTTAGTTTCTTGCATGATCGACCGCTCAGATCGTAGTGGCTTGCTAGAACATTTTCTTCTTTGGGTGATTGCTTTTGGTAGGTGGGTTACACGGTTATATCGTAACTGCCTCTTGTACATGTATTATTATTCTTGGATCTAGTTAAAAACTCCATGAACCACTTGTAAATTTGTATTATCCATGACTTAAAGACGAGACTTAGAAATGTATTGTTTTGGGTGTCGGACTCGTTTGGAGCCGGCTTGAGTTATTTATTTACATATCTTTTGTTTTATTGCTTGTGTTGATCTTCGCCATTAGGCGTCGTATATTAACTGCATGGTTGCTCCGCCGTTGGGCGTGGAAGCTAGCTCCCGTTGGGGATGCTTTTTATATTATATATTATTGTGCTTGTTTTACCTAAATTTTACAAAGGTGCTGTCCGATTTTTAAACGGCGAAATTGTTTTCAATTAAACATTATTTATAAATAAACTTGATTTCAGTTTATAACCCTTTTTTAAAACTACACCTCCGCTGTTTTTTAAAATGGTTTAGATTCCTGGTTTTTGGCTTACTTGGGTTACGGTGGGGTCCTATAGACTTCACGTGATCCAAGTGCCGGTCACGTGCTATTTCCAAGTCGTGACAAAGTTGGTATCAGAGCGCTAGGTTTAACCCTTGTTCGAGTCTAGGTCTGACTATGTGGAGTCTAAGGCGTATATTTCAAAACCTAGGCTTAACCTTACGGAACTTAGACTTGACTTTGGGGATATTAGACCCGAACTTTCGTAGGTTGACCTTGGTATGAAGGAGTAGGTACTAAGTAGAGCGACGTATCGCACGTATGTTCCGCGGCATATTTACAATACGATACCCCGCTCAAGTAACCTTAAGATGTACCTTGAGATCCTTAATCTATTTCGTTCCAGTTGATCTATTCTCATCGATACTTGTTTGTTGTTCCGGTCACCATATCTACGCAGGCCGTGAGGGTTGCGGTTAGAGATACGGTCTGGAAAGGTTTGTCTGAGACAAGGACTGACCAGGGTGGTATCCCGGTGATACAAGAACAGTTTGATCATCCTTACATTGATAGGATTTCTAGTTTTGTGATGAGTGTTCTGGATCCGTACCAGATGGTTGGGTCATTACTTGAGACCAGTCGGACTTAGAGGCCTGATGTCGTTCAGCCTGCTTCAGAGATTGTTATGCTGTCTACCGTACAGACAGTTGTACCAGCCGTTGCTGAGATTATTGAGGTGTTGCTTCCAGAGTTCATGAAGCAGGAGCCGCTGGTGTTTACGGGCATGGATGTGAAAGAGGATCCTCGGACACTCCTGGATAGGATGGCTAGGATATTTCGTTCGTTGAGATGCTCCGATGCGAGGTCAGTGGAAAAGCGGCCTTGACATCCATCTGCCAAATTTCGTAGTCATGGTATGCAGCAATATCAAGTAGGATCCTGATGGACTTAAGCATAGCGACAGAAGAAAAAGGTTGCATCATAGTCGACGCTGGGTCGTTGATGAAAACCTTTAGCTATAAGTCTAGCTTTGAAAGTCTTAACTTTTCCATCTACACCAATCTTCTTTTTGAAGATCCACTTGCTCCCAATGGGTTTTACCCCTTCAGGAGCAACTTCCAAAGTCCATACTTTGTTGGTGTACATGGATTCCATCTCGGATCGCATAGCATCCAGCCATTTCACAGAGTCTCCACTTATGATGGCCTGCTCGAAACTAGTAGGGTCATCATCTTCCATGATGCAATCCTCGCTCCCACAGTCTACGAGAAAACCGTACTATCTCTCAGGTGGATGAGGAACCCTACTAGATCTACGGAGTGGCTGGGATTCGTTGGGTACTATTGGATCCTCCAGTTCTACCAAATCGTCAGTTGTAGTCTGTGTTGTTGGAACTTCTTCCAGTTCTACCTCATTGCCACTAATTTCTTTTACAAGAAATTCCTTTTCTAAAAAGGTGGCATGTTGAGCAACAAACACGTTTTGTTCCTCAACGTGGTAGAAAATATGCCCTCGTGAATGTTTGGGACTTCCTACAAACTTGTACAGAACTGACCTTGCCTCGAGCTTGTCCTGATTTTTCTTTTTTACATAGGCCGGACAACCCCATATCTTAATGAAATTAAGACATGGTCTCTTCCCCTCCCATATCTCATATGGAGTGGTAGGCACTAATTTGGTTGGAACTCTGTTCAATAGGTATGCAGCTGTCTCAAGCGCATATCCCCAAAAAAAATAGGTAACTCAGCAGTACTCATCATAGAGTGTACCATATCTAATAGGGTGCGATTCCACCGCTCCGATACACCGTTGTGTTGTGGTGTATACGAAGGAGTAAGCTAAGAGAGAATCCCATTCTCTTTTAGATAATCACGAAATTCCATGCTCAAGTATTCTCCTCCCCGATCAGATCGAAGGACTTTAATACTTTTGCCCGTCTAGTTTTCAACTTCGCACTTATATTCCTTGAATTTCTTAAAAGCTTCAGACTTGTGTTTCAACAAGAACACATGTCCGAACCTTGAGAGATCATCGGTGAATGTAATACAGTATGAAAAACCATTCCTGGCATGTGTATACATAGGACCACATACATTACTATGTATCAGTCCTAAGAGTTCAGTAGCTCTTTCTCCGTGTCCAGTAAACGGAGTTTTGGTCATCTTGCCTTTGAGATATGACTGGCAAGTTTCATAAGATGAAAATTCGAACGGATTCAAATACCCATCTTTATGCAACTTAGCCAGTCTTGTCGCATTGATATGACCGAGTCTACAGTGCCACAAGAAGGCTTCGTTCATTTCTGAACTTCTCCTCTTGTTTGTGTTCTTTACGTTAAGAATTGTACTTTGATTCAGAACGTATATACCGTTACATAACGTACCAAATCCAATCAACACTTGATTTTGGAAAATGTTCATAACATTATCCTCTAATGTGAGATTATATCCTTCTTTAGTTAGCAAAGAAACCGATATAATGTTGCACATCATCTTTGGTACATAGTAACAGTCGTTCAAAATCAATGTATTACCAGTTGGTAATACAAGGTGATATTCACCAACTTTCTTGGCTGCAACAATTGCACCATTCCCTATTGTTAGAGATTTATCACCCTTTCCCAGTTCTCTACCTTTCTTTAGCCCATGTAACAAATTACATACGTGGGATCCTGATCCGGTATCTAATACCCAGGACGTAGAACAAACTGAGAAACAATTCTCGGTAACGAACACACCCGAAGAAGATGCATCAACATGCTATTTCTTCGTACGGGTGGCGCGGGAATCCTGATATTCCCATATTCCTACGGAACCAACGTTCCCCAGCTTAGTATAATAAGCGGGTTCGGTCAATACATCCATATTATTATCTTGATTAAGGCGTGACATTGGTTGCTGCCTGGAGAGAGAGAGAAGGAAACGCATTATTAGCGTGCGCTCTTTGCAAGATTAGATTGGTTATTATCTTATATAATCAGGATGGCTCCCACCGTTTTTATCAAATCTTCCTTCAAACCATAAAAGGTAAGATTAGCCGGGATTAATTACATTCTACAAGTTCGCTAACCGGTCAGCCAGGCTATTGTCGGTACTCCGAGGGAGGTTCCCCGTGCTTTCGCACGGACCTAATTATAATAAACCTCGTTTTCCTAGAGGCATAACCCCGTCAACACCTTTCTAGACACCTGCTGGATTAGCTAATTGTAAAGTGCAAAACTCTCCCAGGAGTAACTCTTACTCGCAGTGGGTAACGGGATCCAACTATTATATAGAAGCTATGCAATCTCATTGCAAATTTCAACATTTGAAATTCTCGATAATTGTTTTTACCCCTAGCTTCCTATAACCTTGACGGAGGTCAACAAACCATAGACCGCTAGTCAAGTTCAACCCGTTCATTTCTTGATTGAATTAAACCCACTCGTACAACCCTTGACGGAGGTCAACAAGGCCATACGACTACCCTAATCCAATTGCATCACATGCGGCAGATAAGCACTAATCAACTATCGCACACTACGCCTTGACGGAGGTCAACAAACACAACACGAATACTAAATAGTACTTATCTGAAATGACGGAGGGCTACGCAGGTTTTTAAGAAAACCATGAGCGTAATGAACTTGATATCGTTGTAGAATCTAATGATTTTGAAAATGAGTGTTTTGTAGGCTTTTGCTAGTTTCTCTAAAGAGGTCACTCCGGGTGAAGGGATCTCGGCTTTTTCCTCATCGAATGAGCTGCTAGATATTCATCAAGGAATACCACTATGCAAAGGAAGAACTAGAGAAGCTATCAAAAGACAAAACCGAATGGGTTGTAGCATTTGCTAGTTTCGCTAAAGAGGTCACTCCCGGTGAAGGGATCTCGGCTCTTTCCTCATCGAATGAGCTGCTAGATATTCATCAAGGAATACCACTATGCAAAGCAAGAACTAGAGAAGCTATCAAAAGACAAAACCGAATGGGTTGTAGCATTTGCTAGTTTCGCTAAAGAGGTCACTCCCGGTGAAGGGATCTCGGCTCTTTTCTCATTGAACGAGGTGCTGGATATTCATCAAGGAATACCACTATGCAAAGCAAGAACTAGAGCTACCTTGTTTTGAAAATTTTGATTCTACAACATCTTTAGGTTTCTTTCTTTTCATTAATCTCATTAATGAAGTCCCATCATTTAATGTTTCCTAAACATCACAAAAAAATGAAACGAAAATAGAACGTATGCTTATACCATCCGCATTCGCCACTGGGCCCCGTCATGCACCGTTAGGTTACTTAACTACCGGCAGAGTGGGGGCTGGACAAGCGCGAGTGCAAAACATAAGCAACGTTTATTATATATCATATATAATATAACATTCGTCTAATGCAGTTATATGATCACATCACAAAACCAAGCAACAGAAGCAACATATGAAATATTGGATATACTAGGATTTCCGTGTTTTAAATTTAGCCAGTAATGTAAAACACGGATTCCACGGTCGTGAAGAATAGCCAAACCCACATCCCTAGACCCCTACGAGAGTGGCAAGTAACCTTACCAATTCTAGAGTTAGGAGACCCGGTCTTAACTCCTTGAGATGGTCTCCCACAGGACTCTAGAACCCGGTTACTTGTGCTCCCCGCTTTGGGTCTATCCTAAGGCGAAAAAATAAATAATATACATCAATGGTGACATCATCTTCAACCCGGAAGTGTCCCAATAAAAGAATATTACATACATATTTTACATGAATGAAAATGAAAAACTCTCATCTCACATAAAAACCCCGGTTATTCATTCACGACGATCCAATAATCATATCAACAGCAACACATAACATCTCATGTCATCAACGTAAGTAAATATGTGTATCCCGAAAATTCGTTGACATATAGCAACGAAATCAGGACACCCCACATATTAAACTTACGGTCGCAGAAAAGAAATGGAAAACTACAATAATTAGAATCTGTATATCCTTAGACATCATAAACCCGGAATATCTCATATTCCGGATTTCATGCCTAACCTATAAACCTTGTATTTTAGTCTCAAATTGAAAACACTTTTCAATTACTTTAGTCGGGTAATTCAACAGGATTCCCGACTACATTATCGAATACTCGTCGGAAACTTTAGAGGAATTGTGGGTCCATTTTTGGGTCGGGAATATACCCTGAAAGTGCTAAATTAAACAAGCGTTTTGGCAGCGGTTCTGCGGCGCTTTAGAGGAATTGGGGTTCCAAATTTCTTGGGGCTCCATATAATACCCTGCACGATTTTTTGGATATTTTTAATCACGAAAATTCCAACATTTGAAAAATTCGACAGAAACAAGCAAAATATGGCATTTCGAAACCCGGTCGAGTATTTTAACGCCGAAAAGACCTACCCAAATGTTCTAGCTTGGCTCTGATACTATGAAAATCTGCCCTAGCACCACCATTAGGTTTAAGTAGCATCAAGCATGCCAAATTTTAAAAAATTTAGGTGCTAAGTTAGACTAACCTAGATCTTAACTAGAAGATTAGAGTTTAACCTATGTGATGATACGAAAACTAAGGAAGAGAATAAGGCGATACCCTCGTAGATCAAGTCCTTCACTTATAGAACTCCGGGTTGTGGTCCACGCGACTCCACTGGGCTCCACTTCGAGTTGAATGAACCTCCTCGTAGATCTTCGCGCCGAAGACGATCTACCCGAAATCCCTCTAGCTCAAGCTATCTCTTCACAAAACTACGTTTAGCAAAGAAAACACACTACACTTGATTGCTAGTCAAGTGTAGGATGATGAAGTAGGGGTTTGGTTTAGCACACTAGTTTGTACGAAACTCCATGGTTCACATCACATGTGAGGGGTTGGAATTTTGATTCATGAGGAAGAGGAAGAAGAAGAGAGCAAGCTAGAAAGCAACTCAAGAAAATGGCTTAACTAGAGAAAATGAACTAAGTGTGGTCAAGAATGAAGAATGGCTCATAATATCTTCCTCACTTATTGAAGCATGCTATATTTTTCAATAAAAATATGAAGCCATGCTTCACCCATGCCCTCCATATCTCTTCACTTTCCACCTCATTTTTCCATTTTCTATAAAATAAAAAAACATGCCATGCTATATATATATTGTAAGTCTACGGTAGCGCCCCGGCCGTCTTTCAGACGCCAAATGCGGAACAAAAACTTTTATAACTGGCGCTATCGCATACTAAAAACCCGGATCTGCCATTAACGCTAAACTAACAATCTACAAAGAGGGAAGAAAGGTTATACCGAACGATCCGAGTCCTTCGTTCTTTAACCATCATCCCACGCTCCGTTGCGGCTGCTCCGATCTCGTCGATCTCCGATCTCCTCGTCAAGGTGGCACCACATCGTCGGATCTTTAAACGGGCTCCCGCCTCTGACTCGAGGCAACTCGGTCGTCAAGTTTGCTAAAAGAGACGACCAAGATTGATGTAAAGAATGAGTGGAATACTTTGTCTCGCTTCGTCCAAAACCATGGACGAACGGTTAATGAAGTTGCCGTAGGAATCGGGTGATGGAATGAAATGAGCTGTGAAATTCCATACACCCCAAAATCTATCATATCTTTTTAGCAAATGAAACATCAAGTGAGAGTCTGAGAGAGAGGAGGGGCCGGCCATATATATAAGGAGAGGGAGGTGATCGTAGGAGCAAAGAGGGTGACCACAAGGATAAAGATCTTTAACAAATATCTATCATGCAAACAAAAGGAATTAATGGTAAAGGGTGACTCATAAAACACATCATCAAAAAACCATTAATGCACTAATGAGTCATGAAGCCTAGTCATCATCAAGAAGCTCCTAGAACCTTCCACACACTCATGACTCACCTCAGAGAAGAAAAGATAAATCCGCATTTAACCGAATGTTAAATACGGCTGATAGAAAACTGGAAACTGGCAACTTCCAAAAGTGATCCTGAAACGAATTTCAGGATAACCCCGTAACTGTATAAATATACCCGCATTTGTATTACGACCGAATACAGATGCAACTGAGACAAAGATATTATATCCACTCTGTATAATACATGGATCCGGCTTAAACCAAAGCCCACCAGTATTATCTGCCCGAAAAATAACACGTGCGTAAATGCACGTGCATTTTCCGAACCCTGCCATAAAACCATACGGCCTCTACAACGTTTCGCCCGAACTTGGGAAACTGTCTGTGGGGGACTCTAATGACTCGTCAGTACCCTGGCAGTGGGTTTAACCACAAACCGTCAGCGGCACTAGCTATGCGTAACGGCTGCCCATGGACTGACCTCAAGGGAGGCTGATGAGCGAACTCATCCAGAAACCCTACTGAGCCTAACAGTGACAATGTATATACAGTCCGGTCCGTTCGTCTATGAGTATCACAAATCCGGCCTAGGGGGCTAGTAACGTCAGACCCCCAATAGCTGTATAAGTCGTGTCGGAGACAAGCCCTGAACACCCTGAGATACTACTGGAGTACCTACCAGTAAATCTCACCTGCCTTGGCCAAGGACTTGGTGTAATGGCTTTCCTAGACACAGCGCGACCTCCACCCCCAATACCGGGAGAGACGAATCCCCTGCCGATCCGCTCACGTGCCTCCATGTGGCTCGGGACTGTACCCAAAAACTACCTGTTTGCACGACTCCTTTGAGCCGTGGTAGGGTAGAAATCAAAGCACAGTGGGAACTCACACAAGACAAATGACGACCTCAGGTCGATGAACTAACCTGTACACATGTCACCAGGGAACTGCTATCTGACGATATGTATAATACCAACTAGCAGATTCCCGGCGAGTCCTGTCCGGTGTACTCATAACCCAATGAGCACCTGTATACATCTTAGGTGATCCAACTGACACCAGTGGCTTGTGAGACCGGCCACCGCCCCTCGTCGGGGTCTCGACTGTATACACTAGTCTAGTCCGGAGTATCGATGCCCTGTCTCGAAACTCCCACGACTAGGGACCACAATTAAAGATATGCTTATAGACCATCCAACTCTCACTTATATGATCGCCATCATACTGTTGGTAGTCAAGCAAGATCCTAAGGGCTCTATCAAAGTGTAATAGTGATCAGTCACCTGAACCTATACACGACCGATAAAGGCAAACCAGATAACATACTATCATCTCGAGTAAAACTGTCCTACCGGTATAGGTCCTCCTCAATCATTGCAATCACGTACCTGCGATCCAATAATTGACTTTGAGGGCACTATATCTGTTAGTGTTTATGCCCTAGAAGGCCATTACTGTATCATACTAGCTTGTATATTACTTAATGGAAGCTTGGGATATTCACATGTATATAACAGTCTTGCTAAACATGGTAGTATGCTACTTGGTTTTTCTATCTTAATATGTGAGTATACGTATTGATAGAGCTCTTAGGATCTTGCTTGTCTACCAGCGTTGTGATGGCAGTCACACTAGTGGGGGCTGGGTAGTCTACAAGCACATCCTTATTGAGGTCCCTGGTCGTTGGATTATCGAGACAGAGCATCGATACTCCGGAGTAGACTGGTGTGTACGCTTCTCATCCCAGTTGGGGAGATGGTCTGTCCCACAGCCGTCAGTACGTCGTACTGGAGATAGTATACAGGTGCTCGTTAGGTTACGGGTACACCGGACAGGACTCACAGGGAACTGTTGGTTGGTTTGATACCAGTCGTCAGTGAACAGTTCCCAGGTGACATGAGTACAGCGTAGTCCGCAGACTTGACACTGCTACTTCGCCTCGAGTGTGTCCCACTGTTCTTAGATTGCTACCCTACCACGGCTCAAAGGAGTCGTGCAAACAGGTAGCAGTTGGGTGCAGTCCCGAGCACTTGGAGGCAGTGGTGGTTAGACAGGATTCGTCCCTCCCGGTATTGGGAGTAGATATCGTGCTGTGTCAGAGAGCCATTACGCAAAGTCCCTGGCCAGGGCAAGCGAGATTTGCTGGTAGGTTCCAGCAGTTTCTCAGGGTGTAATGGGCTTTACTCCGACACGACTTATACCGCTATTAGGGGACTGACGCTTGCCGCCCCCCTAGGCCCGATATGCGATAGTCTTGGACGAACGGACCGGACTGTATGGAGATTGTCACATCAGGCTCAGTAGGAGTTCGGATGGGTTTACTCATCGGCCTTCTTATCGACAACTACCTGGGGGCCGTTACGTACAGCTAGTGCCGCTTGCGGTCTGTGGTTAAACCCACTGCCAGCGTAGTAGTCGAGTCTCTAGAGTCCCACACAGAGAGTTTCCTACTCCAGGCGAAACGATATAGAGGTTGCATGGTTTTGCGACAAAGGGTTCGGACGCATACGTGCGTTTACGCGCGTACGACTTTCGGACAGTTTTTACCAGTCGGCTTTGGTTTAAGCCAGTTACTGGTATCCGGTTATTGGATTTATACAGTCTAAAGTTTTTCCGTATTTTTACGGATCGGAGGGGCGTTCTCGTAATTACTCGAGAAGCTTCTAGAAGATGTGACTAAGGAGGTTTCTTTTGGATAAGAAAGTGAGTCATGGTGGTGATTCATTCATTTCATTAATGCACATTTATTGCTTAATGACTCATGCTAATGAATCACCACTAGATATTTTATGAAGCATGCTTATTCATTTCCTTTATTCATTTATTGTTAAAAAGAAATGCTTCATAATATATTATGATACACTCTCTCTCCTCTCATTATCTTATCTCACATTCTCTCTCCTCAAGCTCTCATCTTCAAACCCTAATCCTTAATCCTCATGTGTTGAGATCAAAGGATTAGTTAGACTAAACAATCCATAACCTTTACTCTACATCATCCTTTCATCTTTGATTAGCAATCAAAGTTGATTAGTTACCTCAAGTTAGAGGTTTAGCTTGGAGTTTCGCTCTCGGGTGGATCGTCTACTACCTAGAGAAGGTCGAGGAGAACAAAGGAGGACGTAAAGACGAAGGACTAGTTTCGATCGGTATAATCCCTTAACACTATAGTTTAGTATAGCTATGTGTTTGGTTATTATTTGTTTAGCTTCGATTTAAACGGTTAGTCGATGTTCGTTCCTTAAACTTGATCGTTTTTGTAAAATCCGCCTCCCCACAAGTACTGGGGTGTACTACATCGACTTACAGTGGTATCAGAGCCTCGCTAAACACTAAATAACTTAATTGCAAATTTGTACGAATTTCGAACGGAAAAACAAAGCCGCAAAACCCTAATTCTGTCAAGTTTCTGTCGAAGTTAAAATGAAGTCAGAAAATTTTTCAGGTATGTTCAGAGAGCTTGACATGACCACAGTAGAACACCCAAAAAATTTGGGCTTCTGATTCGTCTAAAGCGCCGCGGAAGGGCGGCGGATCCCACCGATCCGCCGCGCAACCGCGGCCGAGTTGACGAGTCAGGAGCTCGTTTTTTTTGGGTGGGTCCCCTGTGGTGTTTTGGGTTTTCTGGAATGTTTAATTATTGCTCAGGTTACTGTTTAACAGAGCAGATTTTGGAGCAATATTGATGTTGTTTATTCGATCGAATTGTACAGTATTTGCGTATTGGATTATATCTGTCATTGTTTAATGTGTTCGTAAACCTTCCCCAACTGCTAGTATGTCGGTTGGCAGGGGGTTGCACATTTCTGAAATGGTTATATCTGTTTGTGCATATAAACTGTATTGGACTGTTGTGGTGTATAGCCGGGGTTCGCAATGGGTTATTGATTAATTCATTTGTTGTAAATGTAATTTGTTGTAATATTATTTTCGCGGGGCACTTCCAGGTTGCGGTTGTAGCCACCGTTGTATTATTTCATTTTACTGTTTTTGCTCCTAGGACTGACCCAAGGTGGGGTACACAGACTGCCGGGTGGGTAGTTTGCCGTACCCGTAGGGGTCGAGGGTGGGGTAACGGCTATTCATCACAACTGTGTAATCTGTCTTTTCTTGCAGGCTCAAAAGAAATACAGATTGCTTGCAAATCCAATATTGTTTATCTGTGTTCTGGAATGAATATCATTGCGTCAGACGAATGTAAAATATCTATATTTATGATAGCTATTTAGACGCCACTTATGTTTTACACCCGCGCTAGCCCAGCCCCCGCTCTGTCGTTAGTTAAGTAACCTAACGGGTGATGACGGGACCCCGTGGCGAATGCGGATGGCATAAGAGGACGTTGTATTTTCGTTGTTTTCTGCAATGATAGGTTAATGATGGGACGCATTATCTATAATGCAAAGTAAAACAAACCAAAGTTTAAATCGTTGGAACAATTTAAAGAAACCACTCGGTTATTTTTAAAACAGATATTTTTAAATGCGGAGATTTAACCACTCCTTTTAAAAGCTATCAGGTTCCTTCGGTTATATCAAGTTCACTACGTTCACGGTTTCGCCAAAACCAGTCGTAGCCCTCCGTCATTTCTTATGGATGGTCAGTAGTATTCAAGCTATGCTTGTTGGCATACGTCAAGGCATAGTGTTTGGTAGCTGCTGAGGTATTCATTTGTTGCATAGATAGATGTGTTGGTTTGGGACAGTCGCATTACCTTGTTGGCATACGTCAAGGGTATATACGGGTGGGTTCAAATTAACAAGATAATGATGGGCAGAACTTGACATGTGACTTATGATTTGTTGGCATACGTCAAGGTCATAAGAGCATGGGGCAAAAACTTATATCGGGAATTTCTAAAGAAACTGAAATTTGCAATGAGATGCATACCATTTGGAGTTTGATGAATGTTGGTAGGATTCCTTCAACATTATCATACGATGATATTTGGATCCCGATCCTACTGTGAGTATATGATACTTATCAGGATATTCGTCACTTAACGATCAATGCTATAAACCTAGTAGGTGTCCAGAAAAGTGTCAGCGGGGTTACGCCCCCAGAGAAAAGAGGTTATTTAATTAAGGAACTTCGCGAAAGCGTTGGAAAACCTCCCTCGAAGTATCGACACCGGCCTGGCTGAACGGTTAAGCAAGTATTGTACGGTGAGAATAGTCTTGGCTAATTCTTCTTTTATGGTTTGAGGAAGGATTCGAGAAACAGTGGGAGCCATCCAGTTTAGATAAACTAAAAACCATTCTAAACTTGCAAGAGCATCATGCTAAAGAGTTTTCTTCTCTCTCTCCTAATTGCAGCGACCCTGAAAATGACTGGACTTAAGTTACTTTTAGAGAAAAATATACTGACGGGGCCAAACTATAAAGATTGGCTGCGGAATGTCAAGATGGCTTTGACCTATGACAAACTGGGGTACGTCCTCACCGCTACAGCACCTGCTGTCCTTGGTCCCAAATCCAGCAATGCGGATAAGGAAATCCGCAAAACCTGGGATTTAGATTGCGCGAGAGCCAAGTGCATCGTGCTTGCCTCGATGAACAATGAACATCAGAGGAGGCACGAGGATATGTCCCTAGATGGCATATTTCTCCATACAAAGGAACTTTATGGAGAGCAATCTCGTATAGCAAGATACGAGACCTCTAAGAAATTGTTTCGAGCGAGGTTGGCTGTCGGGTCATCGGTAGGTGAACATGTCCTACAGATGATTGGCTACATAGAAGAGCTCGCAGACCTTGGGACGACTTTGGATAATGAGCTCTATACAGACCTTGTTCTCCAGTCCCTTCCTCCCACCTACGCCCAGTTTATCCTCAACTTCAATCTTCAAGGAAAAGAAGTTGAACTTGCGGAACTCCTGAACATGTTAAGGAGTGCAGAGGGCACCTTGCAGAAGGCAAGGGAAACACCCGCTATGTTTGTTGGCGGTGCATCTTCTTCCGGGTCCAAGGCTAGGGCCAAAGGAAGGAAGAAGAAGGCCGCACCCAGACCTAGAGGAGGTGTTAGTAAGGTGGGAAAGAAGGGAAAGAAAAAGTTTACATCACCAGTAGTTGGCCTGGATGAGTGCTTCCATTGTCACAGGAAAGGGCACTGGAAGAAGGATTGCAAGGCGTGGAACGCCAAGAACCAGGAACCGAAGCAAGCTGTGGCTTCGACTTCAGGTGTGTTTGTAATTGAGAATTGTCTGTCAATCAACTCTGCTTCCTGGGTATTGGATACCGGATCAGGATCTCATATTTGCAATTCATTGCAGGCACTGAGAAACCGTAGAGTGCTGAAGGAAGGTGATATGATCCTCAGGGTTGCTAACGGAGCTAGCGTGGGAGCTGCGTCCGTCGGGGATTATCGCCTAGGATTGACGAGTGGACACATTTTGGTTTTACATAACTGTTATTTTGTACCCAGCTTAACGTGTAATATCATATCAGTTTCCTTGTTATCAAATAAAGGTTATGATTTCACGTTTGTAAGAGATGTTGTCAACATCCACCTTAATCATGGTTTGATTGGGTCCGGTGCTCTAAATAACGGCATATATGTGTTAAACCAACTCCAAATTTTCAATGTCCAGAACACACTAAAAAGAAAGTCTCCAGATTTAAATAAAGCTTTCTTATGGCATTGTAGACTGGGTCACATCAATGAGAGAAGGTTGACTAAGTTGCATAGAGAAGGATATTTGGACTCGTTCGAATATCAATCTTATGACACTTGTCAATCCTGTCTCAAAGGAAAGATGACAAAGAATCCATTCACTGGACAAGGAGTAAGAGCGAGCGAGCTCTTAGGACTCATACACAGCGACGTATGCGGTCCAATGTCTACACATGCGAGAGGTGGTTATTCCTACTTCATTACTTTTACAGATGATTTCTCTAGGTATGGATATGTTTTCTTAATGAAGCATAAACAGAGGCCTTTGAGAAATTCCTGGAATTCAAGAGTGAAGCGGAAAACCAAACAGGCAAAAGTATTAAGACACTGAGATCTGATCGAGGTGGAGAATACTTAAGTGCCGAGTTCCTAGGTTACCTAAAAGAGAAAGGAATTCTCTCTCAGCTTACTCCTCCATACACTCCACAGCACAACGGTGTATCGGAGAGACGGAATCGAACCCTATTGGATATGGTACGATCCATGATGAGTAATGCTGAGTTACCGCGATCTTTCTGGGGGTATGCGCTAGAATCAGCGATACATCTTTTAAACAGAGTTCCAACCAAAACTGTGCCTACCACACCATATCAGATGTGGAGTGGGAAGAAACCCTATCTTCAGTACCTGAAGATGTGGGGATGTCCAGCTTTTGTAAAAAAGCAGCATCCGGACAAGCTCGAGGCACGCTCAGTAGAGTGTAAGTTTGTAGGATATCCAAAGAACTCTCATGGATATTGCTTCTCTTACGCAGAGGAACAAAAGGTTTTTGTTTCTCGTCATGCCCGCTTCTTAGAAACTGAATTTTTGGAAAATCAGAAGAGTGGGAGCGAAATAGAACTGGAAGAAATTCCAGAACCACAAACTGCTACTGAAAGTTTGGTAGAACCAGAGGTTCAAGAAGAACAGAACATTCCCGCACCCCTCCGCAGGAGTAGTAGGCCGTCTCATCCGCCTGAGAGATACTACGGTTTTCTCATAGACGGGGATAGAGAGGATTGCATCATAGATGATAATGAACCTACTGACTTCCAGCAGGCCATCCAGAGCGGCGACTCGGTACGATGGCTAGATGCAATGCGGACTGATATGGAGTCCATGTACACCAACAAAGTATGGACTTTGGACTTTGCTCCAGATGGGGTAAAACCCATAGGATGCAAATGGATCTTCAAGAAAAAGATTGGTGTAGATGGACAGGTGGAAACCTATAAGGCTAGACTTGTTGCAAAGGGTTTTCGTCAAAGACCTGGTTTGGACTATGACGAAACCTTTTCTCCAGTGGCTATGCTCAAATCCATTCGGGTCCTTCTTGCTATTGCTGCCTTCCATGATTATGAAATCTGGCAGATGGACGTAAAGACGGCTTTTCTGAATGGAAATTTAGAAGAGAGCGTCTATATGGATCAGCCAGAGGGTTTCAATCAGAGTGGGAGCAGCGGGAAAGTATGCAAGCTGCTTAAGTCTATTTATGGACTAAAGCAGGCATCGCGGAGTTGGAACATCTGTTTTGATGAGACAGTCAAAGAATATGACTTTATCAAAAATCCAGATGAACCGTGCATATATAGTAAAGTCGTGGCCAGAAGTGTCGTATTCCTCGTCTTGTACGTGGATGACATTCTATTGATAGGAAATGACATTCCTATGCTACAATCTGTCAAAGGATTCTTGTCACACAGGTTCTCCATGAAAGACCTGGGTGATGCCTCTTACATTCTGGGGATCCGGATCTATCGTGATAGATCCAAGAGGATGTTGGGACATTCGCAGTCCAGGTATATCGACACTGTACTGAAAAGATTTAGTATGGAAGATTCTAAGCGCGGTAATCTACCGGCTTGTCACGGAATCACCCTCTCCAAAGAGATGTCTCCCAAGACTGATTTGGAAAGGGAACGCATGTCTATTATATCCTACGCTTCTGCGGTAGGCTCTATAATGTATGCGATGTTGTGTACCAGACCAGATGTAGCTTACGCACTAAGCGTGGTAAGCCGGTATCAGTCAGACCCAGGGGAGAAACACTGGATAGCAGTAAAGAACATTCTCAAGTACCTGAGGAGGACTAAGGAGATGTTCTTGGTTTACGGCGGAAAAGACCTCAGGTTGGAGGCCTTTGCTGATTCCGGCTTCCAGAGTGATAAGGACGATTCCAAGTCCATGTCGGGTTATGTCTTTACCCTCAATGGAGGGGCGGTGTGCTGGAAGAGCTCCAAGCAGGACACCGTTGCTGACTCGACGATGGAAGCGGAGTATATAGCTGCTTGCGATGCCGCAAAAGAAGCAGTCTGGATGAAGAAGTTCCTAACAGAACTTCAGGTGGTTCCTACCATAGTTGATCCAATACCTCTGTATTGCGACAACAACGGAGCTATAGCTTTAGCGAAGGAACCAAGGTCCCATCAGAAGTCCAGACACATCTTGAGGCGGTATCACCTGATCAGGGAGATCATTGATCGTCAGGAGATCGAGGTTCGGAGAGTTGCTTCAGAAGAGAACATTGCTGATCCATTCACGAAGGCCCTTCCTCAGATTCAGTTCGAGAGGCTACTCGAGATCATTGGTCTACGATATGCCAGTACATAGCCCTAGTGCAAGTGGGAGATTGTTAGTGTTTATGCCCTAGAAGGCCATTACTGTATCATACTAGCTTGTATATTACTTAATGGAAGCTTGGGATATTCACATGTATATAACAGTCTTGCTAAACATGGTAGTATGCTACTTGGTTTTTCTATCTTAATATGTGAGTATACGTATTGATAGAGCTCTTAGGATCTTGCTTGTCTACCAGCGTTGTGATGGCAGTCACACTAGTGGGGGCTGGGTAGTCTACAAGCACATCCTTATTGAGGTCCCTGGTCGTTGGATTATCGAGACAGAGCATCGATACTCCGGAGTAGACTGGTGTGTACGCTTCTCATCCCAGTTGGGGAGATGGTCTGTCCCACAGCCGTCAGTACGTCGTACTGGAGATAGTATACAGGTGCTCGTTAGGTTACGGGTACACCGGACAGGACTCACAGGGAACTGTTGGTTGGTTTGATACCAGTCGTCAGTGAACAGTTCCCAGGTGACATGAGTACAGCGTAGTCCGCAGACTTGACACTGCTACTTTGCCTCGAGTGTGTCCCACTGTTCTTAGATTGCTACCCTACCACGGCTCAAAGGAGTCGTGCAAACAGGTAGCAGTTGGGTGCAGTCCCGAGCACTTGGAGGCAGTGGCGGTTAGACAGGATTCGTCCCTCCCGGTATTGGGAGTAGATATCGTGCTGTGTCAGAGAGCCATTACGCAAAGTCCCTGGCCAGGGCAAGCGAGATTTGCTGGTAGGTTCCAGCAGTTTCTCAGGGTGTAATGGGCTTTACTCCGACACGACTTATACCGCTATTAGGGGACTGACGCTTGCCGCCCCCCTAGGCCCGATATGCGATAGTCTTGGACGAACGGACCGGACTGTATGGAGATTGTCACATCAGACTCAGTAGGAGTTCGGATGGGTTTACTCATCGGCCTTCTTATCGACAACTACCTGGGGGCCGTTACGTACAGCTAGTGCCGCTTGCGGTCTGTGGTTAAACCCACTGCCAGCGTAGTAGTCGAGTCTCTAGAGTCCCACACAGAGAGTTTCCTACTCCAGGCGAAACGATATAGAGGTTGCATGGTTTTGCGACAAAGGGTTCGGACGCATACGTGCGTTTACGCGCGTACGACTTTCGGACAGTTTTTACCAGTCGGCTTTGGTTTAAGCCAGTTACTGGTATCCGGTTATTGGATTTATACAGTCTAAAGTTTTTCCGTATTTTTACGGATCGGAGGGGCGTTCTCGTAATTACTCGAGAAGCTTCTAGAAGATGTGACTAAGGAGGTTTCTTTTGGATAAGAAAGTGAGTCATGGTGGTGATTCATTCATTTCATTAATGCACATTTATTGCTTAATGACTCATGCTAATGAATCACCACTAGATATTTTATGAAGCATGCTTATTCATTTCCTTTATTCATTTATTGTTAAAAAGAAATGCTTCATAATATATTATGATACACTCTCTCTCCTCTCATTATCTTATCTCACATTCTCTCTCCTCAAGCTCTCATCTTCAAACCCTAATCCTTAATCCTCATGTGTTGAGATCAAAGGATTAGTTAGACTAAACAATCCATAACCTTTACTCTACATCATCCTTTCATCTTTGATTAGCAATCAAAGTTGATTAGTTACCTCAAGTTAGAGGTTTAGCTTGGAGTTTCGCTCTCGGGTGGATCGTCTACTACCTAGAGAAGGTCGAGGAGAACAAAGGAGGACGTAAAGACGAAGGACTAGTTTCGATCGGTATAATCCCTTAACACTATAGTTTAGTATAGCTATGTGTTTGGTTATTATTTGTTTAGCTTCGATTTAAACGGTTAGTCGATGTTCGTTCCTTAAACTTGATCGTTTTTGTAAAATCCGCCTCCCCACAAGTACTGGGGTGTACTACATCGACTTACAATATCCAACAATCTCCCACTTGCACTTAAGGCTAATTATTGCGATGTTGCGTACTCACAGCCCGTGTGAAACCAACACCCAACTCCTCTACTAATCAGTTTCACAAAGCCCGTTTGTAAAACTATTGTGTTCGAGAAATAGCCTCAGTGAGTGGATCCGCCAGGATGTTTCTTTCTATGTCTCTCTTAATCTCAAGTTCGCGGAGAAAACCATCTCCCGAATTGAGTAATACCCGTTTTAGAATATGTCTGGATATCTGATGGGACCTAGTTCATAAATGAACTCCAAATCCAAACTTCTTAGACTGTATCTAAAACTGAACCTAATCAGTATCCGGCACCATACCTCCCACAGTATCCTCTTGGACCACCTGTCCATAATACTGTCCCTCTTCGTCAGAGGGAAAAACTATAACTCTGACAATCACTCTGTCATCCATGTCACCTTTGAAGCCTGGAATGATAACCGTCTCCCGAAGGAGGCTGCCGCCATCAAATCCGTAGAACATCCACTTATGTTCTAAAACTGCTTCCTTATGTTTCTCCAGGATTGGATTAATACAAACTTATTGCATCTAGTGCAAAAAGAACATATGGTGTGGTACTTGACATCTTATGATTGACTCAACTGCCTAAGCAAGTGATCTGCCAATCATGCGCATCCCTCTCCTCTTTAGTCTGTAAGACACCTTTAGAGAGGGTGACTCCATCACCTGCAGGTACACCACCATGCTAGGAGTCATCTATTCTAAAAACCATTAGAATACTGTCAAAGTACCCACATTGGGAAACTACCCAAATCCAGATCTAAAACCATAGATCTAGAAACCAGAATGTCATATATTATATCCATATCCTGTCTGGAGAAACAACTGTGTGACGACCAAAGTACAACCGATCGTAGTATAGGAATTTTACTTCCTACTATGTGTATGTCATCCAAAAACCAAGACATCACACCCTACTACCTTCTTAACAGATCCATCCCCTATTCTGATGAAGTCAAACCCATGACTGTCACATCAAAATTAGATGATCAATCTCCGCTATAACTGCTCTAGTCTATAAATAGACATAAGCTACTTGCCCACTATGCTTCCGCTGCTCCCACTGACCACAACAACCCTCCTACCGGGTCTCATAGCCTGGAACAACAGTAGTGTCAAGTCTGGGTAGATAAGAACCTCCCTGTCACCGTCCTTGAGGCTACCGAAGTACCTCTCGGGTGTCTGAGGTTACCCACCAAATCTGCGGAGTGGCTAATGGAATGTCAAACCTGATTGAATCTTTAGGTCCTATTAAATTTTCCGTAATCGTTTACGGTTCTGGAATCACTTCCAGTTCTACCATACTCCCACTACTGTTTTCTGAAAAAATCCATTTTACTAAAACTGTGGCGAGTCAAGAACAATATCGCTATTGATCTTCCAGATGGTAGAAAGTCAACCCTCGTCATAGCCTAGGCCAACCCACAAACAGCCATTACAGAAACGTGCCCTGAGTTATCCAGAGTCTGGTTTTAAGCATAAGCCGGACAACTCACCTATATCCAATATAGAAACTTTGGCACTTATTTAATTGGAATCAGATTCTAATCATGCAGCTGTCTCCAGTGCATATCAACTTTAATGGAGAGAGGCTAATCAGCATTACTCAACTTAGGAATCCATCCAATTATGAGTAACCCGAAAGAGAAACAAGTTTCTCAAAACCATTACTATCATCTGAATACCAATCACAAGTATCTACATCTTCGATCTCTTTGAAGAATCCCGATACTTGCAACATCTGGTTCTCTACTTTATTCTTATACCCACAACTTCTCAAAACTTAGACCTTGTATTTCTACGAAACACTTGTCTAAATACCAGAGAAGTCATAAGTAAATAGAACAAAGTATGAGGACCTACCCCTTTGTCCTGATGGACACTGGACAATATACAATACTCTGTATAAGTCCGCTGAGTTGAATAACTCAAAACCTGTGCGTCGTAGGTTGAAAAATGTACCCTGGCGATTTCCTCAAATATCACCAATTACAACGAATTCCGATATAATGAGGATGATCGCCTAATTCCCAATAACTTCCTCCCACTCATCATCTGTAAAACCATACAGATATGAGAATGAAACCTGGTGAATACACACCCTGGAGTAAGTATCTAATTGGGAAAACAGTTTTCCATTAACAATGCACTGAAACATGAAAATGTTTCGTAGGGGTATCCTGGTATTCATAGTAATGCCTCTTCCATAATCTAATTCATGACTTTAACCGTATATTTCTTTGCCATCTCTCCAAATCCCTTTATATGTCTTTAGTCGTTACCTTCTGTACACCATCGTTAGGCTAAATGGTTTTCTTCCTTCCCTACCGTTCGGCACCAGCCTATGGTTTGGAAGAAGACTATCCAGTAAGCATAATAGGTGTACCCTCCTAAACCAAGGAGTACTCGCAACTGAGAGAAGGTGATGATAAAAGACAACTGAATAATACCTTATTCTTGCAAAGGTGAAATAGGAGTAGCGATGAAGTACGCGGTTTGGTCGTGAATGATAACAGTCGCAACTTACTTTGCCCTTTTTCTAATCCCTTTATTTTGTCTTTACATATTACCTTCTGTACACCCTACTTAGGCTAATTGGTTTTCTTCATTCCCTACCGTTCGGCACCTGCCTATGGTTTGGAATAAGACTTTCCAATAAGCGTAATAGGTGTACTCTCCTAAACCAAGGGGCCCTCGCAACCTGAGAGAAGGTGATAATAAAAGACAACTGAATAAACCAATTCTATTTCTCCTGAACCTTGATCCATCCTCGAAGGAGTCCCTTCGAGTTTGTATATAACCATACGATGGATCTATCCAATGGAAGTGGATGTCCGTAGTAATACGGGTGTTCTGAGAAATGCAAAGGGTAGAAGAAGGAGTTGCAATGACTTATGCAACTTAGACAATCCAAAAGCCAGTATTTTTAAGAAGGTTCGGTCAACTTGGTCCCTGAGTCATAGTCTAGGGTCGGTCAAAGGTCGCTGCCAAAGAGAGAGAGAAAAGAAACACTCTGCGTGCACTCTAACCTAGATCAGAATGGTTATCACTTTATCTAATCCGGAAACCTCCTACTGTACTGTCAAATTCTCCCCCAAACCTGAAAGAAGAATCAATCGGGATCACCCGAAGAGTAAACCAACTCATCAGTGGGAATCGGGATCCAACTCTCATCGCATGATAACGTGACGGAATCCACTCGCGTTATCACACTCCAGAAGGTATGCGCATGCCTGGCAAGTTTCAGTTTCTTTAGAAACTCCCGATATGATTTTTACCCCATGCTCTTATGATCGTGACTAAGGGCCAACCCATCATAAGTCACATGTCAAGTTCTTCCCATCATTATCTTGTTAATTTGAACCCACCCGTACTCGCCCTTGACTAAGGGCCAACAAGGCTGTACGACTGTCCCAAACCAACGCATCTATCTATGCAACATATGAACACCCCAGCAGCTACCAATCACTATGTCCTAGCTAAGGGCCAGACCAACATAGCTTGAATACTACTGACCATTCATATGAAATGACGGAGGGCTACGGCTGGTTTCTGGCGAAAAACCTTTAACGTAATGAACTTGATCTCGTTGAAGGAACCTGATAGCTTTTTATAAAATATAGTGGCGAAAACCTTTGCTAAAGAGGTCACTCCCGGTGAAGGGATCTCGGCTCTTTCCTCGTGGAATGAGGTGCAGGATATTCCACTGAATACCGCGATGCAAAGCAACATGTAATCGACTATAGTGAAGTTATTACCCTGACGCAAACTTCTGCCCAAGGGGTCAGTCTCGGTAAAGGGATATCGGCCCTTGCCCCGTCGAATGAGGTGCAGGATATTCCAACCGAATACCACTATGCATAACAAAAGGAAACATCTTTGTAATAACACTTTTTAAATTGTTCCAACAACATCCAAACAGGTTTGTTTTTCTTTGCATTGATCAAAATCAACGCAGTCCCATCAAATAATCACACCAGAAAAGAACGAAAATAAAATGTACGTATATGCCATCCGCATTCGTCACTGGGTCCCGTCATCACCCGTTAGGTTACTTAACTAACGACAGAGCGGGGACTGAACTAGCGCGGGTGTAAAACATATACAACATCTAATAGTATATAAACCAATATACAATAATCGCTCCAGGCGTGATAATATGCAACATTACAGAAAAGTAATAAGTATCACAGAACAATACAGATAATCTGGGATCCCCGAGTTTCACAGAGCCGCTGCTGAAACCGACGTTCCCCTGTCGTGTGGATAGCCTGTGCAATGAAACCTAGACCCCTACGGGTGCGGTAAGTTACCCGCCAAAACCTGAAGCGAGGCAGCCCCCTACAGCATAGTGAATGGACCACCCAGCACTTCACGGAATCCGGTAGCTTGAGCACCCCTCCTTAGGTCAACCTGTACCCCCTACGAGTGCGGCGAATAGTCTGCCAATTCTAGAGTGGGGCCCCTCTGCCTCTCAAAGCCATGAGATGCGGTCCCGTTGCCCTCCCGAACCCGGCTATCCGTGCACTCCGTCGCGGGGCAGAACCTAGTACAGAAATGAAAAATAGTACAACAGGTACATCGACCGCAACCTGGTCGTGCCCCAAAAGAATATTATACAACAGGCAGTGACGGCAGTCCACATGTTGGACGCTCGCCCCACAATATCAAATGTACAAATAAATCCAAACTGCACTACCATTGCACACTGCTATCCACCACGACAAATCCGCAACATCACAGCACAACACAGAACATCAACGCGAATGTCACGTTCGCAAACCCGTCTAAAAGAACTATAGCAATCAGACGCGGTTTACCGATCAAATGACATTCACGGTCGGAGATATAATGTAAGCACTGTAAACTAACACATTTAAATTTCGATCGACTAAATTTCCCGAAGTGGGCCCCACGCAAATCTGCTGTACAGTAAAAAACACTGGGCCCAAATAAACAGTTCCAGAAACCACAATTTCCAACATAGAATCCACTGTAGAAAGTTGAGTGAGTGATCTCACTTTCCTGCGGCGGATCCGCGGCCAAACCCTAGCTTGGGCCGCGGATCAGCGGCGGAATAGTGGAATCGCTTCCTCGAATTTCTACAGTATTCCTCAAAAACCCTGCTTGATTTTCTGGTATGGTCAAATTGACATTTGGACCAGTTTGAAAATTAACAGAAACTTTAAACTTGAAAATTGTAGTTTTTGAAAATCCGTTCGATCGATCTTTTAAACGTGTTAGCACAAGTTGGTAAAGCTTAATGGCGTGGCTCTGATACCATGTAAGTCTACGGTAGCGCCCCGGCCGTCTTCCAGACGCCAAATGCGGAACAAAAACTTTTATAACTGGCGCTATCGCATACAAAAAACCCGGATCTGCCATTAACGCTAAACTAACAATCTACAAAGAGGGAAGAAAGGTTATACCGAACGATCCGAGTCCTTCGTTCTTTAACCATCATCCCACGCTCCGTTGCGGCTGCTCCGATCTCGTCGATCTCCGATCTCCTCGTCAAGGTGGCACCACATCGTCGGATCTTTAAACGGGCTCCCGCCTCTGACTCGAGGCAACTCGGTCGTCAAGTTTGCTAAAAGAGACGACCAAGATTGATGTAAAGAATGAGTGGAATACTTTGTCTCGCTTCGTCCAAAACCATGGATGAACGGTTAATAAAGTTGCCGTAGGAATCGGGTGATGGAATGAAATGAGCTGTGAAATTCCATACACCCCAAAATCTATCATATCTTTTTAGCAAATGAAACATCAAGTGAGAGTCTGAGAGAGAGGAGGGGCCGGCCATATATATAAGGAGAGGGAGGTGATCGTAGGAGCAAAGAGGGTGACCACAAGGATAAAGATCTTTAACAAATATCTATCATGCAAACAAAAGGAATTAATGGTAAAGGGTGCTCATAAAACACATCATCAAAAAACCATTAATGCACTAATGAGTCATGAAGCCTAGTCATCATCTAGAAGCTCCTAGAACCTTCCACACACTCATGACTCACCTCAGAGAAGAAAAGATAAATCCGCATTTAACCGAATGTTAAATACGGCTGATAGAAAACTGGAAACTGGCAACTTCCAAAAGTGATCCTGAAACGAATTTCAGGATAACCCCGTAACTGTATAAATATACCCGCATTTGTATTACGACCGAATACAGATGCAACTGAGACAAAGATATTATATCCACTCTGTATAATACATGGATCCGGCTTAAACCAAAGCCCACCAGTATTATCTGCCCGAAAAATAACACGTGCGTAAACGCACGTGCATTTTCCGAACCCTGCCATAAAACCATACGGCCTCTACAACGTTTCGCCCGAACTTGGGAAACTGTCTGTGGGGGACTCTAATGACTCGTCAGTACCCTGGCAGTGGGTTTAACCACAAACCGTCAGCGGCACTAGCTATGCGTAACGGCTGCCCATGGACTGACCTCAAGGGAGGCTGATGAGCGAACTCATCCAGAAACCCTACTGAGCCTAACAGTGACAATGTATATACAGTCCGGTCCGTTCGTCTATGAGTATCGCATATCCGGCCTAGGGGGCTAGTAACGTCAGACCCCCAATAGCTGTATAAGTCGTGTCGGAGACAAGCCCTGAACACCCTGAGATACTACTGGAGTACCTACCAGTAAATCTCACCTGCCTTGGCCAAGGACTTGGTGTAATGGCTTTCCTAGACACAGCGCGACCTCCACCCCCAATACCGGGAGAGACGAATCCCCTGCCGATCCGCTCACGTGCCTCCATGTGGCTCGGGACTGTACCCAAAAACTACCTGTTTGCACGACTCCTTTGAGCCGTGGTAGGGTAGAAATCAAAGCACAGTGGGAACTCACACAAGACAAATGACGACCTCAGGTCGATGAACTAACCTGTACACATGTCACCAGGGAACTGCAATCTGACGATATGTATAATACCAACTAGCAGATTCCCGGCGAGTCCTGTCCGGTGTACTCATAACCCAATGAGCACCTGTATACATCTTAGGTGATCCAACTGACACCAGTGGCTTGTGAGACCGGCCACCGCCCCTCGTCGGGGTCTCGACTGTATACACTAGTCTACTCCGGAGTATCGATGCCCTGTCTCGAAACTCCCACGACTAGGGACCACAATTAAGGATATGCTTATAGACCACCCAACTCTCACTTATATGATCGCCATCATACTGTTGGTAGTCAAGCAAGATCCTAAGGGATCTATCAAAGTGTAATCGTGATCAGTCACCTGAACCTATACACGACTGATAAAGGCAAACCAGATAGCATACTATCATCTCGAGTAAGACTGTCCTACCGGTATAGGTCCTCCTCAATCATTGCAATCACGTACCTGTGATCCAATAATTGACTTTGAGGGCACTATATCCAACAAATATCATATATATCATATATATATTATGAAGAATAATTAGTGAGCTAATGATATTAGTTAAGATATAATTATATCACATTATTAAATCAACACCTGATTTAATAATCCGGTTATATCATATATGACCGACTAATATCATTTATCTGTGTATCGCATTATCAAATCAACACTTGATTCGATAATCTGGTTATATCACATATAACCTAACTTGATAACAGACAACTGCCAGATTACAATACGGTATCATATACTCGTATTTAATCTGGCCCCCGCACATATCAGCATATGTGCTCTACTCCGTTTTTCTTGAAGCGTGAAACTTCTGTGTGGGACTCTAAAGACTCGTCAATACGCCAGCAGCAGGTGATGATCACATCAGTCACCCACAAGCCGTCAGCGGTACTAGCTGGACGTAACGGCTACCCAGGTATTGAGCGATATGAAGATCAACGAGCAAGCTCATCCATACCCTCCATGAAGCCTATCAGTAACACTACCGTACAGTCCGGTCTCTTCGTCTGATATGTCGCATATCATTTCTAGGGGTGGTAAACGTCAGACCCCAGTAACATGATAAGTCATGCCGATGTCTGGCCTATAACGGTTCGAGAAACTACTGATAACTCTTATCAGTAAATCTCAGCAGCAGCCCTGGCCAGGGACTTCCAGTTATAGCCAATCGAGCATAGCGCAACATCAACCCCCAATACCGGAAGAGACGAAACCCCTCGTATCGCTCATTGCCTCCATATGACTCGGAACTGTACCCAAAATCCACCTGTTTGCACGATTCCTTTGAGCGTGGTAGGGAGGAAATCAAAGCACAGTGGGAGCCACACAAGACTCTATGACGATCTCGGGTCTACAGACTAATCTGTACAGTGTCACCAGAGGACTGCTATCTGATGATAGGTATACTACCAACTAGGAGTCATCGGCGAGTCCTGTTCGGTGTACCCATTCTCCAATGAGCACATGTGTACAATCTTTGATGTCACACACCAGTGGTTGTGGGATCAACCATCGCCCTCTAAGGGACAAGAACCGTATACACTAGTCTACTCTGGAATATCGATGCCCATGTCTCGACATCCCCTCAACTAGGAACTGTTTATAGGATGTACTTTTGGACCACCCAATAATGGCATATAGGGCATATATATTCCTAACAAAACCGATACGGCACACGAAGTGCTCATAGGTTAGAACCTATAGCCCACGCATGCAAGAACAACCAAATAACCCTCAGCGTTGACGTACAAACGTCCAACGACCGTGTCCAAACTCAAGTACCAAAACCAAGTTTTCACAAATTGGAAACCCGAAATCAGCAACCTAGAAAAACACTCCCAGATTCTATCCTAAGTGAAATTAGGAGATTTTGCATATAGGGTAGGTCTCTACATCAGATAACAGAGCTATGAACCAAAATCCACACCAATTCATCAAGACCAGGCCGCAAATGCGGCCTGGGGGATTAAATCTGCGGCCATAATAAGAAGATAGGGGCTCGGGTTTCTGGGGTAAATTTGTGGTGGCCTGCACACCTCTCTGTATTGGGAACTTATTTTATAGAGCTCTCGGATCATAGCAGATTCTACAGAGTCATCAAAAATCGTAAAAAACCGATGTCGGGAAAATTCTAAATTCGTATTTTAGGGTTCTAGTCTCAAGTCTGTCAGAATATTATCACTAATGATTTAGGGTCACTAACTAAATCTCAATTACATCTCTACAACTCAAATCATCCACTAAAATCATCCTAGAAATTTCCAAGATCACTAATCTAACTTAATCTGACTCTAAACACAACTAGGAGGTTAAGAAGCTAGATAAATTGAAGGAAAGTGAAGGGTTTACCTTTTGGAGCAACTGAAGAAAATTCCAAGATGGTTCAAAGTGCTCAAAATCCAAACTTGAGCTTGTTATGGGGTGTAGGATGAGATTGTGCACCTTTTTGTGAAGGAAGCCATGGGTTTTGAGGTGGCTTTTGAGATGATTCTCATTGGGTAGTGAGGGTGGAGGATGAGGTGAAGGAGATGAAGATGAAGTGAAGAAAGAATAGGAGCCATGGTCAAAGATAAACCTTCCCCCCCCCTCTCTTGCCCATGCCCTCTTGTCCCTTCTCACAAAATATCTTTCTTTTTCTTTTCTTTTTGCTTTTCCCTTTTTCCTCTCACACCTAAAACCAAAAGTCCACAAATACAAATGAACCATGCATGAAACAAAAATACAATATGTCATGGTGCACTAACCACGGTTATAGAAAAGATGGATTTGACTTAAAGCATGATTAGTAGTATACTAATTAAGTTTAATATAAACTTGCATATAATTAATTGCATAATAATTTATAAAATATCCAAATCCAATAAATGCCTTAATAATTAATAATTCATATTAATATCCAAATATTTTCCAAATATTGGTATATAATTATACCATTCTACGAAAACCTCAAATTCATACTCGAATAGTTTTCGTGAAATTTATTATTTTATTATTTAAATTCCAAAAATATTATTTTATATTTCTGAAATGTTACAATCTCCCCCCTTAAATAAATTTGGTCCCGGAATTTAAATTTAAACCCCCAAATACTAAAACATTTCAGTAATCAGTCAAATCAACGGGGCTCCGAAATCATGGAATACTCAAATATAACACAACGCATCGTGTGCGCATGAAAACGAGTGCGAAACTCAAAATCGAAACTCCGTCAAGCGTCACACAATCATAGGAGTTATAATGGAGATGCAAGTCTCGAAATCCAATGCTATTCTCAAATATACTATAATCAAGATTATAATACGTATATAGTACGCATTCTTGTAAAACCCTCTAAAAGCTGAATAAAAACACAAGCAAAATTCTTTCCAAATCGCCGTGCGATGCGTAACTCACGGTACAAGTGGCGGACGCTCATTTTGTAAAGAAATAGATATATCTCTATATATGTTTTGCTCAAAATATACGTCCCGCTTTTTTTTTTAAATATCTCAAAAGGTTCTTCTTGTAAAAGTTTGTGTCCCTATGGGCACATAGGAAATAGCGAGACTATAGCTCCTTATTGAAAAGCTCTTGGTAAATACTGATGCATGCAGAAATACTCAGGTACTGTCCTCAGACCAGTCCTGCTCGGCTACTATATAATATAGTACCTATCATAAAAATTTGATGCTCATAGTTAAATCAGCCTCAAAAGGCGTATCCAATATCACGTGCGTCTGGTGCGCACGGAAATCCAAGTCAAATCCAAGTGCCACGAATGTGCACAGAAGCAAAAACTAAGTGCAACTGGTGTGCACGAAAACATCTGTCAAGCACAACGACACGCATGACAACAACATCAAGTGCATCTAGAACGCACGGAAATCTCAATCAAGTGCAACTAACATGCACGAATAAAAATCTCGATTAGGTGCACCCGATGTGCACAAAATCACATCCCATGCACCCAGTGTGCGCGAAAATCTAAATCAAGTGCGTTAGGTCTGCACAAAACATCTAGTGCAACAGATGCACGAAAACAATATCAGGTGCACTAGGTGCCTGAAAACTCGTCAATGTCTCAAAAGCGCATAAAAATGACATCAAGTATACCAAGGTGTATAAAATCATAAACGTGTGCAACTACGTGCACAAAACCCATATCAATGCACTGCAAGCACATATGAACTATACCGAGTGCATAAGTCAAGTCAAGTGCATACGACATGCACGAAGTCAAAATCGACAGTATCAAAATACACAGAATCACAAATACGTGCAGCCAAGGTGCACGAAAACATCCATCACGAAACCAAATCATCGAAACTCAAAATCCAACGATAGAAGCGTGATACTCAGATCATTAAACGCAAATTGCATAAATGACATTGAGGTACACCTCCTTCAATGTCGAAAAATGCCGGTGCGCCCCATGCTGGCAGAGCAAGAACATCCACTTGCTTCCTGCTCACGGTCTTGCGTCCTCTGTCTCTGGGTCCTTGTTTTCTCTATGGATTACCAATCCCATAATATTTCTGCTCATCAGCCCGGTTAGGTGTAATGATGGAAACGGATCCGCTCTAGCACTCCTCTGATCATCTCTTGGCCAATTAATATGACCATTCGCAAGGTAGCACGTTACTGATGGCGGCATCTGGCCCTCTGAATATGCGCGATACAACTGATCTTGGGTGCAAATCCTTATCGCTATGGCATCCTAGCAAAAACCTGCTTATGGTCTTTTCCGATCTCACCTATGCCGAACTGTACGGAGGTTGGCACTCTTTACTAAATCCTTTTCTCATTTCCGGACAGTTGCAAACTCATCACGACTTTCCTCTAGAATTTGGCCGTATCCAACGCCTCTGTATACATATCAATTCTCTGGTATCAACGGGGAGTAACAATAGCTCGTTAATATCTCGCACGAACTTCTTATTCCACATGTCTTCATTATCGTCCACTTCGAAATCTCGTCTTGCTGGCTACGTACCGCAATTCATTCTTAGATATAGTTAATCCGGAGTCTCTCACAAGAACTCGAAGTTACGAACTCTTTATCTTCAACACTCTGTGGAAGATATCTAGCCGATCACGTCCTCGGGAACTCATCCCAATCATCGGAGGAATACGCTTCATTCGCCCTTTCTCGATCAATTCACAACACGTCTGGGTGAGGTCCTTCTATCTGAAGCTGGTCAACATACTAATCTCGCATCAGAGCATCCAACGAACAATGTCCTCTCATGATCGATTTACTCTAGATTTGAGTAAGATCCTTCAAACTGGAATTCTTCAACTCAACTGAGCCTGCGTCGACGCATCCAATTAGACGAATCATCTTAGTCACTCTATTCAAGATGAACTAGCGATCTTCTGTCACATCCCTGCCTGTAAGTTCCTGTGGTTTTAGCTTATAAAACTCTGGAATCGACATCCCATCAATCTCAGCAATAGCTGGGTCATCTGTCTGCACGGTAGACAACGTCATGATCTCTGGGGTAGGCTGTACATCAACAGTCCTCACAATCTGGCAGCCTCTATCAATGGCCCGACCATCCATTACAGATCCAAACAATAAACCGATATGATCCTACGCCACCAGAAGAATATCATGGTCAGTCCTCATCCGTGACGAGCTCGTTCTGACCGCATCTCTAGCAGCAGCTCTCTCTGCTCTCGTAGCCATGGTGACAGGAACCTCAAGCAAATACCGATGAAGATAGATCATAGGAATGAGTGGAAGTGATAGGTCTGAAATGGAAATATGATCATAGGAAAGAATGGAATCGATGGGAATAATGATCATAGGAACGAATAGAATCACGGATCTCAGGAAATGTACATCCTTAGGTCACTTAAGTGGAGCAGCGTGTCGTAAGTATGCCGCGGAACATACACACGGTACGTCACTCTACTCAAGTTACCTACTCCATCAACCAAAGTCAACCTACAAGGCGAAAACTCGGGTCCCAAAAAACCCCTTAGTCAAGTCTAAGTTCCATAAGGTAAAGCCTAAACTCGAACCAAGGTTAAACCTAACGCTCTGATACCAAATTTGTCACGGCCCGGAATTGGCATGTGACCGGCACGAGAATTACGTGAAGTCTATAAGAGCCCGCCGTAATTCAAGTAAGCCGAAGCCCAGAAATCTAAACCTTTTTGTGGAAAATAATGAAGGTGCAGTTTTGAAACATCGGCATAAAAAATTCAAGCCTTCTTTTAAAATATAAGCAATATCATATGAAAACACAACAGTTTACATACTATCTTTGAAAACATTTTCGTCCTTGAAATTTGGGCAGTACCTCCCTTGTATATTTTGATCCAAAACCATATACATGCAATGAAATAAGCATCCCCAAGCGGGAGCTAGCTCTTCGCCAATTGGCGGAATCACAACCACACAATAAAGCATATTATATACGACGCCCTACAGAGAAGATCAATCACAGATGAAAGTAAAGCAGACCAAGACATCATCAAACTCAAATAAGAGACAAACACCCATCTCACACTAAGTCTCGAGAATATACAAGTCTGTGTCTAGGTCTACCAAATATACATAGTCTGGTTTCTAGTTGCTGGAGCTTTAACTAGATACAATAGAAATAAATAGGTATAAGGGTGGTCATGATCCAAATGTGTATCCCACCTACAATTGCAAAACACCCTGAAGAAAGCTGTGTGTCAGCGAGCCGCTACTGATCCGAGCGGTTGAACCTGCAAGAAAACTGTGGCACAACGGGGGTGAGTTGCCAACTCGTGAGTAGAAAATATCAGCAGGTAAAAATTGAATGAACAACGATCCCTAGGTCATACTGTAACATGAAGGTAATACTATGGTATCTAGGGTGATCGTGTATGCATATGCATCAACAACAATGTCGTGCCAGTAATCAGTATGTAATATCCAGTCATATGAAATATATGCATGTATACATGTGTGTCATCCAACGTGTGTCCATCAACGACACATCAATCATCATGAAACCTGAGTGACCAACATCAGCATACGAAAATATCATAAAACCAGTGTCCAATATCGACACGTAAATCATCATATCTTAGGCGCCGCGTCCTCGAATCGGCCCTCATATCCATCTGATCTCACGACTCCGGTCGATATCCTCCGGATAACCGCCGAGCCCAAACTATCACCAGTCGGTAGTGCTCCCCTGCCGGGCTCATCATCTATCTATGTAAGTCGATGTCGCACACCCCGCGGGTTCACGGGGAGGTATAATACGCAAAAAACAATTTTTACGTGCTTCGCAACACCGACTAAACTCCAAGATCTTTACTTGAACCTTAACTAACAAAACTTTTAGGAGGTTCTAACTACTATGAAGAAAGTTATACCTCCGTGTACTAAGTCCTTCGGTCCTTTTTCTCCTCCTCCTCTTCTTGAGCTCCTCGAAGAGTGTATGGATCGCTCTTGATCGTCGGCCTCCTCGCGTCAAAGATGATCCACCCGAGAGTGTGTACTTTGAGCGCCTACCTCTAAACTGAGGTAACTAGGATACCTAGTATGCTAATCTAAGTAGCATAGAAGATGTAGAGAGTGATTATGGATTGATTAGTCTCAAGAACTCTTAGTTTCTCAACTCATAAGACAATTAGGGTTTGAGGAAGAAGAAGAGAGCTTGGAGGAGAGAGAGAGTGATGAGGATAGAATGATATGAAGATGGCTAATTGTGATGACTATGAAGCAAATAATAATTCAACAATAATAATAACATAATGCACCATGCCTCAATAGTCATCCATGAGTCACTAAGTAGCCATGCTTCATTTATTGTAAATCAACACCTCATACCTCCACCTCATTAACCATTTAACAAAATGGTTTAAACAAGAAATGAGGTGACTTCTTCTAGAAGCATTCTTGCACAATTACAAGAATACCCCTCACCGTATATACATACCCGTGTCCATAGTTTGAAAAATACGAATACAAAGAGACGAAAATAATCCAATAATCTAATACTAGGATCCGGCTTAAACCAAAGCCCACTAGTGTTATCCGTCCGAATCATGATCCGTGCACAAGCACACGTATATGATCGAATCCTGCCGTAAAACCATACGGGCTCTACATCGTTTCGCCCGAAGCAGGGAAACCCTCTGTGTGGGACTTTAAATACTCGACAGCACGCAGGCAGTGGGTTTAACCACAAGTCCGTCAGCGGTACTAGCCGCACGTAACGGCTGCTCAGGTATCTGTCGATAAGAAGGCCGATGAGCAAACTCATCCGAACTCCTACTGAGCCTATCTGTGACAATCTCCATACAGTCCGGTCTGTTCGTTTAAGATACTCGCATATCGGGCCTAGGGACGGTGACCGTCAGACCCCTAATAGCAATAAGTCGTACAGGGTTGAGCCTAAAACACCCTAAGAAACTATTAGAGTACCTACCAGTAAATCTCGCTTGCCCTGGCCAGGGACTTTGTGTAATGGCTTTCCGAACACAGCGCGATATCAACCCCCATACTGGGAGAGATGAATCCTATATAACCACTACTGCCTCCCAGTGCTTCGGGACTGCACCCAACCACTACCTGTTTGCATGACTCATTAGAGCCGTGGTAAGGTAGTGATCTAAGTACAGTGGGAACACACTCGAGATGAATAGTGATGTCAAGTGTTGGAAACTCACCCGCGCGCGCAAAAGCGTGTGTTTTGGAAACGGATATGATTTTAAGGAAATGGAATGCGCACGCGAGATCGTTCTCGTTTTAAAATTTATAAACCGCAAGTGCACGGCGCGTTGTAGCAAGTCGGCAGGTACGGGTCGATCCGCAGGGAATTGTGTATTAGGTCTTGTGATTTAAGGTTCAACAAATAACGAATGGTTGGTTTTGTCACTAAAATAAAGAATACGAAAACAAAGAAAAGCAAGCAAAGAAACTAAGAAAGAAGTGGTTGTGGCTTTGGCTCGGAAGGTCGAATCGCGACGATTCCTTCGACGCTCCCTTGATCATGAGTTGTCCGTCCTTACGTTGATCCCGGCATGAAGCATGACTTGTCAACGCGGTTGCGAAGCACAAATCATCAAATTCCTATAATCGATGCAAATACGAAACGATTCCGTTACGTTCACTTACCGTTTGTATGTCCAAACTTGAGGTATCAACACTAAACACAAGGGTTAGCAAGCATATGACAACATCAAAAACACAAAGTAGTGAGTGAAAGCAATTAATTTTAGTGTTAAGTGTGCTAAGTGTTTGTGATGGTATATGGTATATGAAACCAAGAGATTTGTCAAGTCACTTAATCATAAAATACCACATCCAAACTTAGCAAACTTAACACCAAATTGATTCTAACCTTAGGCTTGCAAGATGGGGTTTGTGAGGAGAATATGGTGTGTGATGAGGTTACAAAGTAACCATGGAATCAACATACCATATCAACCCATCCAAGTTACAATACTAAGTTTAGAATCAAAATTAAGCACTTAAACAATCATAAGAGGAGGAGTAAGCAAAGCCTTTTATCTGACTTCCTAACCATAACCACAACCAAAAAAGATTAGTTAAGCATGATAAAAAGAAGAAAAGCAAAGCATGTAAAGAAAAGAAGCAAGTAATAAAAGAAACAATAATATTATTAACACTTGAAGAAGAGGTACAAGATATTGGTAACTTGTTCAACCTCCATAATGAAGCTCTCAAGAGAAAGCTTCAAGAAGGAAGAAGAAGAAGAACCCAAGTGATAGCCCACTCACTCTCAAGCCTAAACCAAAAACAAAAGAAACTAAGAAAATGTATATACTATGTGAGACCCCTTCCCTTACTCACTGATCTGGCATTTATAGGCACCAAAAAAAGATTAAATAAGTAATAGAAATAAGGTGATGTGACTGCAAGGATAGGACAGTGAAAAGATGGGGACAAATGGGGTAAGGGGGCCCGCGAGCTCGGATCACATGAGGGTGTGGCCGGTTCAAATCCGAGCACATGGGTTCGTATTGATGTGGTTGTCTCATGTCAACTCCAATATCATCCTGGTGCTGTTTGTTTTCTTCGTAGAAGCTAGTATTGTACCCAGTAGTTTTGGAGGGAAATCAAACCATTAACTCACATCACAACTTTTTGCATTTATTACCCATCACACTCACATGTGCCCACTAGTTGCACAATTCATCATTTGTGTGCGCCAAGGCAGCCCCACCATGGTCCAACCCATCAAAGAGTCATGTGCACACTTGTATGTGTTGGACCAAAATTGTGTGCATACGTTTATTTTGCAAAAACTCTTTGGATCTCGGTCAATTTTCTGTTCTGTTTGCATTGTCGGCTCCCAAACGTTATATCCGTGATTTTGAATGTGTTTCCAGTATTTTACCACGAACACCTGTAATCTATGATTACTGAGCAGACACTGGTTAGAAGTACTGATAAATAACAAAATAGATCCTGAATGAAGGTATTAAAAAGCAGTTTTCAGTGATGAACAAATACCCCCAAACTTATCTTTTTCTCGTCCCGAGCAAAACAAAAAATCCTAGCCTCACTTTCGCAGGGAATGCGATTGCACTGAGCGCGTGCAACAAGCCGTTAAATCTCTAGGTGTCCCTAGTAGGAGGAGTGTTATCTCCTGAGGGTTTTCAGCGGATTACACCCACAAAATCCAGTCAAGTTAGCATCGTGGAGAAACTGTTGATTCTAATCTTAAGGTTAGAGATCAAAGTTAGAAGTTCTATTACCCAAGTCAGAAACGTTAAAACCCTATTTTCCACACCTCGCAATTTGTTTAACATAAGCTCATACGCGTCTTTACGTGATTGTGCAGATAGTGTCCATAAGGTTTTAAGAACTTTGATTAGGGTCATCATGTCATAATTACAGACCATGATAAACTTCTGAAGAATCACACGAGTTTGAAAGGAGTTAAGATTTTCTCAAGTTTTTTGTTCTCAAGTTAGGTTTCAAGTCAGAATTTCAATCGTTTTTAACAGAGAACCTAAGTCTTATTCTTCACTCTTACCTTTCACCTGTTGTTGTTCATACACATCCTTCATTATCGTGCAAAACGTCTTAATAAATACAAACCTTCATATCTCCGTGAAAAAAACTGTTTTAATAGAAAACTCGTCTTCACCAAGATTATTCTCCCACAAAGAACCGTGAGGACTTTTAACTCGGAGAGAACACTTGCTTAGCTTGTTTTATTTGGCGATTGGAAACTTAGCGAGTTTTGGGTCAATGACTCCCAAACCAGATGGTTTTAGGGCATTAGGTGTGGAGACACCCCAAGGACTTAATTACCCAAGTTACCAAGGCCACAAAACAAAAGACTCATTTTATTTTAAAATATTCTGAACTCAGTGAAAACGGAGATATAGCCAGCTTTTTCTTTTAAATCCGAAACCTTACATATGGATAAGGTGTGTAATTACTCCAACAAGGTTTCAGATGAATTATTTTTCAGACTTATAGCTTATGTTAAAACCTCAATAATATCCTTCATATTCACCTTACTTTATGAACTATTCTTGGTATTACTTAACTCAGAACAAACCTGTTTGATCCTAAAGATGTTTATCAATTTTAAAAGTTTACAAACATGTCAGACTTTCATCACATTCTCAAAAACATACGACACATGTAAAGTGTTTATAAAAGACGTATATCAGCTATGGTTAAACACAAAGGAGGGTTATTTTTCGGGTCGTCGGTTTCACAAAAAGGATTTAGTTATTTCTAACCTATCAACCGAACCGTCAGACTTCGAATCTAAGTTCCCCCACTAGCTAACATGAAAAAGTTTTTATATTTTAGGGATTTTTTTTCAATTTTTATGGGTTTTTTTTATTATGTATGCAATGCAGAATATACAATATACACATGATGCAGCAAAATAAATGCAGTGCTCACCCCCAAACCTAAGTTTTACGATGTCCTCATCATTGCCCCTGTCTCCGGTATCTAGACTTAGATATCAGAGTGAGAATTTTATTCAAAGAAAGAGAAAAAAAACCTAAGACTAACTATAATATTTACATGTTAAAAGACTGGGTTAGTCCAGAAATTAATACCAGCCATTTAAAGATTTTGTCTATATAGTGCAATGGCTGGTAAAAGAATATGTATATACAAAGAAAAAAGAAAAAGAAAAGGTATAAGTTAGATGTTAGTGAAGGGCATGGGCGTGTAAAAGTAGGGATCGGAAGATGTTGAAAATGAAGATGAAGTTTTGAAGAGGTTAAAGAATTGTTTCCTGGATGAATTGAATGTTCATAAAGCACATGTTGAGTTCCGAAGCCAGGTTCATTTAAAAATTGGAGTTCATCCGCAAAAAGTTCAGCAAAAGAAAGATTCTTAGGATGTTCCCAAATTGATCCTGACTCAAACACACCTAGAATATCAAGTTCATCCGCAAAAATTTCCTCAAAACTTGATATGAAAGAATACTTTTCAATGTTGTCTTCATCCCTATGATTTTTCACAATCCTATTCTTATCATTATGGTTTTCTAACTCTCCCATTACCATTTCTTCCTCATCACATTCATAAATGGGTAGGTATATGTCATCCAAAAAAGTAGGTTCACACACTAACATTTCTTCCGAAACAATATCACTAGGTGATACAAAAATTGTGGGTTCCTGATCATTGATCTCTTCTGACAATCTATCCAAACCATACCCGTAAAAATCATAAGATTCCTCCTCTAAAATTGGAATGCAAAAATTAGTCGGAGGTTTTTCTTGTGTGTCCTGATAACACTTAGTCAATTCAATTGCATCGTCATTTATGAAATCATCAAAATTCAATTGATCATTTATCTCACTCGGGTGACTTCCTAAATGACGACATTAACACTATTGGGTTCCAATTGACTGTGTTCACTCCCTAAAATCCTTACAGCTAAATGTTTCGCGTGTTCCTCTATTCTAGCCAATGATTGAGGTTGAGCAAGAAACAATTGCTCAGACTGTTGTATGCACAGGGCTAGCGTAGAAGCTGATTGATTCTCGACCGCAGTCATTACTTCAATACCCTTCTCTAAAGTGGTCAACCTAGCATCCATCTCACTATCATACCCTAATGATGTGTCAGTTGTTTCAGGTAAGGAGGATTGTGATGGTGGTGATGCTAAAGCAGTCAATCTGTCGATCTCTTTCTCTAAATCTTCAATCATTAGGTCTCTAATTGAAGTGGGACTGGATTCAAGAGTGTTAGGTCGGTGACCATTATCAAAAATCTGGGATGGTTGGTCACCCCCTAAGAAAGGACAGTTGTCATGAATGTGGGAAGATTTTGGCAATTTGAACAAGTGAATTAGGACTGGGTATAAACAAAAGAATAAGAATCATGAAAAATTGAATTAAATCGTGTATAACCCATATTAACAAGAATTCACAAATGTCACAAAAATAAAGAATGCCATACCCCTAGCAGTCTATGTTATGCTAGTCAACTAGACCTGCTCAAGAACCTAATTGTTGAAGTAAAACTGTGTCGAGAAACAGGCTCAAGATATACGGATCACGAAGCCAGGTAAGTGCAAGAGAGAAGGGGAGGTTTTCCAACGCTTTCGCGAAATTCCTTAATTAGATAACCATTTCTCTTGAACACTTGCCTAGACACCCCGTGAACGATATATCGTTAAGCGGTGTTCTAAACACAGTCAACTTCTCCTAATGAGCGCGAAGTCCTTAAAGTCAGAGTTCTAATTGATTTTAAATTACTGGGGGTATGCAAGAATGCAGTTGTGTGATTTGTGGGCTACGGAGAAAAGGTGATGAAATCCTTTACCGTATCTTGTTTGGTCTTTTTGCCCTTAAATCCGTATTAAGATGCAAATACGCAATCAATAAAAGAATTTAAGAAATCAAGCAATTTAAGCAATTCTTTTTCGTTTAAGTTTTAAGCGCTGCAAAAAAAATACGGTTAGTTCTCTATTCAATTGGTGGCAAGCTTGTGCGAAGAAACCTGCAGAAAATAGAATAGTGGAATGCGTTGGATTCAAGAGGAATGCGTTAGGTAATACGTATCGATGTGATTTGGTTAAAAAACCTTTGAAAGTGATCTGAGTCTTTGATTGTTCGCTTGCGCGGGTCAAACTATCCGGATTTTTGGCACTGTACATCACTAACGTCTTGAAATTGAGTTTGAGCCTCGCTCCACACGATCGCTGGTCGTAATTCCGTGAAAAACCTGAAATGTCGAAAATACGATATTTAGTGTCAAAATGCGAGATATATGCCCTAATTCCTGCACACTCAAAATTATAAAAATCAAACAATATCACTAGAGTACTAACAACACGCTGGAGATCACACAAGAACAAAAAATCAAAAACACCCTGAAAGGGCCTGCGAGCTCGGATGATTCATCAATGTCGCCGGTCGGATTCCGAGTGGTTGTGCTTGAATTTTGTGTGGCTCTTCTAGGTTATATTAGTATTCTAATAGTCTAACTTGATTTTTTTTGTTCAATCAAAGAGTGCTAGCAAGTCTGAAGGACAGAGAACAAGTTAGTTTCCAAAAAAATTCGTATTGTTAGTTTTGAAAAAATTGAGTTAAAAGTTAGTGAGTTAGTACGAACCAGAAATAACAATTCCTACTAATTACCAACTCTCCGGCAATGGCGCCAAAAACTTGTTGGAAACTCACCCGCGCGCGCAAAAGCATATGTTTTGAAAACGGATATAATTTTAAGGAAACGGAATGCGCAAGGGAGATTGTTTTCGTTTTAAAATTTATAAACCGCAAGTGCACGGCGCGTTGTAGCAAGCCGGCAGGTACGGGTTGATCCACAGGGAATTGTGTATTAGGTCTTGTGATTTAAGGTTCAACAAATAACGAATGGTTGGTTTTGTCACTAAAATAAAGAATACGAAAACAAAGAAAAGCAAGCAAAGAAACTAAGAAAGAAGTGGTTGTGGTTTTGGCTCGGAAGGTCGAATCGCGACGATTCCTTCGACGCTCCCTTGATCATGAATTGTCCATCCTTATGTTGATCCCGGCATGAAGCATGACTTGTCAACGCGGTTGCGAAGCACAAATCATCAAATTCTGATATTCGATGCAAATACGAAACAATTCTGTTACGTTCACTTACCATTTGTATGTCCAAGCTTGAGGTATCAACACTAAACACAAGTGTTAACAAGCATACGACAACATCAAAAACACAAAGTAGTGAGTGAAAGCAAATGATTTTAGTGTTAAGTGTGCTAAGTGTTTGTGATGGTATATGGTATATGAAACCAAGAGATTTGTCAAGTCACTTAATCTCAAAATACCACATCCAAACTTAGCAAATTTAACACCAAATTGATTCTAACCTTAGGCTTGCAAGATGGGGTTTGTGGGGAGAATATGGTGTGTGATAAGGTTACAAAGTAACCATGGAATCAACATACCATATCAACCCATCCAAGTTACAATACTAAGTTTAGAATCAAAATTAAGCACTTAAACAATCACAAGAGGAGGAGGAAGCAAAGCCTTTCATCTCACTTCCTATCCATAACCACAACCAAAGAAGATTAGTTAAGCATGATAAAAAGAAGAAAAGCAAAGCAAGTAAAGAAAAGAAGCAAGTTATAAAAGAAACAACAATATTATTAACACTTGAAGAAGAGGTACAAGATATTGGTAACTTGTTCAACCTCCATAATGAAGCTCTCAAGAGAAACCTTCAAGAGGGAAAAAGAATAAGAAACCAAGTGATAGCCCACTCACTCTCAAGCCTAAACCAAAAACAAAAGAAACTAAGAAAATGTATATACTATGTGAGTGTTGGAGATAGTGCCCTCATAGTCAATTATTGGATCGCAGGTACGTGATTGCAATGATTGCGGAGGACCTATCCCGGTAGGACAGTCTTACTTGAAATGATAGTATGCTATCTGGTTTGCCTTTATCAGTCGTGTACATGTTCAGGTGACTGATTGCATGTTACACTTTGATAGAGCCCTTAGGATCTTGCTTTACTACCAACAGTATGATGGCGATCATATACGTGAGAGTTGGGTAGTTTATATGCATATCCTTAATTGTGGTCCCTAGTCGTGGGAGTTTCGAGACAGGGCATCGATACTCCGGAGTAGACTAGTGTGTACAGTCGAGACCCCGATGAGGGGCGGTGACCGGTCTCACAAGCCACTGGTGTCTGTTGGATCACCTAAGATGTATACAGGTGCTCATTGGGTTATGAGTACACCGGACAGGACTCGCCGGGAATCTGCTAGTTAGTATTATATCTACCGTCAGATAGCAGTTCCCTGGTGACATGTGTACAGGTTAGTTCATCGACCTGAGGTCGTCATTTGTCTCGTGTGAGTTCCCACTGTGCTTTGATTTCTACCCTACCACGGCTCAAAGGAGTCGTGCAAACAGGTAGCTTTTGGGTACAGTCCCGAGCCATATGGAGGCACGTGAGCGGATCGGCAGGGGATTCGTCTCTCCCGGTATTGGGGGCGAGATCGTGCTGTGTCTAGGAGAGCCATTACGCAAAGCCCTCGGCCGAGGCAGGAGATTTGCTGGTAGGTATTCCAGTAGTATCTCAGGGCGTTCTGGGCTACACTCCGACACGACTTATACTGCTAATGGGGGTCTGACGTTACTAGCCCTCTAGGCGGATATGCGATACTCATTGACGAACGGACCGGACTGTATATACATTGTCACTGTTAGGCTCAGTAGGGTTTTCGGAGGAGTTCACTCATCGGTCTCCCTTGAGTTCGCTCCTCGGCCACCCTTGAGGTCAGTCCATGGGCAGCCGTTACGCATAGCTAGTGCCGCTGACGGTTTGTGGTTAAACCCACTGCCAGGGTGCTGACGAGTCATTAGAGTCCCCCACAGACAGTTTCCCAAGTTCGGGCGAAACGTTGTAGAGGCCGTATGGTTTTATGGCAGGGTTCGGAAAATGCACGTGCGTTTACGCACGTGTCGATTTTCGGACAGGTGATACTGGTCGGCTTTGGTTTAAGCCGCATCCGAGTATTATATTGAGTAGGTATAATATCTTTGTCTCAGTTGCATTTGTATTCGGTCGTAATACAAATGCGGGTATATTTATACAGTTTCGGGGTTGTCCTGAAATTCGTTTCAGGATCACTTTTGGAAGTTGCCAGTTTCCAGTTTTCTATCAGCCGTCTTTTAACATTCGGTTAAAGACGGATTTATCTTTTCTTCTGATATGAGTGAGTCATCATTCTAGAAGCTTCTAGAAGTGATGAAGTGGCTAATGAGTCATCTTGGCTTTAATGGTGCATTTATTAAGTGATGACTATGTTAATATGAGTCATGCTTTGAGTTTAACCATTTCTTGTTTAGCTAAAGATCTTTATGCTTGATATTTCTTCATGTTATTTATCATATGGTCACCCCCCCTCCTACGGTCACCTCCCTCTTCACTATAAGAGGCCGGCCCCTCTCTCTCTCTCATAGTTGTTGATTTCATCGGTTAGAAAAGATATGATAGTTTTGGGGTGTATGGAATTCACAGTTCATTTCATTCCATCACCCGATTTCCACGGCAACTTCATTAACCGATCGTCCACGGATTTGGACGAAGTGAGACAAAGTCATCTACTCATTCTCTACATCATTCTTGGTCGTCTCTTTTAGCAAACTTGACGATCGAGTTGCCTCGAGTCAGAGGCGGGAGCCCGTTTAAAGAACCGATCATGTGGTGCCACCTCGACGAGGAGATCGGCGATCGACGAGATCGGAGCAGCCGCAACGGAGCGTGGGATGATGGTTGAAGAACGAAGGACTCGGATCGTTCGGTATAACCATTCTACACTCTTTACAGTTTGTTAGTTTAGCAATAATGGCAGATCCGGGTTAAAGTATACGATAGCGCCAAGTTAAAAGTTTTTGTTCCGCATTTGGCGTCTGTAGACTGCCGGGGCGCTAGCGTAGACTTACAGTGGTATCAGAGCCTCACCATTTTGCTATACTAACTTGTGCTAACGCGTTTAAAACATCGATCCGACCGGAAATCGAAAACTACAAAATCCTATGCCGACAGTTTCTGTTGATTTTGAACAGTGTCAAAATTGATTTCTGGATGTCTTAAAAATCCGATCAGGCAATTTTAAGACCCACGACAAAATTTGGACTCGTGACTCCTCCAAGTTGCCGCGGAAGCGCGGCCAAACCCATGGTTTGGCCGCCCTTCCGCGGCCATGTGAGGAGCACGTGCTCCCAATTTTTGCCAGTGGGTTCTAATTGGGATTTTGGGGTTTTTGATATATTTATTTTTGGCCCAGTTTTTGTTACTGTTCACCAGTAAGCTGTGGGGCCCACTTTTTAATATTTCGTGTTTGGTCGATCGAAATTTAAACACGTTAGTTTACAGTGCTTACATTATATCTCCGACCGGGAATGTCATTTGATCGGTAAACCGCGTTTAACTGCTATAGTTCTTTTAGACGGGTTTGCGAACGTGACATTCACGTTGATGTTCTGTGTTGTGCTGTATTGTTGCGGATTTGTCGTGGTGGATAGCAGTGTGCGATGGTAGTACAGTTTGAGTTTATTTGTACATTTGATATTGCGGGGCGAGCGTCCAACTTGTGGACTGCCGTCACTGCCTGTTGTATAATATTCTTTTGGGGCACGACCAGGATGCGGTCGATGTACCTATTGTACTATTTTTCATTACTGTACTAGGTTTTGCCCCGAGACGGAGTGCACGGATAGCCGGGTTCGGGAAAGCAACGAGTCCGCATCTCATGGCTTTGAGAGGCAGAGGGGCCCCACTTCAGAATTGGCAGACTATTCGCCGCACTCGTAGGGGGTACAGGTTGACCCAAGGAGGGGTGCTCAATTTACCGGATTCCGTGAAGTGCCGGGTGTTCCATTCACTATGCTGGTGGGGACTGCCTCGCTTCAGGTTTTGGCGGGTAACTTGCCGCACCCGTAGGGGTCTAGATTTCATTGCACAGGCTATCCACACGACAGGGGAACGTCGAGTTTCAGCAGCGGCTCTGTGAAACTCGGGGATCCCAGATATCTGTATTGTTCTGTGATGCTTATTACTTTTCTGTAATGTTGCATATTATCACGCCTTGAGCGATTATGTATATTGGTTTATATACTATTAGATGTTGTATATGTTTTACACCCGCGCTAGTCCAGTCCCCGCTCTGTCGTTAGTTAAGTAACCTAACGAGTGATGACGGGACCCAGTGACGAATGCGGATGGCATATACGTACATTTTATTTTCGTTCTTTTCTGGTGTGATTGATTGATGGGACTGCGTTGATTCTGATCAATGCAAAGTTAAACAAACCGGTATACAGTTGTTGGAACAATTTAAAAAGTGTTATTACAAAGACGTTTCCTTTTGTTATGCATAGCGGTATTCAGTGGAATATCCTGCACCTCATTCGACGGGGCAAGGGCTGATATCCCTTCACCGGGACTGACCCCTTGGGCAGAAGTTTGCGTCAGGGTAATAACTTTACTATAGTCGATTACATGTTGCTTTGCATAGCGGTATTCAGTGGAATATCCTGCACCTCATTCCACGAGGAAAGAGCCGAGATCCCTTTACCGGGAGTGACCTCTTTAGCAAAAGGTTTTCGCCACTATATTTTAAAAAGCTATCAGGTTCCTTCAGCGATATCAAGTTCACTACGCTAAAGGTTTTTTCGCCTAAAACCAGCCGTAGCCCTCCGTCACTTCTTTTGGGTATTCAGTAGTATTCAAGCTATGCATTTTAGCCAAAGTTAAGGCATAGTGTTTGGTAGCTGCTGGGTATTCAATTGTTGCATAGATAGATGAGTTAGTTTGGGACAGTCGTTCTGCCGATTGGCCAAAGTCAGGGGCATGTGCGGGTGGGTTCAAATTGACAAGATAGTGATGGGTAGAACTTGGCATGTGACTTATGACATTTTGACCAAAGCCAAGGTTATAAGAGCATGGGGCAAAAACTATATCAGGAGTTTCTAAAGAAACTGAAACTTGCCGAGTATGCGCATACCTTCTGGAGTATGAGTAACGTGGATGCATTCCATCACGTTATCATGCGATGAGAGTTGGATCCTGATTCCCACTGATGAGTTGGTTTACTCTTCGGGTGATCCCGATTGATTCTTCTTTAGGTTTGGAGGAGAATTTGACAGGACAGTGGGAGGTTTCCGGATTAGATAAAATGATGACCATTCTGATCTAGGATAGAGTGCACGCAGAGTGTTTCTTTTCTCTCTCTCTCTTTGGCAGCAACCTTTGACCGACCCTAGACTATGACTCAGTGACCAGGTTGACCGAACCTTCTTAAAATACTGGCTTATGGATTGTCTGAGTTGCATAAGTCATTGCCACTCCTTCTTTTGCCCTTTGAATTTCTCAGAACACCCGTATTACTACGGATATCCACTTCCATTGGATAGAGCCATCGTATGGTTATATACGAACTCGAAGGGTCTTCTTCGAGGATGGATCAAGGTTCAGGAGAAATAGAATTGGTTTATTCAGTTGTCTTTTATTATCACCTTCTCTCAGGTTGCGAGAGCTCCTTGGTTTAGGAGAGTACACCTATTACGCCTATTGGATAGTCTTATTCCAAACCATAGGCTGGTGCCGAAAGGTAGGGAATGAAGAAAACCAATTAGCCTAAGTAGGGTGTGCAGAAGGTAATATGTAAAGACAAAATAAAGGGATTAGAAAGAGGGCAAAGTAAATTGCGACTGATATCATTCACGACCAAAACCGCGTACTTCATCGCCGCTCCTATTTTTCCTTTAAAAGAATAAGGTATTATTCAGTTGTCTTTTATCGTCACCTTCTCTCGAGATGCGAGTACTCCTTAGTTTAGGAGGGTACACCTATTATGCTTACTGGATAGTCTTCTTCCAAACCATAGGCTGGTGCCGAACGGTAGGGAAGGAAGAAAACCATTTAGCCTAACGATGGTGTACAGAAGGTAACGACTAAAGACAAATAAAGGGATTTGGAGAGATGGCAATAAAATATACGGTTGAAGTCATGAATAGGATTATGGAAGAGGCATTGCTATGAATACCAGGATACCCCTACGAAACATTTTCATGTTTCAGTGCATTGTTAAAGAAAAACTGTTTTCCCGATTAGACACTTACTCCAAGGGTATGTATTTACCAGGTTTCATTCTCATATCTGTATGGTTTTACAGATGATGAGTGGGAGTAAGATATTGGGAATTAGGTGATCATCCTCATTATATCGGAATTCGTTGCAATTGGTGATATTTGAGGAAATCGCCAGGGTACAGTTTTCTACCTACGACGCACAGGTTTTGAGTTGTTTAAACTCAGCGGACTTATACAGAGTATTGTATGTTGTCCAAGTGTCCATCAGGACAGAGGGGTAGGTCCTCGTACTATGTTCTGTTTACTTATAACTTCTCTAGTATTTAGACAAGTGTTTCGTAGAAATACAAGGTCTAAGTTTTGAGAAGTTATGGGTATAAGAATAAAGTAGAGAACCAGGAATCACAAGTATCGGGATTCTTCAAAGAGATCGAAGATGTAGATTCTTGTGATTGGTATTCAGATGATAGTGATGGTTTTGAGAAACGTGTTTCTCTTTCAGGTTACTCATAATTGGATGGATTCCTAAGTTGAGTAATGCTGATTAGCCTCTTTCCATTAAGTTGATATGCACTAGAGACAGCTGCATGGATTGAATATGGTTCCAATTAAATAAGTGCCAAAGTTTCTATATTGGATATAGAATGGATCGTACCTTAAAAGAAATTAAGGAATGGGGAGTTGTCCAGCTTATGATTAAAACCAGACACTGGATAACTCAGGGCACGTTTCTGTAATGGCTGTTTGTGGGTTGACCCTGGCTATGACGAGGGTTGATACTCTACCATTTGGAAGATCAATAGTGATATTGTTCTTGACTCGCCACAGTTTTAGTAAAAATGGATCTTTTTCAGAAAACAGTAGTGGGAGTATGGTAGAACTGGAAGTAATTCCAGAACCGCGAACGATTACGGAAAATTTAATAGGACCTATACATTCAATCAGGTTTGATATTCCAATAGCCACTCCGCATGTATGGTAGGTAACCTCAGACACCCGAGAGGTACTTCGGTAGCCTCAAGGACGGTGACAGGGAGGTTCTTATCTACCCAGACTTGACACTACTGTTGTTCCAGGATATGAGACCCGGTAGGAGGGTTGTCGTAGTCAGTGGGAGCAACGGAAGCATGGTGGGCAAGTAGCTTATGTCTATTTATAGACTTGAGCAGTTATAGCGGAGATAGATCATCTAATTTTGATGTGACAGTCATGGGTTTGACTTCAATCAGAATAGGGGATGGATCAGTTAAGAAGGTAGTAGGGTGTGATGTCATGGTATCTGGATGACATACACAGAGTGGGAAGTAAAATTCCTATACTATGATCGGTTGTACTGTGATCGTCACACAGTTGTTTCTCCAGACAGGATATGGATATAATATTTGACATTCTGGTTTCTAGATCTATGGTTTTAGATCTGGATTTGGGTAGTTTCCCAATGTGGGTACTTTGACAGATATTCTAATGGTTTTTGGAATAGTTGACTCCTAGCATGGTGGTGTACCTGCAGGTGATGGAGTCACCCTCTCTAAAGGTGTCGTATAGACTAAAAGGGAGAGGGATGTGCATGATTGGCAGATCACTTGCTTAGGCAATTGAGTCAATCATGAGATGTCAAGTACCACACCAAATGTTGGTTTTGCACAAGATGCAATAAGTTTGTATTAATCCAATCCTGGAGAAACATAAGGAAGCAGTTTTAGAACATTAGTACATGTTCTATGGATTTGATAATGGCAGCCTCTTTCGGGAGACGGTTATCATTCCAGGCTTCAAAGGTGACATGGATGACAGAGTGATTGTCAGAGTTATAGTTTTCCCTCTGACGAAGAGGGACAGTATTATGGACAGGTGGTTCCAGAGGATACTGTGGGTGGCATGGTGCCGGATACTGATTAGGTTCAGTGATCCATGCAGTCTAAGAAGTTTGGATATGGAGTTCATTTATGAACTAAGGTCCCATCAGATATCCAGACATGTTCTAAGACAGGTACTACTCAATTCGGGAGATGGCTTTCTCCGCGAACTTGAGATTAAGAGAGATACAGAAAGAAACTTCTAGGCGGATCCACTCACCGAGGCTATTTCTCGAACACAATAGTTTTACAAACGGGCTTTGTGAAACTGATAAGTAGAGGAGTTGGATGTTCGGTTTCACACGGGCTGTGAGTAGTCGACATCGCAATATTAGCCTTGAGTGCAAGTGGGAGATTGTTGGAGATAGTGCCCTCATAGTCAATTATTGGATCGCAGGTACGTGATTGCAATGATTGCGGAGGACCTATCCCGGTAGGACAGTCTTACTTGAAATGATAGTATGCTATCTGGTTTGCCTTTATCAGTCGTGTACATGTTCAGGTGACTGATTGCATGTTACACTTTGATAGAGCCCTTAGGATCTTGCTTTACTACCAACAGTATGATGGCGATCATATACGTGAGAGTTGGGTAGTTTATATGCATATCCTTAATTGTGGTCCCTAGTCGTGGGAGTTTCGAGACAGGGCATCGATACTCCGGAGTAGACTAGTGTGTACAGTCGAGACCCCGATGAGGGGCGGTGACCGGTCTCACAAGCCACTGGTGTCTGTTGGATCACCTAAGATGTATACAGGTGCTCATTGGGTTATGAGTACACCAGACAGGACTCGCCGGGAATCTGCTAGTTAGTATTATATCTACCGTCAGATAGCAGTTCCCTGGTGACATGTGTACAGGTTAGTTCATCGACCTGAGGTCGTCATTTGTCTCGTGTGAGTTCCCACTGTGCTTTGATTTCTACCCTACCACGGCTCAAAGGAGTCGTGCAAACAGGTAGCTTTTGGGTACAGTCCCGAGCCATATGGAGGCACGTGAGCGGATCGGCAGGGGATTCGTCTCTCCCGGTATTGGGGGCGAGATCGTGCTGTGTCTAGGAGAGCCATTACGCAAAGCCCTCGGCCGAGGCAGGAGATTTGCTGGTAGGTATTCCAGTAGTATCTCAGGGCGTTCTGGGCTACACTCCGACACGACTTATACTGCTAATGGGGGTCTGACGTTACTAGCCCTCTAGGCGGATATGCGATACTCATTGACGAACGGACCGGACTGTATATACATTGTCACTGTTAGGCTCAGTAGGGTTTTCGGAGGAGTTCACTCATCGGTCTCCCTTGAGTTCGCTCCTCGGCCACCCTTGAGGTCAGTCCATGGGCAGCCGTTACGCATAGCTAGTGCCGCTGACGGTTTGTGGTTAAACCCACTGCCAGGGTGCTGACGAGTCATTAGAGTCCCCCACAGACAGTTTCCCAAGTTCGGGCGAAACGTTGTAGAGGCCGTATGGTTTTATGGCAGGGTTCGGAAAATGTACGTGCGTTTACGCACGTGTCGATTTTCGGACAGGTGATACTGGTCGGCTTTGGTTTAAGCCGCATCCGAGTATTATATTGAGTAGGTATAATATCTTTGTCTCAGTTGCATTTGTATTCGGTCGTAATACAAATGCGGGTATATTTATACAGTTTCGGGGTTGTCCTGAAATTCGTTTCAGGATCACTTTTGGAAGTTGCCAGTTTCCAGTTTTCTATCAGCCGTCTTTTAACATTCGGTTAAAGACGGATTTATCTTTTCTTCTGATATGAGTGAGTCATCATTCTAGAAGCTTCTAGAAGTGATGAAGTGGCTAATGAGTCATCTTGGCTTTAATGGTGCATTTATTAAGTGATGACTATGTTAATATGAGTCATGCTTTGAGTTTAACCATTTCTTGTTTAGCTAAAGATCTTTATGCTTGATATTTCTTCATGTTATTTATCATATGGTCACCCCCCCTCCTACGGTCACCTCCCTCTTCACTATAAGAGGCCGGCCCCTCTCTCTCTCTCATAGTTGTTGATTTCATCGGTTAGAAAAGATATGATAGTTTTGGGGTGTATGGAATTCACAGTTCATTTCATTCCATCACCCGATTTCCACGGCAACTTCATTAACCGATCGTCCACGGATTTGGACGAAGTGAGACAAAGTCATCTACTCATTCTCTACATCATTCTTGGTCGTCTCTTTTAGCAAACTTGACGATCGAGTTGCCTCGAGTCAGAGGCGGGAGCCCGTTTAAAGAACCGATCATGTGGTGCCACCTCGACGAGGAGATCGGCGATCGACGAGATCGGAGCAGCCGCAACGGAGCGTGGGATGATGGTTGAAGAACGAAGGACTCGGATCGTTCGGTATAACCATTCTACACTCTTTACAGTTTGTTAGTTTAGCAATAATGGCAGATCCGGGTTAAAGTATACGATAGCGCCAAGTTAAAAGTTTTTGTTCCGCATTTGGCGTCTGTAGACTGCCGGGGCGCTAGCGTAGACTTACAGTGAGACCCCTTCCCTTGCTCACTGATCTGGCTTTTATAGGCACCAAAAAAGATTAAACAAGTAATAGAAATAAGGTGATGTGCATGCAAGGAGGGGACAGTGAAAAGATGGGGACAAATGGGGCCAGGGGTCGGCGAGCTCGGATCACATGAGGGTGTGGCCGGTTCAAATCCGAGCACTGTAAGTCGATGTAGTACACCCCAGTACTTATGGGGAGGCGGAATTTTCAAAAACGATCAAGTTTAAAGAACGAACATCGACTAACCGCTTGACTCGAAGCTAAACAAATAATAACCGAACACATAGCTATACTAAACTATAGTGTTAAGGGATTATACCTATCGAAACTAGTCCTTCGTCTTTACGATCTCCTTGTTCTCCTCGGCCTTCTCTAGGTAGTAGACGATCCACCCGAGAGCGAAACTCCAAGCTAAACCTCTAAACTTGAGGCAACTAACCTTCTTGGATTGCTAATCGAAGAAGTTAGGATGAGATAGAGTGATGGTTATGGATTGTTTAGTCTAACTAATCCTTTGATCTCAACTCATGAGGTGTAAGGATTAGGGTTTGAAGATGAGAGCTTGAGGAGAGAGAATGTGAGATAAGATAATGAGAAGAGAGAGAGTGTATCATAATATATTATGAAGCATTTTCTAATAATGAGAAAAGAATAAAGAGTGATGATAAATCATGCTTCATAAAATATCTAGTGGTGATTCATTAGCATGAGTCATTAAGCAATAAATGTGCATTAATGAAATGAATGAATCACCACCATGACTCACTTTCTTATCCATAAGTAACCTCCTTAGTCACATCTTCTAGAAGCTTCTCGAACAATTACGAGAACGCCCTCCGATCCGTAAAAATACGGAAAAACTTTAGACTGTAAAAATCCAATAACCGGATACCAGTAACTGGCTTAAACCAAAGCCGACTGGTAAAAACTGTCCGAAAGTCGTACGCGCGTAAACGCACGTATGCGTCCGAACCCTTTGTCGCAAAACCATGCAACCTCTATATCGTTTCGCCTGGAGTAGGAAACTCTCTGTGTGGGACTCTAGAGACTCGACTACTACGCTGGCAGTGGGTTTAACCACAGACCGCAAGCGGCACTAGCTGTACGTAACGGTCCCCAGGTAGTTGTCGATAAGAAGGCCGATGAGAAAACCCATCCGGACTCCTACTGAGTCTGATGTGACAATCTCCATACAGTCCGGTCCGTTCGTCCAAGAATATCGCATATCGGGCCTAGGGGGGCGGCAAGCGTCAGTCCCCTAATAGCGGTATAAGTCGTGTCGGAGGGAAGCCCATTACACCCTGAGAAACTACTGGAACCTACCAGCAAATCTCGCTTGCCCTGGCCAGGGACTTTGCGTAATGGCTCTCTGACACAGCACGATATCTACTCCCAATACCGGGAGGGACGAATCCTGTCTAACCACCACTGCCTCCAAGTGCTCGGGACTGCACCCAACTGCTACCTGTTTGCACGACTCCTTTGAGCCGTGGTAGGGTAGCAATCTAAGAACAGTGGGACACACTCGAGGCGAAGTAGCAGTGTCAAGTCTGCGGACTACGCTGTACTCATGTCACCTGGGAACTGTTCACTGACGACTGGTATCAAACCAACCAACAGTTCCCTGTGAGTCCTGTCCGGTGTACCCGTAACCTAACGAGCACCTGCATACTATCTCCAGTACGACGTACTGACGGCTGTGGGACAGACCATCTCCCCAACTGGGATGAGAAGCGTACACACCAGTCTACTCCGGAGTATCGATGCTCTGTCTCGATAATCCAACGACCAGGGACCTGAATGAGGATGTGCTTGTAGACTACCCAGCCCCCACTAGTGTGACTGCCATCACAACGCTGGTAGACAAGCAAAATCCTAAGAGCTCTATCAATACGTACACTCACATATTAAGATAGAAAAACCAAGTAGCATACTACCATGTTTAGCAAGACTGTTATATACATGTGAATATCCCAAGCTTCCATTAAGTAATATACAAGCTAGTATGATACAGTAATGGCCTTCTAGGGCATAAACACTAACAATCTCCCACTTGCACTAGGGCCATGTACTGGCGTATCGAAGACCGATGATCTCGAGTAGCCGCTCGAACTGAATCTGAGGAAGGGCCTTTGTGAATGGATCAGCAATGTTCTCTTCTGAAGCAACTCTCCGAACCTCGATCTCCTGACGATCAATGATCTCCCTGATCAGGTGATACCGCCTCAAGATGTGTCTGGACTTCTGATGGGACCTTGGTTCCTTTGCTAAAGCTATAGCTCCGTTGTTGTCACAATACAGAGGTATTGGATCAACTATGGTAGGAACCACCTGAAGTTCTGTTAGGAACTTCTTCATCCAGACTGCTTCTTTTGCGGCATCGCAAGCAGCTATATACTCCGCTTCCATCGTCGAGTCAGCAACAGTGTCCTGCTTGGAGCTCTTCCAGCACACCGCCCCTCCATTGAGGGTAAAGACATAACCCGACATGGACTTGGAATCGTCCTTATCACTCTGGAAGCCGGAATCAGCAAAGGCCTCTAACCTGAGGTCTTTTCCGCCGTAAACCAAGAACATCTCCTTAGTCCTCCTCAGGTACTTGAGAATGTTCTTTACTGCTATCCAGTGTTTCTCCCCTGGGTCTGACTGATACCGGCTTACCACGCTCAGTGCGTAAGCTACATCTGGTCTGGTACACAACATCGCATACATTATAGAGCCTACCGCAGAAGCGTAGGGTATAATAGACATGCATTCCCTTTCCAAATCAGTCTTGGGAGACATCTCTTTGGACAGGGTGATTCCGTGACAAGCCGGTAGATTACCGCGCTTAGAATCTTCCATACTGAATCTTTTCAGTACAGTGTCGATATACCTGGACTGTGAAAGTCCCAACATCCTCTTGGATCTATCACGATAGATCCGGATCCCCAGAATGTAAGAGGCATCACCCAGGTCTTTCATGGAGAACCTGTGTGACAAGAATCCTTTGACAGATTGTAGCATAGGAATGTCATTTCCTATCAATAGAATGTCATCCACGTACAAGACGAGGAATACGACACTTCTGGCCACAACTTTACTATATATGCACGGTTCATCTGGATTTTTGATAAAGTCATATTCTTTGACGGTCTCATCAAAACAGATGTTCCAACTCCGCGATGCCTGCTTTAGTCCATAAATGGACTTAAGCAGCTTGCATACTTTCCCGCTGCTCCCACTCTGATTGAAACCCTCTGGCTGATCCATATAGACGCTCTCTTCTAAATTCCCATTCAGAAAAGCCGTCTTTACGTCCATCTGCCAGATTTCATAATCATGGAAGGCAGCAATAGCAAGAAGGACCCGAATGGATTTGAGCATAGCCACTGGAGAAAAAGTTTCGTCATAGTCCAAACCAGGTCTTTGACGAAAACCCTTTGCAACAAGTCTAGCCTTATAGGTTTCCACCTGTCCATCTACACCAATCTTTTTCTTGAAGATCCATTTGCATCCTATGGGTTTTACCCCATCTGGAGCAAAGTCCAAAGTCCATACTTTGTTGGTGTACATGGACTCCATTTCGGTCCGCATTGCATCTAGCCATCGTACCGAGTCGCCGCTCTGGATGGCCTGCTGGAAGTCAGTAGGTTCATCGTCATCTATGATGCAATCCTCTCCATCCCCGTCAATGAGAAAACCGTAGTATCTCTCAGGCGGATGAGACGGCCTACTACTCCTGCGGAGGGGTGCGGGAATGTTCTGTTCTTCTTGAACCTCTGGTTCTACCAAACTTTCAGTAGCAGCTTGTGGTTCTAGAATTTCTTCCAGTTCTATTTCGCTCCCACTCTTCTGATTTTCTAAAAATTCAGTTTCTAAGAAGGTGGCATGACGAGAAACAAAGACCTTTTGTTCCTCTGCATAATAGAAATAATATCCCTTGGAGTTCTTTGGATATCCCACAAGCTTACACTGTACTGAACGTGCCTCGAGCTTGTCCACATGCTGCTTTTTTACAAAAGCTGGACACCCCCATGTCCTAAAATGTTTTAGACAGGGTTTCTTCCCACTCCACATCTGATATGGTGTGGTAGGCACAGTCTTGGTTGGAACCTGGTTCAAAAGATATGCCGCTGATTCTAGCGCATAACCCCAGAAAGATCGCGGTAACTCAGCATTACTCATCATGGATCGTACCATATCTAATAGGGTTCGATTCCGTCTCTCCGATACACCGTTGTGTTGTGGAGTGTATGGAGGAGTAAGCTGAGAGAGAATTCCTTTCTCTTTTAGGTAACCTAGGAACTCGGCACTTAAGTATTCTCCACCTCGATCAGATCTTAGTGTCTTAATACTTTTGCCTGTTTGGTTTTCCGCTTCACTCTTGAATTCCAGGAATTTCTCAAAGGCCTCTGATTTATGCTTCATTAAGAAAACATATCCATACCTAGAGAAATCATCTGTAAAAGTAATGAAGTAGGAATAACCACCTCTTGCATGTGTAGACATTGGACCACATACATCGCTGTGTATGAGTCCTAAGAGCTCGCTCGCTCTTACTCCTTGTCCAGTAAATGGAGTCTTTGTCATCTTTCCTTTGAGACAGGATTGACAAGTGTCATAAGATTGATATTCGAACGAGTCTAAATATCCTTCTCTATGCAACTTAGTCAACCTTCTCTCATTGATGTGACCCAGTCTACAATGCCATAAGAAAGCTTTATTCAAATCTGGAGACTTTCTTTTTAGTGTGTTCTGGACATTGAAAATTTGGAGTTGGTTTAAAACATATATGCCGTTATTTAATGTACCGGACCCAATCAAACCATGATTAAGGTGGATGTTGACAACATCTCTTACAAACGTGAAATCATAACCTTTATTTGATAACAAGGAAACTGATATGATATTACACGTTAAGCTGGGTACAAAATAACAGTTATGTAAAACCAAAAAGTGTCCACTCGTCAATCCTAGGTGATAATCCCCGACGGACGCAGCTCCCACGCTAGCTCCGTTAGCAACCCTGAGGATCATATCACCTTCCTTCAGCACTCTACGGTTTCTCAGTGCCTGCAATGAATTGCAAATATGAGATCCTGATCCGGTATCCAATACCCAGGAAGTAGAGTTGATCGACAGACAATTCTCAATTACAAACACACCTGAAGTCGAAGCCACAGCTTGCTTCGGTTCCTGGTTCTTGGCGTTCCACGCCTTGCAATCCTTCTTCCAGTGCCCTTTCCTGTGACAATGGAAGCACTCATCCTGACCAACTATCGGTACTGCTTTCTTTTTCTTTCCCTTCCCTCCCACCTTACTAACACCTCCTCTAGGTCTGGGTGCGGCCTTCTTCTTCCTTCCTTTGGCCCTAGCCTTGGACCCGGAAGAAGATGCACCGCCAACAAACATAGCGGGTGTTTCCCTTGATGTCTTCAAGGTGCCCTCTGCACTCCTTAACATGTTCAGGAGTTCCGGAAGTTCAACTTCTTTTCTTTGAAGGTTGAAGTTCAGGATAAACTGGGCGTAGGTGTGAGGAAGGGACTGGAGAATAAGGTCTGTATAGAGCTCATTATCCAAAGTCGTCCCAAGGTCTGCGAGCTCTTCAATATAGCTGATCATCTGTAGGACATGTTCACCTACCGATGACCCGGCAGCCAACCTCGCTCGAAACAAGTTCTTTGAGGTCTCGTATCTTGCTATACGAGATTGCTCTCCATAAAGTTCCTTTGTATGGAGAAATATGCCATCAAGGTCCATATCCTCGTGCCTCCTCTGATGTTCATTGTTCATCGAGGCAAGCACGATGCACTTGGCTCTCGCGCAATCTAAATCCCAGGTTTTGCGGATTTCCTTATCCGCATTGCTGGATTTGGGACCAGGGACAGCAGGTGCCGTAGCGGTGAGGACGTACCCCAGTTTGTCATAGGTCAAAGCCATTTTGACATTCCGCAGCCAATCTTTATAGTTTGGCCCCGTCAGTATATTTTTCTCTAAAAGTAACTTAAGTCCAGTCATTTTCAGGGTCGCTGCAATTAGGAGAGAGAGAAGAAAACTCTTTAGCATGATGCTCTTGCAAGTTTAGAGTGGTTTTTAATTTATCTAAACTGGATGGCTCCCACTGTTTCTCGAATCCTTCCCCAAACCATAAAAGAAGAATTAGCCAAGACTATTCTCACCGTACAATACTTGCTTAACCGTTCAGCCAGGCCGGTGTCGATACTTCGAGGGAGGTTTTCTAACGCTTTCGCAAAGTTCCTTAATTAAATAACCTCTTTTCTCTGGGGGCGTAACCCCGCTGACACTTTTCTGGACACCTACTAGGTTTATAGCATTGATCGTTAAGCGACGAATATCCTGATAAGTATCATATACTCACAGTAGGATCGGGATCCAAATATCATCGTATGATAATGTTGAAGGAATCCTACCAACATTCATCAAACTCCAAATGGTATGCATCTCTTTGCAAATTTCAGTTTCTTTAAAAATTCCCGATATGGATTTTTGCCCCATGCTCTTATGATCTTGACTAAGGGCCAATAAATCATAAGTCACATGTCAAGTTCTGCCCATCATTATCCTGTTGATTTGAACCCATCCGTATACTCTGGACTAAGGGCCAACAAAGTAATACGACTGTCCCAAACCAACTCATCTATCTATGCAACAAATGAATACCCCAGCAGCTACCAATCACTATGTCTTGACTAAGGGCCAAACAAACATAGCTTGAATACTACTGACCATTCATAAGAAATGACGGAGGGCTACGACTGGTTTTGGCGAAACCGTGAACGTAGTGAACTTGATATAACCGAAGGAACCTGATAGCTTTTAAAAGGAGTAGTTAAATCTCCGCATTTAAAAATATCTGTTTTAAAAATAACCGAGTGGTTTCTTTTAAATTGTTCCAACGATTAAAACTTTGGTTTATTTTCTTTGCATTATAGATAATGCGTCCCATCATTAACCTATCATTGCAGAAAACAACGAAAATACAACGTCCTCTTATGCCATCCGCATTCGCCACGGGGTCCCGTCATCACTCGTTAGGTTACTTAACTAACGACAGAGCGGGGGCTGGGCTAGCGCGGGTGTAAAACATAAGTGACGTCTAAATAGCTATAATAAATATAGATATTTTACATTCGTCTGACGCAATGATATACATTCCAGAACATAGATAAACAATATTGGATTTGCAAGCAATCTGTATTTCTTTTGAGCCTACAAGAAAAGACAGATTACACAGTTGTGATGAATAGCCGTTACCCCACGCTCGACCCCTACTGGTACGGCAAACTACCCACCCGGCAGTCTGTGTACCCCACCTTGGGTCAGTCCTAGGAGCAAAAACAGTAAAATGAAATAATACAACGGTGGCTACGACCGCAACCTGGAAGTGCCCCGCAAAAATAATATTACAACAAATTACATTTACAACAAATGAATTAGACAATAACCCATTGCTAACCCCGGCTATACACCACAACAGTCCAATACAGTTTATATGCACAAACAGATATAACCATTTCAGAAATGTGCAACCCCCTGCCAACCGACATACTAGCAGTTAGGGGAGGTTTACGAACACATTAAACAATCACAGATATAATCCAATATGCAAATACTGTACAATTTCGATCGATTAAACAACATCAATATTGCTCCAAAATCTGCTCTGTTAAACCAAAACCTGAGCAATAATTAAACATCCCAGAAAACCCCAAACACCAGAGAGGACCCACCCATGAAAGATGAGCCCATGACTCGGCAACTCGGCCGCGGAAGCGCGGCGGATCGGTGGGATCCGCCGCCCTTCCGCGGCGCGTTAGTCGAATCATTGGCTCAAATTTCGTGGGTGTTCTCCTGGACCCATTTCATGCTTTCTGAACACACCTGAAAAATTTTTGGACTTCATTTTAAGTTCGACAGAAACTGATAATATTTAGGGTTTTCCGGCTTCGATTATTCGTTCGAAATTCGTACAAATTTGCAATTAAGTTATTTATTGTTTAGCGAGGCTCTGATACCACTGTAAGTCGATGTAGTACACCCCAGTACTTATGGGGAGGCGGAATTTTCAAAAACGATCAAGTTTAAAGAACGAACATCGACTAACCGCTTGAATCGAAGCTAAACAAATAATAACCGAACACATAGCTATACTAAACTATAGTGTTAAGGGATTATACCTATCGAAACTAGTCCTTCGTCTTTACGATCTCCTTGTTCTCCTCGGCCTTCTCTAGGTAGTAGACGATCCACCCGAGAGCGAAACTCCAAGCTAAACCTCTAAACTTGAGGCAACTAACCTTCTTGGATTGCTAATCGAAGAAGTTAGGATGAGATAGAGTGATGGTTATGGATTGTTTAGTCTAACTAATCCTTTGATCTCAACTCATGAGGTGTAAGGATTAGGGTTTGAAGATGAGAGCTTGAGGAGAGAGAATGTGAGATAAGATAATGAGAAGAGAGAGTGTATCATAATATATTATGAAGCATTTTCTAATAATGAGAAAAGAATAAAGAGTGATGATAAATCATGCTTCATAAAATATCTAGTGGTGATTCATTAGCATGAGTCATTAAGCAATAAATGTGCATTAATGAAATGAATGAATCACCACCATGACTCACTTTCTTATCCATAAGTAACCTCCTTAGTCACATCTTCTAGAAGCTTCTCGAACAATTACGAGAACGCCCTCCGATCCGTAAAAATACGGAAAAACTTTAGACTGTAAAAATCCAATAACCGGATACCAGTAACTGGCTTAAACCAAAGCCGACTGGTAAAAACTGTCCGAAAGTCGTACGCGCGTAAACGCACGTATGCGTCCGAACCCTTTGTCGCAAAACCATGCAACCTCTATATCGTTTCGCCTGGAGTAGGAAACTCTCTGTGTGGGACTCTAGAGACTCGACTACTACGCTGGCAGTGGGTTTAACCACAGACCGCAAGCGGCACTAGCTGTACGTAACGGTCCCCAGGTAGTTGTCGATAAGAAGGCCGATGAGAAAACCCATCCGAACTCCTACTGAGTCTGATGTGACAATCTCCATACAGTCCGGTCCGTTCGTCCAAGAATATCGCATATCGGGCCTAGGGGGGCGGCAAGCGTCAGTCCCCTAATAGCGGTATAAGTCGTGTCGGAGGGAAGCCCATTACACCCTGAGAAACTATTGGAACCTACCAGCAAATCTCGCTTGCCCTGGCCAGGGACTTTGCGTAATGGCTCTCTGACACAGCACGATATCTACTCCCAATACCGGGAGGGACGAATCCTGTCTAACCGCCACTGCCTCCAAGTGCTCGGGACTGCACCCAACTGCTACCTGTTTGCACGACTCCTTTGAGCCGTGGTAGGGTAGCAATCTAAGAACAGTGGGACACACTCGAGGCGAAGTAGCAGTGTCAAGTCTGCGGACTACGCTGTACTCATGTCACCTGGGAACTGTTCACTGACGACTGGTATCAAACCAACCAACAGTTCCCTGTGAGTCATGTCCGGTGTACCCGTAACCTAACGAGCACCTGCATACTATCTCCAGTACGACGTACTGACGGCTGTGGGACAGACCATCTCCCCAACTGGGATGAGAAGCGTACACACCAGTCTACTCCGGAGTATCGATGCTCTGTCTCGATAATCCAACGACCAGGGACCTGAATGAGGATGTGCTTGTAGACTACCCAGCCCCCACTAGTGTGACTGCCATCACAACGCTGGTAGACAAGCAAAATCCTAAGAGCTCTATCAATACGTACACTCACATATTAAGATAGAAAAACCAAGTAGCATACTACTATGTTTAGCAAGACTGTTATATACATGTGAATATCCCAAGCTTCCATTAAGTAATATACAAGCTAGTATGATACAGTAATGGCCTTCTAGGACATAAACACTAACAAGCACATGGGCTCGTATTGATGTGGTTGTCTCATGTCAACTCCAATATCATCCTGGTGCTGTTTGTTTTCTTTGTAGAAGCTTGTATTGTACCCAGTAGTTTTGGAGGGAAATCATGTTAGTGTATATGCCCTAGAGGCCATTACTGTATCATACTAGATTGTATATTACTTAATAGAAGCTTGGGATATTCACAGTTGTATTGACAGTTTTGCTCAAAATGGTAGTATGCTACTTGGTTTGTATCTATCTTAATATGTGTATATGTTTCTTTTAACGTATCGCTAATATATATTGATAGAGCCCTTGGGATCTTTGCTTGACTACCAGCGCTGTGATGGTAGTCACACTAGTGGGGGTTGGGTAGTCTACAAGCACATCCTTATACAGGTCCCTAGTCGCAAGATTATCGAGACTAGGCATCGATAATCCAGAGTAGACTAGTGTATACGCTTCTCATCCCAGCAAGAGAAATGGTCTGTCCTACATCCATTAGTACGTATTACTGGAGATAGTATGCAGGTGCTCGTTAGGTTACGAGTACACCGGACAGGACTTATAGGGAACTATTGGTTGGTATTATACCCGTCGTCAGTTAGCAGTTCCCAGGTGACATGAGTACAGCTTAGTCCGTTGACTTGACACTGCTGCTTCGTCTCAAGTGTGTTCCCACTGTTCAAAGATTGCTACCCTACCACGGCTCTACTGAATCGTGCAAACAGGTAGCAGTTGGGTGCAGTCCCGAAGCACTTGGAGGCAGTGGCGGTTAGATAGGATTCGTCTCTCCCGGTATTGGGGGTTGATATCGCGCTGTGTTTGGAGAGCCATTACGCAAAGTCCCTGGCCAGGGCAAGCGAGATTTACTGGTAGGTGCTCCAGTTGTTTCTCATGGTGTAATGGGCTACACTCCGACACGACTTATACCGCTATTAGGGGACAGACGCTTGCCACCCCCCTAGGCCCGATATGCGATACTCTTAGACAACCAGACCGGACTGTACGGAGATTGTCACATACAGGCTCAGTAGGAGTTCAGATGGGTTTCCTCATCGGCCTTCTTATCGACAACTACCTGGGGACCGTTACGTACAGCTAGTACCGCTTGCGGCCTGTGGTTAAACCCACTGCCAGCGTAGTGTCGAGTATTTAGAGTCCCACACAGAGGGTTTCCCTGTTTCGGGCGAAACGATTTAGAGGTCGTATGGTTTTACGACAGGGTTCGAACATATACGTGTACTTGTGCACATATGATATTCGGACTGTTGGAGATAGTGTCCTCATAGTCAATTATTGGATCGCAGGTACGTGATTGCAATGATTGCGGAGGACCTATCCCGATAGCACAGTCTTACTCGAGATGATAGTATGCTATCTGGTTTGCCTTTATCAGTCGTGTACATGTTCAGGTGACTGATTGCATGTTACACTTTGATAGAGCCCTTAGGATCTTGCTTTACTACCAACAGTATGATGGCGATCATATACGTGAGAGTTGGGTAGTTTATATGCATATCCTTAATTGTAGTCCCTAGTCGTGGGAGTTTCGAGACAGGGCATCGATACTCCGGAGTAGACTAGTGTGTACAGTCGAGACCCCGACGAGGGGCGGTGGCCGGTCTCACAAGCCACTGGTGTCAGTTGGATCACCTAAGATGTATACAGGTGCTCATTGGGTTATGAGTACACCGGACAGGACTCGCCGGGAATCTGCTAGTTAGTATTATATCTACCGTCAGATAGCAGTTCCCCGGTGACATGTGTACAGGTTAGTTCATCGACCTGAGGTCGTCATTTGTCTCGTGTGAGTTCCCACTGTGCTTTGATTTCTACCCTACCACGGCTCAAAGGAGTCGTGCAAACAGGTAGCTTTTGGGTACAGTCCCGAGCCATATGGAGGCACGTGAGCGGATCGGCAGGGGATTCGTCTCTCCCGGTATTGGGGGCGAGGTCGTGCTGTGTCTAGGAGAGCCATTACACAAAGTCCATGGCCATGGCAGGAGATTTACTGGTAGGTACTCCAGTAGTATCTCAGGGTGTTATTGGGCTTCACTCCGACACGATTTACACTGCTATTGGGGGTCTGACGTTACTAGCCCCCTAGGCAGATATGCGATACTCATTGACGAACGGACCGGACTGTATATACATTGTCACTGTTAGGCTCAGTAGGGTTTTCGGAGGAGTTCGCTCATCGGTCTCCCTTGAGTTCGCTCCTCGGCCACCCTTGAGGTCAGTCCATGGGCAGCCGTTACGCATAGCTAGTGCCGCTGACGGTTTGTGGTTAAACCCACTGCCAGGGTGCTGACGAGTCATTAGAGTCCCCCACAGACAGTTTCCCAAGTTCGGGCGAAACGTTGTAGAGGCCGTATGGTTTTATGGCAGGGTTCGGAAAATGCACGTGCGTTTACGCACGTGTTATTTTTCGGGCAGATAATACTGGTCGGCTTTGGTTTAAGCCGGATCCGATTATTATATTGAGTAGGTATAATATCTTTGTCTCAGTTGCATTTGTATTCGGTCGTAATACAAATGCGGGTATATTTATACAGTTTCGGGGTTGTCCTGAAATTCGTTTCAGGATCACTTTTGGAAGTTGCCAGTTTCCAGTTTTCTATCAGCCGTCTTTTAACATTCGGTTAAAGACGGATTTATCTTTTCTTCTGATATGAGTGAGTCATCATTCTAGAAGCTTCTAGAAGTGATGATGAGGCTAATTGGTGTTGTGTTCTAATTGGTTGCATTTATTACTTGATGAGGTGTTATTAGTGAGTCATTGTTTTCTTTAATGATTCTTGTTTTGGTTAAGATCTTTTGTGAGAAGCTTTTCTCTTATAGTCACCACCTTTGCTCCTACACTCACCCTCCTCATTCTATATATATGATAAGCCTCCTCTCTCTCTCATACACTCTCACTTGATGTTTCATTTCGGTTAGAAAAGATTATGATAGTATTCGGGGTGTATGGAATTTTACAGTTCATTTCATTCCATCACCCGATTTCCACGGCAACTTCATTAACCGATCGTCCACGGATTTGGACGAAGTGAGACAAAGTCATCTACTCATTCTCTACATCAATCTTGGTCGTCTCTTTTAGCAAACTTGACGATCGAGTTGCCTCGAGTCAGAGGCGGGAGCCCGTTTAAAGAACCGATCATGTGGTGCCACCTCGACGAGGAGATCGGAGATCGACGAGATCGGAGCAGCCGCAACGGAGCGTGGGATGATGGTTGAAGAACGAAGGACTCGGATCGTTCGGTATACCTTTTCTACACTCTTTACAGTTTGTTAGTTTAGCAATAATGGCAGATCCGGGTTAAAGTATACGATAGCGCCAAGTTTAAAAGTTTTTGTTCCGCATTTGGCGTCTGTAGACGGCCGGGGCGCTAGCGTAGACTTACAGTGGTATCAGAGCCTCACCATTTTGCTATTCTAACTTGTGCTAACGCGTTTAAAACATCGATCCGACCGGAAATCGAAAACTACAAAATCCTATGCCGACAGTTTCTGTTAATTTTAAACGGTCTCAAAATTCATTTCTGTATATCTTAAAAATCCGTGCAGGCAAATTTAAGAACCACGACAAAATTTGGGGTCGTGATCCCTCCAAGCTGCCGCGGAAGGGCGGCCAAACCCATGGTTTGGCCGCACTTCCGCGGCCACGTGGGGAGCACGTGCTCCCAAATTTGGTCAGTGGGCTCTGTGTTGGATTTTGGGGTTTTTGGTATATAAAGTTTTGGCCCAGATTTTGTTACTGTTCACCAGTAAGCAGTGGGGCCCACTTTTTGATATTTGGTCTTTGGTCGATCGAAATTTAAACACGTTAGTTTACAGTGCTTACATTATATCTCCGACCGGGAATGTCATTTGATCGGTAAACCGCGTTTAACTGCTATAGTTCTTTTAGACGGGTTTGCGAACGTGACATTCGCGTTGATGTTCTGTGTTGTGCTGTGATGTTGCGGATTTGTCGTGGTGGATAGCAGTGTGCAATGGTAGTACAGTTTGTGTTCATTTGTACATTTGATATTGCGGGGCGAGCGTCCAACTTGTGGACAGCCGTCACTGTCTGTTGTATAATATTCTTTTGGGGCACGACCAGGTTGCGGTCGATGTACCTATTGTACTATTTTTCATTACTGTACTAGGTTTTGCCCCGCGACGGAGTGCACGAATAGCCGGGTTCGGGAAAGCAACGGGTCCGCATCTCATGGCTTTGAGAGGCAGAGGGGCCCCACTTCAGAATTGGCAGACTATTCGCCGCACTCGTAGGGGGTACAGGTTGACCCAAGGAGGGGTGCTCAATTTACCGGATTCCGTGAAGTGCCGGGTGTTCCATTCACTATGCTGTGGGGACTACCTCGCTTCAGGTTTTGGCGGGTAACTTGTCGCACCCGTAGGGGTCTAGGTTTCATTGCACAGGCTATCCACACGACAGGGGAACGTCGGGTTTCAGCAGCGGCTCTGTGAAACCCGGGGATCCCAGATATCTGTATTGTTCTGTGATGCTTATTACTTTTCTGTAATGTTGCATACTATCACGCCTGGAGCGATTATTGTATATTGGTTTATATACTATTAGATGTTGTATATGTTTTACACCCGCGCTAGTCCAGCCCCCGCTCTGTCGTTAGTTAAGTAACCTAACGGGTGATGACGGGACCCAGTGACGAATGCGGATGGCATATACGTACATTTTATTTTCGTTCTTTTCTGGTGTGATTGAATGATGGGACTGCGTTGATTCTGATTAATGCAAAGTAAAACAAACCTGTTTGAGTTGTTGGAACAATTTTAAAAAAGGTGTTATTACAAAGACGTTTCTTTTTGTTATGCATAGCGGTATTCGGTGTGAATATCCAGCACCTCATTCGACGAGGCAAGGGCTGATATCCCTTCACCGGGAAAGACCCCTTGGACAGAAGTTTGCGTCAGAGTAATAACTTCACTATAGTCGATTACATGTTGCTTTGCATAGCGGTATTCAGTGGAATATCCTGCACCTCATTCCACGAGGAAAGAGCCGAGATCCCTTGACCGGGAGTGACCTCTTTAGCAAAAGGTTTTCGCCACTATATTTTTATAAAAAGCTATCAGGTTCCTTCTGCGATATCAAGTTCACTACGTTAAAGGTTTTTCGCCAAAAACCAGTTGTAGCCCTCCGTCATTTCTTATGGATGGTCAGTAGTATTCAAGCTATGTTTGTTGGCTTTCGTCAAGGCATAGTGTTTGGTAGCTGCTGGGTATTCATTTGTTGCATAGATAGATGAGTTGGTTTGGGACAGTCGTATTACCTTGTTGGCTTTCGTCAAGGGTATGTACGGGTGGATTCAAATTAACAAGATAATGACGGGCAGAACTTGACATGTGACTTATGATTTGTTGACTTTCGCCAAGGTCATAAGAGCATGGGGCAAGAAAATGATATCGGGAGTTTCTAAAGAAACTGAAACTTGCCAAATATGCGCATACCTTCTGGAGTATGAATAACGTGGATGCATTCCATCACGTTAACATGCGATGAGAGTTGGATCCCGATTCCCACTGATGAGTTGGTTTACTCTTCGGGTGATCCCGATTGATTCTTCTTTAGGTTTGGAGGAGAATTTGACAGGACAGTGGGAGGTTTCCGGATTAGATAAAGTGATGACCATTCTGATCTAGGATAGAGTGCACGCAGAGTGTTTCTTTTCTCTCTCTCTCTTTGGCAGCGACCTTTGACCGACCCTAGACTATGACTTAGTGACCAGGTCGACCGAACCTTCTTAAAATACTGGCTTTTGGATTGTCTTAGTTGCATAAGTCATTGCCACTCCTTCTTTTACCCTTTGAATTTCTCAGAACACCCGTATTACTACGGATATCCACTTCCATTGGATAGAGCCATCGTATGGTTATATACGAACTCGAAGGGACTTCTTCGAGGATGGATCCAGGTTCAGGAGAAATAGAATTGGTTTATTCAGTTGTCTTTTATTATCACCTTCTCTCAGGTTGCGAGAGCTCCTTGGTTTAGGAGAGTACACCTATTACGCTTATTGGATATTCTTATTCCAAACCATAGGCTGGTGCCGAAAGGTAGGGAATGAAGAAAACCAATTAGCCTAAGTAGGGTGTGCAGAAGGTAATATGTAAAGACAAAATAAAGGGATTAGAAAGAGGGCAAAGTAAATTGCGACTGATATCATTCACGACCAAAACCGCGTACTTCATCGCCGCTCCTATTTCACCTTTAAAAGAATAAGGTATTATTCAGTTGTCTTTTATCGTCACCTTCTCTCGAGATGCGAGTACTCCTTGGTTTAGGAGGGTACACCTATTATGCTTACTGGATAGTCTTCTTCCAAACCATAGGCTGGTGCCGAACTGTAGGGAAGGAAGAAAACCATTTAGCCTAACGATGGTGTACAGAAGGTAACGACTAAAGACAAATAAAGGGGATTTGGAGAGATGGCAAAGAGATATACGGTTGAAGTCATGAATTGGATTATGGAAGAGGCATTGCTATGAATACCAGGATACCCCTACGAAACATTTTCATGTTTCAGTGCATTGTTATAGGAAAAACTGTTTTCCCGATTAGACACTTACTCCAAGGGTATGTATTTACCAGGTTTCATTCTCATATCTGTATGGTTTTACAGATGATGAGTGGGAGTAAGATATTGGGAATTAGGTGATCATCCTCATTATATCTGAATTCGTTGTAATTGGTGATATTTGAGGAAATCGCCAGGGTACAGTTTTCCACCTACAACGCACAGGTTTTGAGTTGTTCAACTCAGCCGACTTATACAGAGTATTGTATGTTGTCCAGTGTCCATCAGGACAAAGGGGTAGGTCCTCGTACTATGTTCTGTTTACTTATAACTTCTCTAGTTTTTAGACTGGTGTTTCGTAGAAATACATGGTCTAAGTTTTGAGAAGTTATGGGTATAAGAATAAAGTAGAGAACCAGGTATCACAAGTATCGGGATTCTTCAAAGAGATCGAAGATGTAGATTCTTATGATTGGTATTCAGATGATAGTGATGGTTTTGAGAAACGTGTTTCTCTTTCAGGTTACTCATAATTGGATGGATTCCTAAGTTGAGTAATGCTGATTAGCCTCTTTCCATTAAGTTGATATGCACTGGAGACAGCTGCATAATTTGAATATGGTTCCAATTAAATAAGTGCCAAAGTTTCTGTATTGGATATAGAATGGCTCGTACCTTAAAAGAAATTAAGGTACGGGGAGTTGTCCAGCTTATGATTAAAACCAGACACTGGATAACTCAGGGCACGTTTCTGTAATGGCTGTTTGTGGGTTGACCCTGGCTATGACGAGGGTTGATATTCTACCATTTAGAAGATCAATAGTGATATTGTTCTTGACTCGCCACAGTTTTAGTAAAAATGGATCTTTTTCAAAAAACAGTAGTGGGAGTATGGTAGAACTGGAAGTGATTCCAGAACCACGAACGATTACGGAAAATTTAATAGGACCTATACATTCAATCAGGTTTAACATTCCAATAGCCACTCCGCAGGTATGGTAGGTAACCTCAGACACCCGAGAGGTACTTCGGTAGCCTCAAGAACGGTGACAGGGAGGTTCTTATCTACCCAGACTTGACACTACTGTTGTTCCAGGATATGAGACCCGGTATGAGGGTTGTCATAGTCAGTGGGAGCAGCGGAAGCATAGTGGGCAAGATGCTTATATCTATTTATAGACTTGAGCAGTTATAGCGGAGATAGATCATCTAATTTTGATGTGACAGTCATGGGTTTGACTTCAATCAGAATAAGGGATGCATCTGTTAAGAAGGTAGTAGGGTGTGATGTCATGGTATCAGGATGACATACACAGAGTAGGAAGTAAAATTCCTATACTACGATCGGTTGTACTGTGATCGTCACACAGTTGTTTCTCCAGACAGGATATGGATATAATATTTGACATTATGGTTTCTGGATCTATGGTTTTAGATCTAGATTTGGGTGGTTTCCCAATGTGGGCACTTTGACAGATATTCTAATGGTTTTTAGAATAGTTGACTCCTAGCATGGTAGTGTACCTGCAGGTGATGGAGTCACCCTCTCTAAAGGTGTCGTATAGACTAAAGGGGAGAGGGATGTGCATGATTGGCAGATCACTTGCTTAGGCAACTGAGTCAATCATGAAATGTCAAGTACCACACCAGATGTTGTTTTTGCACTAGATGCAATAAGTTTGTATTAATCCAATCCTGGAGAAACATAAGGAAGCAGTTTTAGAACATACGTACATGTTCTACGGATTTGATGACGGCAGCCTCCTTCGGGAGACGATTATCATTCCAGGCTTCAAAGGTGACGTGGATGACAGAGTGATTGTCAGAGTTTTAGTTTTTCCCTCTGACGAAGAGGGACAGTATTATGGATAGGTGGTCCAAGAGGATACTGTGGGAAGCAAGGTGCCCGATACTGATTAGGTTCAGTGATCGATTCAGTCTAAGGAGTTTGGATATGGAGTTCATTGATGAACTAAGGTCCCATCAGATATCCAGACATGTTCTAAGACAGGTATTACTCAATTCGGGAGATGGCTTTCTCCGCGAACTTGAGATTAAGAGAGATATAGAAAGATACTTCTAGGCGGATCCACTCACTGAGGCTATTTCTCGAACACAATAGTTTTACAAACGGGCTTTGTGAAACTGATTAGTAGAGGAGTTGGATGTTCGGTTTCACACGGGCTGTGAGTAGTCGACATCGCAATATCAGCCTTGAGTGCAAGTGGGAGATTGTTGGAGATAGTGCCCTCATAGTCAATTATTGGATCGCAGGTACGTGATTGCAATGATTGCGGAGGACCTATCCCGGTAGCACAGTCTTACTCGAGATGATAGTATGCTATCTGGTTTGCCTTTATCAGTCGTGTACATGTTCAGGTGACTGATTGCATGTTACACTTTGATAGAGCCCTTAGGATCTTGCTTTACTACCAACAGTATGATGGCGATCATATACGTGAGAGTTGGGTAGTTTATATGCATATCCTTAATTGTGGTCCCTAGTCGTGGGAGTTTCGAGACAGGGCATCGATACTCCGGAGTAGACTAGTGTGTACAGTCGAGACCCCGACGAGGGGCGGTGGCCGGTCTCACAAGCCACTGGTGTCAGTTGGATCACCTAAGATGTATACAGGTGCTCATTGGGTTATGAGTACACCGGACAGGACTCGCCGGGAATCTGCTAGTTAGTATTATATCTACCGTCAGATAGCAGTTCCCCGGTGACATGTGTACAGGTTAGTTCATCGACCTGAGGTCGTCATTTGTCTCGTGTGAGTTCCCACTGTGCTTTGATTTCTACCCTACCACGGCTCAAAGGAGTCGTGCAAACAGGTAGCTTTTGGGTACAGTCCCGAGCCATATGGAGGCACGTGAGCGGATCGGCAGGGGATTCGTCTCTCCCGGTATTGGGGGCGAGGTCGTGCTGTGTCTAGGAGAGCCATTACACAAAGTCCATGGCCATGGCAGGAGATTTACTGGTAGGTACTCCAGTAGTATCTCAGAGTGTTATTGGGCTTCACTCCGACACGATTTATACTGCTATTGGGGGTCTGACGTTACTAGCCCCCTAGGCAGATATGCGATACTCATTGACGAACGGACCGGACTGTATATACATTGTCACTGTTAGGCTCAGTAGGGTTTTCGGAGGAGTTCGCTCATCGGTCTCCCTTGAGTTCGCTCCTCGGCCACCCTTGAGGTCAGTCCATGGGCAGCCGTTACGCATAGCTAGTGCCGCTGACGGTTTGTGGTTAAACCCACTGCCAGGGTGCTGACGAGTCATTAGAGTCCCCCACAGACAGTTTCCCAAGTTCGGGCGAAACGTTGTAGAGACCGTATGGTTTTATGGCAGGGTTCGGAAAATGCACGTGCGTTTACTCACGTGTTATTTTTCGGGCAGATAATACTGGTCGGCTTTGGTTTAAGCCGGATCCGAGTATTATATTGAGTAGGTATAATATCTTTGTCTCAGTTGCATTTGTATTCGGTCGTAATACAAATGCGGGTATATTTATACAGTTTCGGGGTTGTCCTGAAATTCGTTTCAGGATCACTTTTGGAAGTTGCCAGTTTCCAGTTTTCTATCAGCCGTCTTTTAACATTCGGTTAAAGACGGATTTATCTTTTCTTCTGATATGAGTGAGTCATCATTCTAGAAGCTTCTAGAAGTGATGATGAGGCTAATTGGTGTTGTGTTCTAATTGGTTGCATTTATTACTTGATGAGGTGTTATTAGTGAGTCATTGTTTTCTTTAATGATTCTTGTTTTGGTTAAGATCTTTTGTGAGAAGCTTTTCTCTTATAGTCACCACCTTTGCTCCTACACTCACCCTCCTCATTCTATATATATGATAAGCCTCCTCTCTCTCTCATACACTCTCACTTGATGTTTCATTTCGGTTAGAAAAGATTATGATAGTATTCGGGGTGTATGGAATTTTACAGTTCATTTCATTCCATCACCCGATTTCCACGGCAACTTCATTAACCGATCGTCCACGGATTTGGACGAAGTGAGACAAAGTCATCTACTCATTCTCTACATCAATCTTGGTCGTCTCTTTTAGCAAACTTGACGATCGAGTTGCCTCGAGTCAGAGGCGGGAGCCCGTTTAAAGAACCGATCATGTGGTGCCACCTCGACGAGGAGATCGGAGATCGACGAGATCGGAGCAGCCGCAACGGAGCGTGGGATAATGGTTGAAGAACGAAGGACTCGGATCGTTCGGTATACCTTTTCTACACTCTTTACAGTTTGTTAGTTTAGCAATAATGGCAGATCCGGGTTAAAGTATACGATAGCGCCAAGTTTAAAAGTTTTTGTTCCGAATTTGGCGTCTGTAGACGGCCGGGGCGCTAGCGTAGACTTACACGGACAGATTATACTAGTGGGCTTTGGTTTAAGCCGGATCCTAGTATTAGATTATTGGATTTATTTAGTCTCAGTATATCCGTGTTTTTCGTAAATACGGATGGAAGGGGCGTTCTCGTAATTTGTCGGGAAGCTTCTGGAAGAAGGTGACTCATTAGGGTTTATTTCTTTTTGATTTAAACTTAATGAGGTGGAGGAGATGATGTGTTGCTTTCATTAAATGAACCATGACCCATGAGATGATTCATCTAATGAATTAAATGAAGCATGGTTGATATTATGATAGATATTATTATTAAGATATTTTCATGCTTCATAATATTCACAAATGAGTCAAGATTCATTTTATTATCACAAACACTTTCTCTCTCCTCAAGCTCTCTCTTCTTCATCTTAACCCTAAGTGTCTCATGAGTTGAGAATCATAGGGTTAGTGAGGCTAACAAATCCTTAATCACTCTCTATATTATCTAGGTCACTTAGATTAGCACTTTAAGCCACTTAGTTACCTCATCTTAGAGGTTAAAGCTTGTAGTAGGCACTCTCGGGTGGATCTTCTTCAAACTTGAGGAGGCCGACGAGGAGGAGGACAACAAGAATAAGAAGGACAAGTATCTTGAGGTATAATCATCTTTCATAGTAGTTACAACTCCTTGTTAGTTTTGTTAGTTAGGGTTTACCAAAGATCCTTATTCATAGTCGATGTTACCTTGTTTGAAAATGATCGTTTTTACCTATTCCGCCTCCCCGCATCATGTGGGGTGAGTAACGTCGACTTACAGTGGTATCAGAGCCTAGCTAAACCATAACTAACATGTTAGCAAAGCCTTTAGAAATTCGATCACGGTTTAATCCCGAAAACACGACTTTTTGGCACACTTTCTGTCGTTTTTAAATTCTCATCTAAAACTTTTTTCCAAGACCTAAAAATACGTATAGGATTTTTGGAGATCACTGAAGAAATTTGGGCGCCTAAATCGGTGAGACGACCATGGAACCGTGGCCGAACCAAGGGTTATGCCGCGGATCCGCGACCGAACATATCAGTAATAGAATGGATATAATGGATGAACATGTAAACAGAGTATATCCATAGTATTTTACTGTAATATGGAAGTTGTTTTGAATTGTAATGGTAGTTTCATGTAATTTGGTGATTCTTTTCTTTTGATTTTTTTTTGAAACATGGAATATAATATATATATATATAACATTGAACAAAGCAATTTAAAATACGGTAATAATTTACATGCAAGAAGGAAAGTGAAACAAGAAGAGAAAAAAGGGACTTACCGGCCATTAAGAAAGATGGATGAATGAGAAGGCTCTTGGAACCATCGAGGCGTCGTTTCTTCGCAATACACACACGTGCACAGAACAGAACCAGGCTATATAAGAACGTGACCACGCAGGATGAGAACATCTGCTGGATTGCTCTGGGGTTGGCTAGAGGGTTCAGAGAAGGCGAAGGGGTGACGTCGATGATGGGCCGTCGATGGCGAGGATGTAGGCGGGGGTTTTCCGGCAAGGCTGTGGCAATCCGGTGTGCAAGTTCTTAGGCTCAGGGATTGGGTTCAGTGCAGGGTTCTTGCTCGGGATATTTGGGGAGAAGGAGAGAGAGGAGTGGAGGAGGAGGCGAGGTGATGGTGTCGGGTGTGGGTTCAAGCTTCCCGAGGAGGCGGGATGAAGACAGGAAAAGAAAAGAAGATGAGGGAGAACGAGAAGGGAGGTGAGAATAAGAGAGGGGCGGTGACAATAGGAGAGGAAAGAGGTGGCGGGATCTCGTGGGGGTGGTTTAATTATATAGAGAAGAGAGAGAGAGTCGTGAGGGAATTTGAGTGGAGAGAAGGTGTTAGTGAGAAAGGAAGAAAGAGAGAAAGAGAGAAGAGTGGGTTGGCGAGCCGTATTGAAAGAAAAGAGAGAGAGAGGTGTGGGGTGTAAAGAGAGAGAGAACGTGGAAAAAGAGAGGGAGAGAGAAAAGTATGGTTAGAAATAAGGTTTATAATAATAATTAATAATATATTGTTGGAGATAGTGCCCTCAGAGTCAATTATTGGACCACAGGCACGTGATTGCAATGATTGATGGAGGACCTATCCCGATAGGACAGTCTTACTCAAGATGATAGTATGCTATCTAGTTTACCTTTATCATCGTGTACTGCTTTAGGTGACCTTAGAGGTCACTATTACACGTTGATAGAGCCCTTAGGATTCTTGCTTGACGACCAGCAGTATGATGGCGATCATATACGTGGGAGATGGGGGTCTATAAGCACATCCTTAAAAGGTCCCTAGTCGTGGGAGTTTCGAGACAGGGCATCGATACTCCAGAGTAGACTAGTGTATACAGTCGAGACCCCGACGAGGGACGGTGGTCGGTCTCACAAGCCACTGGTGTCAGTTGGTTCACCTAAGATGTATACAGGTTCTCATTAGGTTATGAGTACACCGGACAGGACTCGCCGGGAACATGCTAGTTGGTCTTATATCTGACATCAGATAGCAGTTCCCTGGTGACATGTGTACAGGTTAGTTCATCGACCTGAGATCGTCATTTGTCTCGTGTGAGTTCCCACTGTACTTTTATTACTACCCTACCATGCTCAAAGGAGACGTGCAAATAGGTTTTAGTTGGGTACAGTCTCGAGCCACATGGAGGCAGTGAGCGGATCTGTAGGGGTTCGTCTCTCCCGGTATTGGGGGTGAGGTCGCGCTGTGTCTAGGAGAGCCATTACACGAATTCCTTGGCCAAGGCAGGAGATTTACTGGTAGGTATTCCAGTAGTATCTCAGGGTATTCTGGGCTACACTCCGACACGACTTGTACCGCTTTTGGGGGTCTGGCTTTTACCAACCCCTTAGGCCCTCCATGCGATACTCATAGACGAATGGACCGGACTGTATGGATATTGTTACTGACAGGCTCAGTAGGGTGTCAGGATGAGTTCGCTCATCGACGTCCCTTTTGGTCAATACCTGGTAGCCCGTTACATTTGGCTAATACCTCTGACGTGCTAGTGGTTAAATCCACAACCAAAGTATTGACGAGTCTTTAGAGTCCCCCACAGACCGTTTTCTCAAGTTTCGGGCGAAACGCTGTAGAGGCCGTATGGAGATATGGCAGGGTTCGATCATGTACGTGCGGTATTGCACGGATCATGATCGGACGGTTAATACTAGCGGGCTTTAGTTTAAGCCGGATCCTAGTATTGTACAGTGTAGATTTTGTCTCGTTGCATTTGTATTCGGTCGGAATACAAATGCGGGTATGTATATACAGTAGCGGGGTTTTCCTGTAATTTATTACGGGATCGTTTTTCTGAAGTTGCCAGTTTGCTTTCCGTTTCAGCCATTTTCCTTTGTTTCTTTCCTTGGCTGAAAATTGGTGGAGGAGGGCTTATTTGCAATTGTGCAAATTAGCATTGTGGAGGGTGGTCTTTGTATATGGTTGCTTCATGATGGTCCTTGCTTCCTTTGACTTCATTAGTCCATGATTGCTTGACTTTTGGAGTAATCATGGTTGCTGATGATGGGGGTTGATTTGGAGTGAGAGTTTGTTGTGATCATTATATTTCATCATCATCATTTTTTCTCTCTCTTGCATGATAGCTTCCCCCCCTGACTTTTCTCCCCCCCCCCATTGGGCAAGCCACACTTAGTGGAGGAGAGGGCATTTCATTTGGTAAGAAGAAAAAATGTTCATCTCACATCTTTTTGCTTGCTACAAAAATCATTCATCTCCCAAGTTCATTCCTCCACCAAAACCATGGCAACTTCATACCCGAATGAGACATAGAGTTCCACACTATTCTACAGCAATTCTTGGACACGTCGACTCGCCAACTTCGTGCCCGAGTTGTCTCGGTCCAGAGGTGGGAGCCCGTAAAAGAACCCGGCGATGTGGTGCCCTTCCGACGAGGAGATGAAGACCGGAGATTCCGCGGGGAGATCGGGACGACGACGAGAAGACCGAAGGACACGGATCGCTCGGTATATCTCTCTACCCCTTCTCTAGTTATCTAGGAGTAGGTTAATGGCCCGATCCGGGTTTAAAGTGCGCGGTGGTGCCGGTTTACAAGTTTTGTAAAAAGTTTCGTTTCCGCATTCCGGCGTCGGATTGACGGCCGGGGCGTCGCCGTGCACTTATATATATATATATATATAGATATATATATATATATATATATAGATATATATATATACAGAAAGAGACGGTAAGTGGGTTAGAATAATTAATTAATATATATATATATATATAAAGAATGAGAGAACGTGTGTGTATATTAGAATTAGGTTTAGAAATATAATAATATATAAACTTGGATTTTTAGGCTAAAACAAAAGTACTCTGAAAAATACCCGGGTTGTGTCTAAAGATCTAGTTTTAAAATATGAAGAATATACGTATAAGTTAAAACCATAATGCGATGTCCGGTTAATAAAAATGCATACCCCAAGAACGGATGCACGTAAAATGCACGTAGCAATCCAAATAAGTCCGTTTCAATAAACAGGAAGTGAACATGATGTACTGATGCAACCATAGGGTCTTGGGTATGATGCAGGCTACGTGTAGGTGTCGTTCTCAGTGCACATGTTCGATTAATTTGACTTTTCGTTTTACTTGCAGTGCACGTGCAACTTTTTGGGCTTCTAAAGAAATTAAAAGAAATAAAAATAAAAATGTGTGGCTGATGGGATTTGAACTCTAGTCCTATGGTTTAGCAGTGCAAAGCCTTACCAATGAGCTACAAGCTTTTTCTTGCTATTTTAAAGCAAAACAAACTTATAACACGTGTTCAGGCTTTAGGTGTGCTTTTCTGTATTTTGAAAGAGAAAAAAAATTCGTACAGAAAGTTTAGGGTTGTTACAAACTCTAGGGGGTATCTTTTCTATAACACAGAGGAACAAAAGGTTTTTGTTTCTCGTAATGCCCACTTTCTGGAACATCGGTTTTTTGAAAAAGAAATAAGTGGGAGCACAATAGAACTGGAAGAAATTCCAGAACCACAAACTATTACTGAAACCTTGGTGGAACCAGAAGTTCCAAAAGAAAAGGATATTCCAGCACCACTCCGCAGGAGTAGCAGGCTTTCTTATCCGCCTGAGAGATACTACGGTTTTCTCATAGACGGGGATAGAGAGGATTGCATCATTGATTATGATGAACCTGCTAGCTTCCAGCAAGCCATTCAGAACGGCGACTCGGTAAAATGGCTGGATGCAATGCGGACCGAAATAGAGTCCATGTATACCAACAAAGTTTGGACTTTGGACATTGCTCAAGAAGGGGTGAAACCCGTAGGCTGCAAATGGATCTTCAGAAAGAAGATTGGTGTAGATGGACAGGTTGAAACCTATAAGGCTAGACTTGTTCCAAAGGGTTTTCGTCAAAGACCTGGTTTGGACTATGACGAAACCTTTTCTCCAGTGGCTATGCTCAAATCCATTCGGATCCTTCTTGCCATTGCTGCCTTCCACGATTATGAGATTTGGCAGATGGACGTAAAAACTGCTTTTCTAAATGGAAATTTAAAAGAATGTGTCTATATGGACCAGCCAGAGGGTTTCATTCAGAGTGGGAGCAGCGGGAAAGTGTGCAAGTTACTTAAGTCCATCTATAGACTAAAGCAGGCATCGCGGAGTTGGAACATCTATTTTGATGAAAGGGTCAAAGAATTTGACTTTATCAAAAATCTAGATGAGCCATGTATTTATAGTAAGATTGTAGCACGAACTGTCGTATTCCTCATCTTGTACGTGGATGACATTCTCTTGATAGGAAATGACATTCCTATGCTATAATCTGTCAAAGGATTCTTGTCACACAGGTTCTCCATGAAAGACCTGGGTGATGCCTCTTTCATTCTGGGGATCCAGATCTATCGTGATAGATCTAAGAGGATGTTTGGACTTTCGCAGTCCAAGTACATTGGCACCATACTGAAAAGATTCAGTATGGAAGATTCTAAGCGCGGTCATTTACCGGCTTGTCACGGAATCACCCTCTCCAAAGAGATGTCTCCCAAGCCTGATTTGGAAAGGGATCGCATGTCTATTATACCCTACGCTTCTACGGTAGGCTCTATAATGTATGTGATATTATGTACCAGACCAGATGTTGCTTACGCACTGAGCGTGGTAAGCCGGTATCAGTCAAACCCAGGGGAGAACCACTGGACAGCAGTAAAGAACATTCTTAAGTACCTGAGAAGGACTAAGGATATGTTCTTGGTTTACGGCGGAAAAGACCTCCAGATCGAGGCCTTTGCTGACTCCAGCTTCCAGAGTGACAAGGATGACTCCAAGTCCATGTCGGGTTATGTCTTTACCCTCAATGGAGGGGCGGTCTGTTGGAAGAGCTCCAAGCAGGACACCGTTGCTGACTCAACAAAGGAAGCGGAGTACATAGCTGCTTGCGATGCCGCAAAAGAAGAAGTCTGGATGAAGAAGTTCTTAACAGAACTTCAGGCGGTTCCGTCCATTGTTAATCCAATACCTCTGTATTGTGACAACAACGGGGCTTTAGCTTTAGCGAAGGAACCCAGGTCCTATCAGAAGTCCAGACACATCTTGAGGCGGTATCACCTGATCAGGGAGATCGTGGATCGCCGGGAGATCGAGATTCGGAGAGTTGCTACAGAGGAAAACAGTGCAGATCCATTCACAAAGGCCATCCCTCAGACACAGTTCGAGAGGCTATTCGAGATGATAGGTCTACGATACGCCAGCACATGGCCCTAGTGCAAGTGGGAGATTGTTAGTGTATATGTCTTAGAGGCCATTATTGTATCATACTAGATTGTATATTACTTAATGGAAGCTTGGGATATTCACAGTTGTATTGACAGTCTTGCTCAAAATGGTAGTATGCTACTTGGTTTGTATCTATCTTAATATGTGTATATGTTTCTTTTAACGTATCGCTAATACATATTGATAGAGCCCTTGGGATCTTTGCTTGAGTACCAGCGTTGTGATGGCAGTCACACTAATAGGGGTTGGGTAGTCTACAAGCACATCCTTATACAGGTCCCTAGTCGCAGGATTATCAAGACTAGGCATTGATAATCCGGAGTAGACTAGTGTATACGCTTATCATCCCAGCAGGGGAGATGGTCTGTCCCACAGCCATTAGTACGTTGTACTGGAGATAATATGCAGGTGCTCGTTAGGTTACGAGTACACCGGACCGGACTCGTAGGGAACTATTGGTTGGTATTATACCCGTCGCCAGTTAGCAGTTCACAGGTAACATGAGTACAGCTTAGTCCGTTGACTTGATACTGCTGCTTTGCCTCAAGTGTGTTCCCACTGTTCTTAGATTGCTACCTTACTACGGCTCTACTGAATCGTGCAAACAGGTAGCAGTTGGGTGCAGTCCCGAAGCACTTGGAGGCAGTGGCGGTTAGATAGGATTCGTCTCTCCCGGCATTGGGGGTTGATATCGCGCTGTGTTTGGAGAGCCATTACGCAAAGTCCCTGGCTAGGGCAAGCGAGATTTACTGGTAGGTGCTCCAGTAGTTTCTCAGGGTGTAATGGGCTACACTCCGACATGACTTATACCGCTATTAGGGGACTGAGGCTTGCCGCCCCCTAGGCCCGATATGCGATACTCTTAAATGAACAGACCGGACTGTACGGAGATTGTCACATACAGGCTTAGTAGGAGTTCGGATGGGTTTCCTCATCGGCCTTCTTATCGACATCTACCTGGGAACCGTTACGTACAGCTAGTACCGCTTGCGGCTTGTGGTTAAACCCACTGCCAATGTAGTGTCGAGTTTTTAGAGTCTCACACAGAGGGTTTCCCTGCTTCGGGCGAAACGATATAGAGGTCGTATGGTTTTACGACAGGGTTCGAATATATACGTGTACTTGTGCACGTATGATATTCGAACAGATTATATTAGTGGGCTTTGGTTTAAGCCGGATCCTAGTATTAGATTATTAGATTTATTTAGTCTCAGTATATCCGTGTTTTTCGTAAATACGGATGGAAGGGGCGTTCTCGTAATTTGTCGGGAAGCTTCTGGAAGAAGGTAACTCATTAGGGTTTATTTCTTTTTGATTTAAACTTAATGAGGTGGAGGAGATGGGTGTTGCTTTCATTAAATGAACCATGACTCATGAGATGATTCATCTAATGAATTAAATGAAGCATGGTTGATATTATGATAGATATTATTATTGAGATATTTTCATGCTTCATAATATTCACAAATGAGTCAAGATTCATTTAATTATCACAAACACTTTCTCTCTCCTCAAGCTTTCTCTTCTTCATCTTAACCCTAAGTGTCTCATGAGTTGAGAATCATAGGGTTAGTGAGGCTAACAAATCCTTAATCACTCTCTATATTATCTAGGTCACTTAGATTAGCACTCTAAGCCACTTAGTTACCTCATCTTAGAGGTTAAAGCTTGTAGTAGGCTCGGATGGATCTTCTTCAAACTTGAGGAGGCCGACGAGGAAGAGGACAACAAGAACAAGAAGGACAAGTATCTTGAGGTATAATCATCTTTCATAGTAGTTACAACTCCTTGTTAGTTTTGTTAGTTAGGGTTTAGCAAAGATCCTTATGCATAGTCGATGTTACCTTGTTTGAAAATGTTCGTTTTTACCTATCCCGCCTCCCCGCATCATGTGGGGTGAGTAACGTCGACTTACAAACCAAACCTTTAACTCACATCACAACTTTTTGCATTTATTACCCATCACACTCACATGTGCCCACTAGTTGCACAATTCATCATTTGTGTGTGCCAAGGCAGCCCCACCATAGTCCAAGCCATTAAAGAGTCATATGCACACTTGTATGTGTTGGACCAAAATTGTGTGCACACATTTATTTTGCAAAAGCTCTTTGGATATCGGTTCGTTTTCTGTTCTGTTTGCAGTGTCGGCTCCCAAACGTTATATCCGTGATTTTGAATATGTTTCCAGTATTTTATCATGAACACCTGTAATCTGTGATTACCGAGCAGACACTGGTTAAAAGTACCGATAAATAACAAAATAGATCCTGAATGAAGGTATTAAAAAGCAGTTTTCAGTGATCAACATCAAGTCAACAGACTAAGCTGTACTCTTGTCACCTGGGAACTGCTACCTGACGATAGGTATAATACCAACTGGCAGTTCCCCATGAGTCTTGTCCAGTGTAACTCATAACCCAATGAGCACGTGTATACTATCTCCAGTACGACGTACTAATGGCTGTGGGACAGACCATCTCCCCTGTTGGGATGAGAAGCGTATACACTAGTCTACTCTGGAGTATCGATGCCCCGTCTCGATAATCCTACGACTAGGGACCTGTGCTCATAGACTACCCAGCCCCCACTAGTGTGACTTCCATCACAACACCGGTAATCAAGCAAAGATCCTAAGGGCTCTATCAATATGTATTAGCGATACGTTAAAAGAAACATATACACATATTAAGATAGAATCAAACCAAATAGCATACTACTATATTGAGCAAGATTGTTATTAATTTTCGCGTATATCCCAAGCTTCCAAAATGTATTATACAAACCTGTACTATACAATAATGGCCTCTAAGGTATATATTACTAACAATCTCCCACTTGCACTAAAGCCATGTATTGGCATATCGCAGACCTATTATCTCGAATAGCCTCTCGAACTGCGTTTGAGGGATGGCCTTTGTGAGTGGATTTGCAGTGTTGTTCTCTGTGTCAACTCTCCGCACCTCGATCTCCCAGCGATCAATGATCTCCCTGATCAGGTAGTACCGCCTCAAGATGTGTCTGTACTCTGATGGGACCTTGGTTCCTTCGCTAAAGCTATAGCGCCGTTGTTGTCACAATACAGCGGTATTGGATCAACAATGGACAGAACCACCTGAAGTTCTGTCACGAACTTCCTCATCCAGACTGCTTCTTTCGCGGCGTCACATGCAATGATATACTCCGCTTCCATCGTCGAGTCAACAACGGTGTCCTTCTTGGAGCTCTTCCAACAGACCGCCCCTCCATTGAGGGTAAAGACATAACCCGACATGGACTTGGAGTCATCTTTGTCACTCTGAAAGCTGGAGTCAGCAAAGGCCTCGATCTGGAGGTTTTTTCCGCCGTACACCAAGAATATCTCCTTAGTCCTTCTCAGGTACTTGAGAATGTTCTTAACTGCTATCCAGTGCTTCTCCACTGGGTTTGACTGATACCTGCTTATAACGCTCAGTGCATAAGCTACATCTGGTCTAGTACACAACATCGCATACATTATAGAGCTTACCGCAGAAGCGTATGGCATAATAGACATGTGATCCCTTTCCAAATCAGTCTTGGGAGACATCTTTAGAGAAGGTGATTCCGTGACAAGCCGGTAGATTACCGCGCTTTGAATCTTCCATACTAAATATTTTCAGTATGGTGTTGATGTACCTGGACTGTGAAAGTCCCAACATCCTTCTAGATCTATCACGATAGATCTGGATCCCCAGAATGTAGAAGGCATCACCCAGGTCTTTCATGGAGAACCTTTGTGACAAGAATCCTTTAACTGATTGTAGCATATGAATGTCATTTCTTATCAAGAGAATGTCATCCACGTACAAGACGAGGAATACCACAGTTTTCGCTACAATCTTACTATAAATGCATAGTTCATCTGGATTTTTGATAAAGTCGAATTCTTTGACCGTCTCAACAAAACAGATGTTCCAACTCCGCGATGCCTGCTTTAATCCATAAATGGACTTAAGCAACCTGCACAATCTTCCGCTGCTCCCACTCTCTATGAAACCCTCCGGCTGATCTATATAAACACACTCTTCCAAATTTCCATTCAGAAAAGCGGTCTTTACGTCCATCTGCTAAATTTCATAATCGTGGAAGGCAGCAATGGTAAGAAAGATTCGAATGGATTTAAGCATAGCCACTGGAGAAAAGGTTTCATCATAATCCAAACCAGGTCTTTGACGAAAACCTTTTACAACAAGTATAGCCTTATAGGTTTCAACATGTCCATCTACACCAATCTTATTTCTGAAGATCCATTTGCAGCCTACGGGTTTTATCCCTTCTGGAGCAATGTCCAAAGTCCATACTTTGTTGGTGTACATGGAATCCATTTCGGTCCGCATTGTATCCAGCCATTTTACCGAATCTCTGCTCTGAATGGCTTGCTAGAAACTAGTTGGCCCATCATCGTCGATGATGCAATCCTCTCTATCCCCGTCTATGAGAAAACCGTAGTATCTCCCAGGCAGATGAGACTACCTACGAGTCCTGCGGAGCGGCGCGGGTATGTCTGGTTCTTTCGAAACTACTGGTTTCACCATGCTTTCAGTAATAGCTTGTGGTTCTGGAATTTCTTCCAGTTCTATTACGCTTCCACTTATCTCTTTTTTCTAAAAATTTATTTTCCAAAAAGTGGGCATGCCGAGAAACAAAACCTTTTGTTCCTCTGCGTAATAGAAAAGATACCCCCTGGAGTTCTTTGGGTATCCCACAAACTTACACAGTACTGAGCGTGCCTCGAGCTTGTCTGCATGCTGCTTTTTTTTACAAAAGATGGACATCCTCATATTTTCAGATACCGAAGATAGGGTTTCTTCCCACTCTATATCTGATGTGGTGTAGTAGGCACTGACTTAGTAGGAATCTTATTCAAAAGATATGCAGCTGATTCTAGTGCATAACCCCAGAAAGATCACGGCAACTCAGCGTTACTCATCATAGAACGTACTATATCCAATAAGGTTCGGTTCCGCATTTCCGATACACCGTTGTGTTGAGGTGTGTATGGAGGAGTAAGCTGAGAGAGAATTCCATTCTCTTTTAAATAACCCAGGAACTCGGCGCTTAAGTATTCACCACCTCGATCAGATCTAAGTGTCTTGATACTTTTTCCTGTTTGTTTTTCCACTTCATTCTTATATTCCTGAAATCTCTCAAATACCTCGGATTTTCATTAAGAATACATGTCCATACCTTGAGAAATCATCCGTAAAAGTAATGAAGTAGGAATAACCACTTCTTGCATGTGTAGACAATGGACCACACACGTCGCTGCGTATGACTCCCAAGAGCTCGCTCGCTCTTATCCCGTGTCCAGTGAACGGAGTCTTTGTCGCCTTTCCTTTGAGACATGATTGACAAGTTGCATAAGGCTGATATTCGAACGAATCCAAATACCCCTCTTTATGTAATTTCGTTAAACGTGTTTCATTGATATGACCCAGTCTACAATGCCATAAGAAATCTTGATTTAATTCTGAAGACTTTCTTTTAAGTGTGTTCTGGATGTTGAAAACCTTAGCTTGATTTAATATGTATATACCGTTATCTAGTGTACCTGGCCCAATCAAACCATGATTAAGGTGGATATGGATGACATCGCTTACAAATGTAAAATCATAACCTTTTTTAGATAGTAAAGATACAGAGATGATATTACATGTCAAACTAGGTACACACAAACAGTTACGTAAAATCAAAATTTGCCCACTTGTCAATCCTAGATGATATTCCCCTACGGATACAGCATCCACGCTCATTCCGTTAGCAACCCTAAGAGTCATATTACCTGCCTTGATAACTCTATGGTTTCTCAGTGCCTGCAATGAATTACAGATATAAGATCCTGATCCGGTATCTAGTACCCAGAAAGTAGAGTTAATTGAGAGACAGTTTTCAATCATAAACACACCTGAAGCCGAAGCCACAACGTGCTTCGAATTCTGGTTACAGGCTTTCCAAGCCCTGCAGTCCTTCTTCTAATGGTCTTTCCTACGACAATAGAAACATTCCTCCTTCCCTACTGTCGACCCTAAAACTTTTGCCCTGCCATTTCCCTCTACCTTACTGACACCGTCTTTCGGCTTGGTGGGGGCCTTCTTCTTCTTCCCCTTGGCTTTCGTCTTGGATCTAAAAGAGGAAGATCCTCCAATAAGCAGAACGGGTGTCTCCCTGGATTTTTGTACGGTGCCCTCAGTGCTCCTCAATATGTTGAGGAGTTCTGGAAGTGAAACTTCCTTCCCTTGAATGTTGAAATTTAAGATAAACTGGGCGTAAGTAGAAGGAAGAGACTGTAGAACCAAGTCAGTATATAACTCGTTCTCCAATGTGGTCCCAAGGTCCGCGAGCTCTTCAATCAAGCTGATTATCTTAAGGACGTAGTCCCCTATAGATGACCCAACAGCCAACTTCGTCTGAAATAATTTCTTTGAGCTCTCATATCTTGCGATACGAGATTGCTCTCCATATAAATCCTTGGTATGGAAGAAGATGGAAGCTAAGTCCATCTTCTCGTACCGCCTCTGGTGTTCATTATCTATTGAGGCCAGCACGAGGCACTTGGCTTTCGCACTGTCAATTTCCCATGTCTTACGGATCTCAATATCCGCGATGCTAGAATCAGGACCTGGGACGGCGGGGGCTTTGGAAGTAAGGAGGTAGCCCAGCTTGTCATAGGTTATGGTCATCTGGACATTCCTTAACCAATCTTTATAGTTTGGCCCAGTCAATATGTTTTTATCTAGCAGTAACTTAAGCCCAGTCATTTTCGTCGCAGCAGTCAAGAGAGAGAGGAGGAAACACTCAGTATGATGCTCTTGCAAGTTTAGAAAGGTTATTAGTTTATCTAAACAGGATGGCTCCTATTGTTTCTCAAATCCTCCTTCAAACCATAAAAGAAGAATTAATCAGGATTAATCTCACCCTACAATTCTTGCTTAACCTTTCGGCCAGGCTAGTGTTGGTACTTCGAGGGAGGTTTTCCAATGCTTTCGCGAAATTCCTTAATTACATAACCACTTTTCCCAAGAGGTATAGCCCCGCTAACACCGTTCTAGGCACCTACTTGGTTTATACCATTGATTGTTTTAGTGAAAAATCTCCCGAGGAGTAGCGGATACTCACAGTAAGATCAGAATCCAAATATTATCGTGTGATAACCTTGAAGGATATTATGTTATTATTATGGTTAAATTATTATTAGATACCCCTCACCGTATATACATACCCGTATCCATATTTCGAAAAATACAAATACAAAGAGACGAAAATAATCCAATAATCTAATACTAGGATCCGGCTTAAACCAAAACCCACTAGTGTTATCCGTCCGAATCATGATCCGTGCACAAGCACACGTATATGATCGAACCCTGCCGTAAAACCATACGGTCTCTACATCGTTTCGTCCGAAGCAGGGAAACTCTCTGTGTGGGACTTTAAAGACTCAACAGTACGCTGGCAGTGGGTTTAACCACAAGTCCGTCAGCGGTACTAGCCTTACGTAACGGCTACCCAGATATCTGTCGATAAGAAGGTCGATGAGAAAACTCATCTGAACCCCTACTGAGCCTATCTGTGACAATCTTCGTACAGTCTGGTCTGTTCGTTTAAGATACTCGCATATCGGGCCTAGGGGCGGTGACCGTCAGACCCCTAATAGCGTAATAAGTCGTGCCGGGGTAGAGCCCAAAACACCCTAAGAAACTATTAGAGTACCTACCAGTAAATCTCGCTTGCCCTGGCCAGGGACTTTGTGTAATGGCTTTCCGAACACAGCGCGATATCAACCCCCATACCGGGAGAGACGAATCCTATCTAACCACTACTACCTCCCAGTGCTTCGGGACTGCACCCAACCACTACCTGTTTGCACGACTCATTAAAGCCGTGGTAGGGTAGTGATCTGAGTACAGTGGGAACACACTCGAGACGAATAGTGATGTGAAGTCAACGGACTAAGTTGTATCCATGTCACCTGAGAACTGCTACTTGACGATAGGTATAATACCAACCAGCAGTTCCCTATGAGTCATGTCCAGTGTAACTCATAACCCAATGAGCACCTATATACTATCTCCAGTACGACGTACTAATGGCTATGGGACAGACCATCTCCCCTGCTGGGATGAGAAGCGTGTACACTAGTGTACTCTGGAGTATCGATGCCCCGTCTCGATAATCCTACGACTAGGGACCTATATAAGGATGTACTTATAGACTATCCAGCCCCCACTAGTGTGACTTCCATCACAACACCGGTAGTCAAGCAAAAATCCTGAGGGCTCTATCAATATGTATTAGCGATACGTTAAAAGAAACATATACACATATTAAGATAGAATCAAACCAAGTAGCATACTACCATATTGAGCAAGACTGTTATTATTTTCCGTGTATATCCCAAGCTTCCAAAATGTAATATACAAACCAGTACTATACAATAATGGCCTCTAGGGCATATATCACTAACAATCTATACGATCTTCTTGTCCCGGGGTACCGTACCGGGTTCACCATGCACCCGCAGACGATGCCTCCTCACTCCTCGAATCGGGTATCTCATAGCTCAGAACCGAGAAAACTCATGGTGGATGCCACAAATCACATCACGAGAAACCACGTTTTTAAAACAATTATAAGACTTGTTAAAATATATCAGCGGTTCTCAAATGCAAAGATCTCATGAAAACAACATCTCATATGCATGTAACCATAAAGTGCAGTATATGCAAGCATAGAACAGTACTGTAAGTATCTCAAGTATTATCATGTAACCATGTCATGTGATAATTACTTAATAATGATTGTACTTTACAATTAAGATCAGTACAGTGATGTAACAGTTCTACTGTGTAAATGGCATGGTAATTACCGATGATGAATGTGTGAGCCAGCAAATCTGTGTAAGTGTAACAGCACATCATCGGTAATAGTGCAGGTATACTAGCAGACGAAGCTATATACAGGTAAGTGCTGGGAACATAGTATGTATGTCACAAGGAAAAGATACAACATAAGTATGAACGATATAAAGTACACAACTACACCTAGAATAATCAATATAAACCATTATCCACCAAGGTGTTTAGAAATCAATGATTCTCCGAATCAAGACAATCCAAAAGTTGGCGATCCAGCCTCATAGTATCAGATGTGGCACTATCATCGAACATCACCCTCAAGTCACGAGTGCGGACCAATCATCCGGTATATCTTATCGCGTATGGTAATCCATCGTACGGTGTCATCAAATAGAATAAGGATCTATCGTCTTATTCATAATATCATCTCTTATTCTCATATATATATATATATATATATATATACACACACACACACACACACCGGCATACGTATATGTGTGTGTATATCGCCTAGCATCTGTATATCAACATATCAATCCAAGTCATCTTGTTTCATCATATTCTCATTTCATCATATCAACATCTCAATTCAAGCCGTCTTGTACTTATCATTATGATTATATCCATAGGTACTTAAGCTTTGGTTTCTCTAATTATATTCTACATATTGGTTCTTCCATTACTATGATTGCGGAGGTGCTATACGCCATCTACCCGACTTCCCCCGTAGATATAGATCTACTCACCTGCTAATCCTTGCTTAGCTAAAGTCGATGAACTTCTTGTTCTCCTTCGTGATTTCGGAAGTCCACGCAAAGGTACCGACAAATCAATACGCATCGTAACAATATCAAAACCAAATACGAAACCGATACGGCGCGCGAAGTGCTCATAGGTTAGAACTGTAAGTCCACGGCAGCGCCCCGGCCGTCTGAACGAGGCCAAAATGTGGAAACGATACTTTTCTTTAACTTTTAAAACTGGCGCTACCGCGTACTAAAGACCCGGATCGGGCCATTAACCTACTCCTAGCTAACTATAGAAGGGGTAGAGAGATATACCGCGCGATCCGTGTCCTTCGGTCTTCTCGTCGTCATCCCGATCTCCCCGCGGAATCTCCGGTCTTCATCTCCTCGTCGGAAGGGCACCACATCGCCGGGTTCTTTTACGGGCTCCCACCTCTGGACCGAGGCAACTCGGGTACGAAGTTGGCGAGTCGACGTGTCCAAGAATGCTGTAGGCTAAGTGTAGAGTGGTTTGTCTCTAGGGGTTGTTGAAGTTGCCCTTTTAGATATCAAGGTGGAGGAATGAACTTGGGAGATGAGGTAAGTGTTTTGTGTAAACAAATGAGATGAAATCCCACACTCCAAATTTTGGACAGCCCCCTCCAAGGAATGGCCGGCCATAGCATATGGAGAGAGGGGGGAAAACAATGAAGGAAGGTTAGTGTAGGAAAAAGGAAAGGGGTGATCATAAACCAAAAGCAATCCTTACTCCGTCATCTTTTCAGCCAAAGAAAGAACAAAGGAAAAATGGACGAAACGGAAATGAAAACTGGCAACTTCAAAAAACTGATCCCGTAATAAATTACAGGAAAACCCCGCGACTGTATATACATACCCGCATTTGTATTCCGACCGAATACAAATGCAATGAGACAAAATCTACACTGTGTAATACTAGGATCCGGCTTAAACCAAAGCCCGCTAGTACAATCCGTCCGATCATGATCCGTGCTATACCGCACGTATATGATCGAACCCTGCCATATCTCTAAACGACCTCTACAGCGTTTTGTAAGTCTACGCTAGCGCCCCGGCAGTCTACAGACGCCAAAATGCGGAACAAAACTTTTAAACTGGCGCTATCGTATACTTTAACCCGGATCTGCCATTATTGCTAAACTAACATACTGTAAAGAGTGTAGAAAGATTGTACCGAACGATCCGAGTCCTTCGTTCTTCAACCATCATCCCACGCTCCGTTGCGGCTGCTCCGATCTCGTCGATCTCCGATCTCCTCGTCGAGGTGGCACCACATGATCGGTTTTTTAAACGGGCTCCCGCCTCTGACTCGAGGCAACTCGATCGTCAAGTTTGCTAAAAGAGACGACCAAGAATGATGTAGAGAATGAGTAGATGACTTTGTCTCACTTCGTCCAAGTCCGTGGACGATCGGTTAATGAAGTTGCCGTGGAAATCGGGTGATGGAATGAAATGAGCTGTAAATTCCATACACCCCAAACTATCATAATCTTTTTCTACAAATGAAATCAACGACCATGAGAGAGAGAGAGGGGCCGGCCTCTTTATAGAATGAGGGAGGTGACCGTAGGAGAGGGGGGTGACCATAGGAAAGCTTCTCACTTAAAAGATCAAGAAGAAATATCTTAACCAAAACAAGAATCATTAAACCTAAAGCATGACTCACAAATACACCTCATCATGCTTTAATTGCAACCAATGAAAACAAAACACCAAATAATCCTAGTCACCTCATCTAGAATCTTCTAGAACACTGACTCACCTCAACAGAAGAAAAGATAAATCCGTCTTTAACCGAATGTTAAAAGACAGCTGATAGAAAACTGGAAACTGGCAACTTCCAAAAGTGATCCTGAAACGACTTTCAGGATAACCCCGAAACTGTATAAATATACCCGCATTTGTATTACGACCGAATACAAATGTAACTGAGACAAAGATATTATACCTACTCAATATAATACTCGGATCCGGCTTAAACCAAAGCCGACCAGTATTATCTGCCCGAAAAATAACACGTGCGTAAACGCACGTGCATTTTCCGAACCCTGCCATAAAACCATACGGCCTCTACAACGTTTCGCCCGAACTTGGGAAACTGTCTGTGGGGGACTCTAATGACTCGTCAGTACCCTGGCAGTGGGTTTAACCACAAACCGTCAGCGGCACTAGCAATGCGTAACGGCTGCCCACGGACTGACCTCAAGGGATGCCGATGAGCGCACTCATCCGGAAAACCCTACTGAGCCTAACAGTGACAATGTATATACAGTCCGGTCCGTTCGTCAATGAGTATCGCATATCCTGCCTAGGGGGCTAGCAACGTCAGACCCCTAATAGCAGTATAAGTCGTGTCGGAGTGAAGCCCAATACACCCTGAAATACTACTGGAGTACCTACCAGTAAATCTCCTACCATGGCCATGGATTTGTGTAATGGCTCTCCTAGACACAGCACGACCTCGCCCCCAATACCGGGAGAGACGAATCCCCTGCCGATCCGCTCACGTGCCTCCATATGGCTCAGGACTGTACCCAAAAACTACCTGTTTGCACGACTCCTTTGAGCCGTGGTAGGGTAGAAATCAAAGCACAGTAGGAACTCACACGAGACAAATGACGACCTCAGGTCGATGAACTAACCTGTACACATGTCACCAGGGAACTGCTATCTGACGGTAGATATAATACTAACTAGCAGATTCCCGGCGAGTCCTGTCCGGTGTACTCATAACCCAATGAGCACTTGTATACATCTTAGGTGATCCAACTGACACCAGTGGCTTGTGAGACTGGCCACCGCCCCTCGTCGGGGTCTCGACTGTACACACTAGTCTACTCCGGAGTATCGATGCCCTGTCTCGAAACTCCCACGACTAGGGACCACAATTAAGGATATGCATATAAACTACCCAACTCTCACGTATATGATCGCCATCATACTGTTGGTAGTAAAGCAAGATCCTAAGGGCTCTATCAAAGTGTAACATGCAATCAGTCACCTGAACATGTACACGACTGATAAAGGCAAACCATATAGCATACTATCATTTCGAGTAAGACTGTCCTACCGGGATAAGTCCTCCGCAATCATTGCAATCACGTACCTGCGATCCAATAATTGACTATGAGGGCACTATCTCCAACACGTTTCGCCCGAAACTTGAGAAACGGTCTGTGGGGGACTCTAAAGACTCGTCAATACTTTGGTTGTGGATTTAACCACTAGCACGTCAGAGGTATTAGCCATACGTAACGGGCTACCAGGTATTGACCAAAAGGGACGTCGATGAGCGAACTCATCCTTACACCCTACTGAGCCTGTCAGTGACAATATCTATACAGTCCGGTCCGTTCGTATATGAGCATAGCATGGCGGGCCTAGGGGGTTGGTAAAAGTCAGACCCCCAAAAGCGGTACAAGTCGTGTCGGTGTGTAGCCCAGAACACCCTGAGATACTACTGGAATACCTACCTGTAAATCTCCTGCCTTGGCCAAGGACTTCGTGTAATGGCTCTCCTAGACACAGCGCGACCTCACCCCCAATACCGGGAGAGACGAACCCCTGCAGATCCGCTCACTGCCTCCAAGTGGCTCAGGACTGTACCCAACTAAAACCTGTTTGCACGACTCCTTTGAGCCGTGGTAGGGTAGTAATCAAAGTACAGTGGGAACTCACACGAGACAAATGACGATCTCAGGTCGATGAACTAACCTGTACACATGTCACCATGGAACTGCTATCTGACGTCAGGTATAAGACCAACTAACATGTTCCCGGCGAGTCCTGTCCAGTGTACTCATAACCCAATGAGCACCTGTATACATCTTAGGTGAACCAACTGACACCAGTGGCTTGTGAGACCGGCCACCGCCCCTCGTCGGGGTCTCGACTGTATACACTAGCCTACTCTGGAGTATCGATGCTCTGTCTCGAAAACTCCCACGACTAAGGACCTTTTAAGGATGTGCTTATAGACCCCAGCTCCCACGTATATGATCGCCATCATACTGCTGGCCGTCAAGCAAGAATCCTAAGGGCTCTATCAACGCGCAATAGTGACCTGTAAGGTCACCTAAAGCAATACATGATGATAAAGATAAACCAGATAGCATACTATCATCTTGAGTAAAACTGTTCTAACGGTATACGTCCTCCCTCAATCATTGCAATCACGAGCGTGTGATCCAATAATTGACTCTGAGGGCACTATCCCCAACAATCTCCCACTTGCACTCAAGGTTAATTATTGCGATGTCGCATACTCACAGCCCGTGTGATACCGAACACCCAACTCCTCTACTAATCAATCTCACAAAACCCGTTTGCGAAACTAATGCGTTCGAGGAATAGCCTCAGTGAGTGGATCCGCTCTGATGTTTCTTTCTATGTCTCTCTTTATCTTAAGTTCGTGGAGAAAACCATCTCCCGAAATGAGCAATACCTGTCTTAGAATGTGTCTGGATATCTGATGGGACCTAGTTCATAAATGAACTCCAAATCCAAACTTCTTAGACTGTATCGTCAACTGAACTTAATCAGTATCATGTGCCATGCCTCCCTCAGTATCCTCCTGGACCACCTGTCCAGAATACTGCCCCTCGTCAGAGGGAAAACTATAACTCTGACAGCCACTCTGTTGTCCAGGTCACCTTGGAAGCCTGAAATGATAACCGTCTCCTAAATGAGGCTGATGTTATCATATCCCTAGAATATCCACTTATGTTCTAAAACTGCTTCCGAATGTTTCTCCAGGATAGGATCAATATCAACTTATTGTATCTACTGCAAAAACAACATCTGGTGTGGTACTTGACATCTCATGATTGACTCAATTGCCTAAGCAAGTGATCTGCCAATCATGCACATCCCTCTCCCCTTTAGTCTGTAAGACACCTTTAGAGAGGGTGACTCCATCACCTGCAGGTATACTACCGTGCCAGGAGTCGTCCATTCTAAAACACCTTTAGAATGTTATCTAAGTACCCAGATTGGGAAACTACCCAAATCTAGATTTAAAAACATAAATCTAGTAACCGGAATGTCTGATATTATATCTATATCCTATGTGGAGAAACCACTGTGTGACAACCAAAGTATAACCGATCGTAGTATAGGAATTTCACTTCCTACTCTGTGTATGTCATCCAAATACCAGGACATAACACCCTACTACCTTCTTAACAGATCCATCCCCTATTCTGATGAAGTCAAACCTATGACTGTGACATCAGAAATAGATGATCTATCTCCGCTATATCTTCTTTAGTCTATAAATAGACATAAGCTACTTGCCCACTATACTTCCGCTGCTCCCACTGACTACGACAACCCTCTGGCAGAGTCATATAGACGTGCACTTCTAAAGCTAGTTCAGAACAACGCTATACTCACCCTCCTGCCGGGTCTCATAGTCTGGAACAACAGCAATGGCAAGTCTGGGTAAACAAGAACCTCCCTGCCACCGTCCTTGAGTCTACTGGAGTACCTCTCGGGTGCCTGAGGTTACCCACCATATCTGCGGAGTGGCCAATGGAATGTCAAACCAGATTGAATCTTTAGGTTCTTATCAAATTTTCAGTAATCGTTTGCAGTTATGGAATCACTTCCAGTTCTACCATACTCCCACTACTGTTTTCTGAAAAAAAATTCCATTTTTATTAAAACTGTGGCGAGTCAAGAACAATATCACTATTGATCTTCCAGATGGTAGAAAGTCAACCCTCGTCATAGCCCGGGTCAACCCACAAACAGACATTACAGAAACGTGCCTTGAGTTATCCAGAGTCTGGTTTTAAGCATAAGCCGAACAACTCCCCGTACCTTAACATCGTTAAGATATGAACTGTTCTATATCCAATACAGAAGCACTGATCTAATTGAACCAGATTCAAATCATGCAGCTGTCTCCAGTGCATGTCAACTAAATGGAAAGAGGCCGATCAGTATTACTCAACTTAGGAGTGCTTCCAATTATGAGTAACCTAAAAGAGAAGCAAGTTCTCTCAATCATTACTATCAACTGAATACCATACACAAGTATCTACATCTTCGATCACCTTGAAGAATCCCGATACTTGCAATACCTGGTTCTCTACTTTAATCTTATACCTATAACTTCTCAAAACTTGGACCTTGTGTTTCTACGAAACACATGTCTAAGAACCAAAGAAGTCACAAGTAAACAGAATACAGTACGAGTACCAACCCCTCTGTCCTAATGGACACTGGACAACATACAATACTCTGTATAAGTCCCTTGAGTTTAATAACTCATTCCCTGTGTGTCGTAGGTTGAAAACTGTACTTATGGTTAAGAAGAATTACACCGTTGTTTAATGCTCCTTACCTAACCATCCACTGATATAGGTAAATGTCATGGACATAATTTCAAAAAGTTATATCTCACTCTTTAAAGATAGACGTACAGATATGTCAATTTGAAATTGGTGCATAGCAACGGATATTCAAAACCAAAAATTTGTTGTCCGGCAAACAGCCCAGGCGATTTCCTCAAATATCACCAATTACAACGAATTCCGATATAATGAGGATGATCACCTAATTCCCAATAACTTACTCCCACTCATTATCTGTAAAACCATACAGATGTGAGAATCATACCTGGTAAATACATACCCTGGAGCAAGGGCTAATTGGGAAATCAGTTTTCTTTTAACAGTACACAGTGAAACTGAAACATTGAAATGTTTCGTAGGGGTATCCGTGTATTCCTAGTAATGCCTCTTCCATTATCCAGATTCACAACTGTAACCGTATATTTCTTTGCCATCTCTCTAAATCGCTTTATATGTCTTTAGTCATTACCTTCTGCACACCCCTTTAGGCCAAATGGTTTTCTTCCTTCCCTACCGTTCGGCACCAGCCTATGATTTGGAAGAAGACTATCCAATAAGCATAATGGGTGTACTGTCCTAATCCTAGGAGCACTCGCAATGCGAGAGAAGGTGAAGATAAAAGACAACCGAATAAACCTTATTCCTATTTCTCCTGAACCAGAATCCATCCCCGAACTGGAACAAGTTCCTTTCGAGTTCGTATATAACCATACGATGTAGTATCCAAAAAACTGTGGATCTTCGTAGTGATACGGAGTGTTCTGGAGAAATACAAAGGTGATGTAGGATTGACGAAGAAATACTTGGTTCGGTCATGAATATCAGTCGCAATTTACTTTGCCCTCTTTCTAATCCCTTTATTTGTCTTAACTTAATACCTTCTATACACCACACTTAGGCTAATTGGCTTTCTTCATTCTATACCGTTCGGCACCAGCCTAAGGTTTGGAAGAAGACTATCCAATAGGCGTAACGGGTGTACTATCCCCTAATCCAAGGAGCACTCGCAACCTGAGAGAAGGTAAAAGGAAAAGACAACTGAATAGTCCTATTCGTTTTCTCCAGAACCGGAAACCATCCTCGAATAAATTCCTTCGAGTTCGTAACCATACGATGGTTTTATCCAATGGAAGTGGACGTTCGTAGTAATACGGGGTGTCCTGGAGAAAAGGGTAAAAGTAGGAGTGGCAATGAGGTTTGCAACTCTGACAATCCAAAAGCCAGTGTTTTAAGAAGGTTCGGTCAACTTGGTCACTGAGTCATAGTCAAGGGTCGGGCCATGGTCACTGCCAGAGAGAGAGAAAAGAAACACTATGCGTGCACTCTAACCTAGATCAGAATGGTTACCACTTTATCTAATCAGGAAACCTCCCACTGTAACGTCAAATTCTCCTCCAAACCTGAAAGAAGAATTAGTCGGGATCACCCGAGGAGTAAACCAACTCATCAGCGGGAATCGGGATCCAACTATCATCGCATGATAACGTGATGGAATCCACTCACGTTATCACACTCCAGAAGGTATGCGCATATCTGGCAAGTTTCAGTTTCTTTAGAAACTCCCGATGTGATTTTTACCCCATGCTCTTATGACCTTGACGAAGGCCAACATATCATAAGTCACATGTCAAGTTCTACCCGTCATTATCCAGGTTAATTTGAACCCACCTGTACCTACCCTTGACTTTGGCCAACAAGGCAGTACGACTGTCCCAAACCAACGCATCTATCTATGCAGCAGAAAGGTAACAAGCAGCTACCATACACCATGCCTTGACGAAGGCCAACAAACATAGCATGAATACTACGTGCTACCCGTCTGAAATGACGGAGGGCTACGAATGGTTTTTGGCGAAAAACCTTTAACGTAATGAACTTGATATCGTTGAAGGAACCGGATAGCTTTATAAAAATATAGTGACGAAAAACCTTTGCTAAAGAGGTCAATCCCGGTGAAGGGATCTCGGCTCTTTCCCCGTAGAATGAGGTGCAGGATATTCCAACTGAATACCACAATGCAAAGCAAAAGGCAATCGATTATAGTGAAGTTATTACCCTGACGCAAACTTCTGTCCAAGGGGTCACTCACGGTGAGGGGATCTCGGCCCTTGCCTCGTCGACTGAGGTGCAGGATATTCCAACTGAATACCACTGTGTAAAACAAAAGAGAACGTCCTTGCAATAACAGCTTTTTGAAAAATGTTCCAACAACATCAGAATAGGTTTGTTTAGCTTGCATTGATCCGAATCAATGCAGTCCCATCAATTGATCACACCAATAAAGAACGAAAATAATGATGTACGTATATGCCATCCGCATTCGCCACTGGGTCCCGTCATTACCCGTTAGGTTACTTAACTAACGACAGAGCGGGGACTGGACTAGCGCGGATGCAAAACATATACAACATCTACTAGTATATATATCAATATATAATATTCGTTTAAGGCGTGATAAAATGCAACATCACAGAAATGTAATAAGCATCACAGAACAATACAGATATCTGGGATCCCCGGGTTTCATAGAGCCGCTACTGAAACCCGACGTTCCCCTGGTCGTGTGGATATCCTGTGCAATGAAATCCTAGACCCCTACGGGCGCGGCAAGTTACCCGCCAAAACCTGAAGCGAGGCAGCCCCCTTCAACAACGTGAATGGACCACCCAGCACTTCACGGAATCCGGTAACTTGGGCACCCCTCCTTGGGTCAACCTGTACCCCCTACGAGTGCGGCGAATAGCCCGCCAATTCTAGAGTGAAGCCCCCTCCGCCTCAACACTATGAGATGCGGGCCCGTTGCCCTCTAGAACCCGGCTATTCGTGCACCCCTCCGCGGGGTAATCCTAGTACAGAAAGTAAAATATACATACAACGGGTACATCGACCTCAGCCCGGTCGTGCCCCAAAAAAATAATATACAAACAGGCAGTGACGGCAGTCCACATGTCGGACGCTCGCCCCGCAATATCAAATGTACATAATACACCAAACTGTACTACCATTGCATCCAGGCTATCCACCACGACAAATCCGCAACATCACAGCACAACACAGAACATCAACGTGAATGTCGCGTTCGCAAATCCGTCTAAAAGGGCTATAGCAGTTAGACAGGATTTACCGATCAAATGACATTCACGGTCGCAGATATAATGTAAATACTGTGAACTAACATGTTTAAAAATTTTGATCGACTAAATTTACCGAAGTGGGCCCCAAGCACAACTGTAGCACTCAAAATAAATCTGGGCCCAAACAGAACATACCAAAAACCCTATTTCCATGTCATATAGCTACTGTATAAATTTGGTGCAGAGAGGAGTCATAATGGCTGCATGGGTTTGGCCGCGGTTCCGCGGTGGAACAGTAATATCAGAGCAACAAATTTTCACAGAATGCATAAAAAAAAACCTGCACGTAATTTTACAATGTACCAAATAATTTTTAGAGCACTGGAAAAATTCGACAGAAACTTGACATGGAAACGCGGTTTTTGGAAAATCCGTTCGATCGAACTTGTAAACACGTTAGAGCAAGCTAGACTAGATTAATGGCGTGGCTCTGATACCGGTGTAAGTCCACGGCAGCGCCCCGGCCGTCTGAACGAGACCAAAATGCGGAAACGATACTTTTCTTTAACTTTTAAAACTGGCGCTACCGCGTACTAAAGACCCGGATCGGGCCATTAACCTACTCCTAGCTAACTAGAGAAGGGGTAGAGAGATATACCGAGCGATCCGTGTCCTTCAGTCTTCTCGTCGTCATCCCGATCTCCCCGCGGAATCTCCGGTCTTCATCTCCTCGTCGGAAGGGCACCACATCGCCGGGTTCTTTTACGGGCTCCCACCTCTGGACCGAGACAACTCGGGCACGAAGTTGGCGAGTCGACGTGTCTAAGAATGCTGTAGGCTAAGTGTAGAGTGGTTTGTCTCTAGGGGTTGTTGAAGTTGCCCTTTTAGATATCAAGGTGGAGGAATGAACTTGGGAGATGAGGTAAGTGTTTTGTGTAAGCAAATGAGATGAAATCCCACACTCTAAATTTTGGACAGCCCCCTCCAAGGAATGGCCGGCCATAGCATATGGAGAGAGGGGGGAAAAACAATGAAGGAAGGTTAGTGTAGGAAAAAGGAAAGGGGTGATCATAAACCAAAAGCAATCCTCACTCCATCATCTTTTCAGCCAAAGAAAGAACAAAGGAAAAATGGCCGAAACGGAAATGCAAACTGGCAACTTCAAAAAACTGATCCCGTAATAAATTACAGGAAAACCCCGCGACTGTATATACATACCCGCATTTGTATTCCGACCGAATACAAATGCAATGAGACAAAATCTACACTGTGTAATACTAGGATCCGGCTTAAACCAAAGCCCGCTAGTACAATCCGTCCGATCATGATCCGTGCAATACCGCACGTATATGATCGAACCCTGCCATATCTCCATACGGCCTCTACAGCGTTTTGCCCGAAACTTGAGAAACGGTCTGTGGGGGACTCTAAAGACTCGTCAATACTTTGGTTGTGGATTTAACCACTAGCACGTCAGAAGTATTAGCCATATGCAACGGGCTACCAGGTATTGACCAAAAGGGACGTCGATGAGCGAACTCATCCTGACACCCTACCGAGCCTGTCAGTGATAATATCCGTACAGTCCGGTCCGTTCGTCTATGAGCATCGCATGGCGGGCCTAGGGGGTTGGTAAAAGTCAGACCCCCAAAAGCGGTACAAGTCGTGTCGGAGTGTAGCCCAGAACACCCTGAGATATTACTGGAATACCTACCAGTAAATCTCCTGCCTTGGCCAAGGACTTCATGTAATGGCTCTCCTAGACACAGCGCGACCTCACCCCCAATACCGGGAGAGACGAACCCCTGCAGATCCGCTCACTGCCTCCATGTGGCTCGGGACTATACCCAACTAAAACCTGTTTGCACGACTCCTTTGAGCCGTGGTAGGGTAGTAATCAAAGTACAGTGGGAACTCACACGAGACAAATGACGATCTCAGGTCGATGAACTAACATGTACACATGTCACCAGGGAACTGCTATCTGACGTCAGGTATAAGACCAACTAACATGTTCCCGGCGAGTCCTGTTTGGTGTACTCATAACCCAATGAGCACTTGTATACATCTTAGGTGAACCAACTGACGCCAGTGGCTTGTGAGACCGGCCACCGCCCCTCGTCGGGGTCTCGACTGTATACACTAGCGTACTCTGGAGTATCGATGCCCTGTCTCGAAAACTCCCACAACTAGGGACCTTTTAAGGATGTGCTTATAGACCCCAGCTCCCACGTATATGATCGCCATCATACTGCTGGCCGTCAAGAAAGAATCTTAAGGGCCCTATCAACGCGCAATAGTGACCTGTAAGGTCACCTAAAGCAATACACGATGATAAAGATAAACCAGATAGCATATTATCATCTTGAGTAAGACTGTTCTAACGGTATAGGTCCTCCCTCAATCATTGCAATCACGAGCGTGTGATCCAATAATTGACTCTAAGGGCACTATCCCCAACAAGAACCTATAGCCCACGCATACAAGAACAACCAAATAACTCACAACAAACGTCAAACGACCGTGTCCAAACTCAAATACCAAAACCAAGTTTTCACATATCGGAAACCCGAAATCAGCAACCTAGAAAAACACTCCCAGATTCTATCCCAAGTGAAATTAGGAGATTTTTCATATAAGGTAGGTCTCTACATCAGATAACAGAGCTATAAACCAAAATTCACACCAATTCATCAAGACAAGGCCGAAAATTGCGGCCTGGGGGATTAAATCTGCGGCCATAACAAGAAGATAGGGGCTCGGGTTTCTGGGGTAAATTTATGGTAGCCTGCACACCTCTCTGTATTGGGAACTTATTTTATAGAGCTCTTGAGTCATAGCAGATTCTACAGAGTCGATTTGCTTTCTTCGTTTGCCAATGCTGCTTCGGATGGCAGCGCAAGGCATTTCTTCCGTGTAGTAAATCTGTCCGGTGAGCCCAGACCGGGAAAATTATAAGTTCGTGTTTTGGGGTTCTAGTCTCAAGTCTGTCCATAATATTATCACCAATGGTTTAGGGTCACTAACTAAATCTCAATTACATCTCTACAATTCAAACCATCCACTAAAATAATCCTAGAAATTTCCAAGATCGCTAATCTAACTTAATCGAACTCTAAACACAACTAGGAGGTTAAGAAGCTAGATAAATTGAAGGAAAGTGAAGGGTTTACCTCTTGGAGCAACTGAAGAAAATTCCAAGATGGTTCAAAGTGCTCAAAATCCAAACTTGAGCTTGCTATGGGGTGTAGGATGAGATTGTGCACCTTTTTTGTGAAGGAAGCCATGGGTTTTTAGGTGGTTTTTGAGATGATTCTCATCGGGTAGTGAGGGTGGAGGATGAGGTGAAGGAGATGAAGATGAAGTGAAGAAGGAATGGGAGCCATGGTCAAAGATAACCCTCTCTCTCTCTCTCTCTCGTGCGCGCGCGCGTGCGCGCGCACATGCCCTCTTGTCCCCTCTCACAAAATATCTTTCTTTTTCTTTTCCCTTTTTCCTCCCACACTTAAAACCAAAAGTCCACAAATATAAATGAACCATGCATGAAAAAGAATACAATATGTCATGGTGCACTAGCCATGGTTATAGAAAAGATGGATTTGGCTTAAAGTATGATTAGTAGTGCACTAATCAAATTTAATATAAAGCTGCATATAATTAATTGCATAATAATTTATAAAATATCCAAATCCAATAAATGCCTGTATAATTAATAATTCATATTAATATCCAAATATTTTCCAAATATTGGTATATAATTATACCATTCTACGAAAACCCCAAATTCATACTCGAATAGTTTTCGTGAAATTTATTATTTTATTATTTAAATTCCAAAAATATTATTTTATATTTCTGAAATGTTACGGTTCGGTTGGTCATCACCTTAAATCCGTGGCCACGGTGGATGAGATTTACTACTGATAGGAGTTCAGTAGTTTCTCGATTGGTGATGAACTTGACTCCGACACGACTTATCGGTTTATTAGGGGTCTGACGTTATCCACCCCCAGACCCGATATGTGATACTTTTAGATGAAGAGACCGGACTGTACGGAGTTTGTCACATTCTGGCTCAGTACGGTATGGACATATTTGACTGTCGACCTCCCTTTCGGCATATAACTGGGTAGCCATTACATACAGCTAGTGCTGCTTACGTGCTTGTGGTTATGGATTTATTCAGTAACTCACTGCCAGCGTATTGCCGAGTTTTTAGAGTCCCGCACAAAGGGTTTTCCCGGTCCAGGCGATATGATATAGATGACGTATGTTGGTACATACATGGATCCGATTAAATATGTGTACAAGCTACACGGACTTTAATTAGACGGTTGATAATTGTAGCCGATTTAAGATTAAGCCGGATTATTAAATCAAGTTTTGATTTGATTATATATATATATATATATATATATATATATATATATAATATTCTAGTATTATTGTTCACTATTCATTTTCTCTCTTTTGGCTATTCGTATTTTTATACGGATATGCGTATATGTATTTCGATATGTATACCGAGAAGTATTCCGTATTTATACGGAAATATTTATAGTAGAAGGACACCTCATTTTTTGATTTTCATTGTTGGAAAATCAAATATGAGGTGGAGGGTGAGGTGGCATTTGGGTATGGTTGTGGGAATGTTGAGAGGGATGAGCTTCATTTGTTTATACTAAAAAGGTTATGATATTTTTGTTGGGTTTTGCCGGCGCCCCGACCATCTTTCCGTGGCCAAATGCGGAACAAAAACTTTAAAACTTTGGCGCAAACAAAACCCGCACAAGATCGAACCAAAAACCTATACTGGCAAACATGCAAAGAGGAGTTTGGAGAGGTTATACCGATCGATCCGTGTCCTTCGGTCTTCAACCTCTTCCCAAGCTCCTCGCTGCTGCCCCGAACATGTTCCCTCTCCGGTCTCCCTTGTCGAAGAGGCTCCACGTCGAGGATTCTTTATACGGGCTCCCGCTTCTAAACCGAAGCAACTCGGACATCAAATTTGCTAGCCGAGATGTCCAAGATGAAGTAGAGATAGTGTGTGATTAGTTTGTCTTAATACACTTAATGATTCTCAACACATGAGATGGAATGAGTGGAGGTTGAAGAAGAAGCCATGGATGGAAAATGTGAGCTCTAGAAAAAAGCAAGTGAGCAAGCCAAAAGAGAGAGAAATGAGACGGCTGCCCCTTCTTTTGTGTGGGTGTGTTGTGAGTTATTTTTGATGAGATAAAGAAAAATCCTTGCACAAAATATCTCACACCAAATCCAAGACCATGAGTCACCAAGTATGCACATGCAACATTCAATGCCTCATGCCGAAACTTGCACTCACAATTTAAATCACAATAAAACATTAAACCAAATGTTTAAACAAAAAAGAATGGCATCTTCTAAAGTAAACTCGTAATGAATTACAAGAATACCCCTCATCTGTATATACATACCTGCATCCGCATTCCAACTGAATTCGAATACAACGAGACGAAAATAATCCAACAATCTAATACTAGGATCCGGCTTAAACCAAAGCCCACTAGTATGATCTGTCCGATCATGATCTGTGCACAAGTGCACGTATATGATCGAACCCTGCCATAAAACCATACGGACTCTACAACATTTCGCCCGAACTTAGGAAACTCTTTGTGTGGGACTCTAAAGACTCGTCAATACACTGGCAGTGGGTTTAACCACAAGCACGTCAGTGGCACTAGCTGTACGTAACGGCTGCCCACGTATTGAGCGAAAGGGAGGCCGATGAGCGAACTCATCCTGAAACCCTACTGAGCCTGACAGTGACAATATCCGTACAGTCCGGTCCGTTCGTCTATGAGTATCGCATATCGGGCCTAGGGAGATGGTAAACGTCAGACCCCTAATAGCGGTATAAGTCGTATCGGAGTGTAGCCCAGAACACCCTGAGAAACTACTGGAATACCTACCAGTAAATCTCACTTGCCTTGGCCAAGGACTTTGTGTAATGGCTCTCCAAACACAGCGCGATATCAACCTCCAATACCGGGAGAGACAAAACCCCTGACGATCCGCTCACTGCCTCCATGTGGCTCGGGACTGTACCCAACTAAAACCTGTTTGCACGACTCCTTTGAGCCGTGGTAGGGTAGTAATCAAAATACAGTAGGAACTCACACGAGACATATGACGATCTCAGGTCGATACACTAACCTGTACACATGTCACCAGGGAACTGCTATCTGACGATAGGTATAATACCAACTAGCATATTCCCGGCGAGTCCGTCCGGTGTACTCATAACCCAATGAGCACCTGTATACTATCTTAGGTGAACCAACTGACACCAATGGCTTGTGCGATCGGCCATCGCCCCTCGTCGGGGTCTCGATCCGTATACACTAGTCTACTCTTGGAGTATCGATACCCGGTCTCGAAACTCCCATGACTAGGGACACTTTAAGGATGTGCTTATAGACTACCCAACTCTCACGTATATGATCGCCATCATACTGCTGGTAGTCAAGCAAGAATCCTATGGGCTCTATCAACATGTAATAGTGATCTGTAATGTCACCTGAAGTATGTACATGATGATAAAGTCAAACCAGATAGCATACTATCATCTCGAGTAAGACTGTTCTACCAGTATAGGTCCTCCCTCAATCATTGCAATCACGTGCCTGCGATCCAATAATTGACTTGAGGGCACTATAGCCAACAATCTCCCACTTACACTTAAGGCTAATTATTGCGGTGTCGCATACTCACAGCCTGTGTGATACCGAACACCCAACTTCTCTACTAATCAGCTTTACAAAGCTCGTTTGTAAAACTATTGTTTTCGAGAAATAGCCCCAGTGAGTGGATCCGCTCTGATGTTTCTTTCTATGTCTCTCTTTATCTCAAGTTCGCGGAGAAAGCCATCTCCCGACATGAGCAATACCTGTCTTAGAATATGTCTGGATATCTGATGGGACCAAGTTCACAAATGAACTCCAAATCCAGCAAACTTCTTATACTGTATCGTCAACTGAATTAAATCAGTATCCTGCGCCATGCTACCCTCAGTATCCGCTTGGACCACCTGTCCAAACTACTGCCCCTTGTCAGAGGGAAAACTATAACTCTGACAGTCACTCTGTCAGCCAGGTCACCTTGGAAGCCTGGAATGATAACCGTCTCCCGAAGGAGGCTGCCGTTATCAAATCCCTAGAACATCTACTTGTGTTCAAAGACTGCTTCCGAATGTTTCTCCAGGATTAGATTAATAAAAACTTATTGCAGCTAGTGCAAAAACAATATCTGGTGTGGTACTTGACATCTCATGATTGACTCAATTGCCTAAGCAAGTGATATGCCAATCATGCACATCCCTCTCCCCTTTAGTCTGTAAGAAATCTTTAGAGAGAGTGACTCCATCACCTGCAGGTACACCACCATGCCAGGAGTCGTCCATTCTAAAACACCTTTAGAATGCAGTCTAAGTACTCAGATTGGGACACTACCCAAATCTAGATCTAAAACCATAGATCTAGTAACCAGAATGCTTAATATAATATCCATATCCTATGTGGAGAAACCACTGTATGGCAACAACAGTATAACCGATCGTAGTATAGGAATTTCACTTCCCACAAAGTGTTTGTCATCTAAATACTAGGACATACCACCCTACTACCTTCTCAACAGATCCATCTCCTATTCTGATGAAATCAAAACCTATGACTTTCACATCAAAAATAGATGATCTATTTACGTTATATCTGCTTTAGTCTATAAATAGACATAAGCCGCTTGTCCACTATGCTTCCGCTGCTTCCACTGACTACAACAGCCATTTGGCAGAGTCATATACGCGTGCACTTCTAAAGCTAGTTTAGAACAACGTTATACTCATCCTCCTGCCGAATCTCATAGTTTGGAACAACAATAGTATCAAGTCTGGGTAAACAAGAACCTCCCTGTCACCGTCTTTGAGGATACTGAAGTAGCTCTCGGGCGCCTGAGGTTACCCACCATATCTGCGGAGTGGCTAATGGAATGTCAAACCTGATTGAATATTTAGGTTCTATTAAATTTTCAGTAATCGTCTGTGGTTCTGGAATCACTTCCAGTTCTACCATACTCCCACTACTGTTTTCTGAAAAAGTCCATTTTACTAAAACCGTGGCTAGTCAAGAACAATATCACTATTGATCTTCCAGATGGTAGAAAGTTAACCATCGTCATAGTCCGGGTTAACCCACAAACTACCATTACAGAAACGTGCCTTGAATTATCTAGTGTCTAGTTTTAAGCATAAGCCGGACAACTCCATATACCTTAACATCGTTAAGATATGAACCATTCTATATATAATATAGAAACAGAGACACTAATTTAATTGGAACCAGATTTAAATCATGCAGCTGTCTCCAGTGTATGTCAACTAAATGGAGAGAGGCCGATCAACATTACTCAACTTAGGACTGCATCCAGATATGAGTAACCTGAAAGAGAAACAAGTTCTTAAAACCATTACCATCAACTGAATACCAAATACAAGTATTTATATCTTCGATTAGCTTGAAGAATCCTGATACTTATAACACATGGTTCTCTACTTTATTCTTGTACCTATAACTTCTCAAAATTTGGACATTATATTTCTACGAAACACTTGTCTAAAACTGGAGAAGTCACAAGTAAACATAATATAGTATGAGGACCAACCCCTCTGTCCTAATGGACACTGGACAACATACAATACTTTGTATAAGTCCTCTGAGTTGAATAACTCAAACCTCATGCGTCGTAGGTTGAAAACTGTATTATGGTTATGAAGAATTACACCGCTGTTAAATACTCCTTACCTAACCATCAACTGATATAGATAAATGTTATAGACATAATTTCAAAATGTTATATCTCACTTAATTAAATAAACGTACAGATATATCAATTTGAAATTGGTGCATAACAACGGATATTCAAAACCAAATATTTGCCGTCCGGCAAAAAACGCAGGCGATTTTCTCGAATATCACCAATTACAACGAATTCCGATATAATGAGGATGATCACCTAACAAATTCTATACCAATTAAAGTAAAATAATTACCTTATGAGATCGATCCACGAATTAAGAGAATTCCAGTAAGATCACAGTTCAAATCACAGCAAAAACCGTCTTTGATTTGGATCCCAGACCCTTAAACCACTGGAACGGTGCTAAAACTATTCGAGCGGTGCCTCTTTTTATTAAATTGTAGCCGCTAGTTAAAGTAGCGGTTTAAACTAAGCCGTTCGATTTCTAGCAGTTAAAATTAACCGGTCAGATTTGTTGGATAAATCAATTTATTTAACGCTTCCCGAGACATCAACTAAATTAGTTGAAAACAAACAAGGCTTGGCTTCCTTAATTTAGTAAAATTAATTAAGCTGGAACGCATATTTATGATTACTTTAATGCAAATATGATGAGTAGCAGCAGTACTTTCTTGCAAGTTGAGGTGACAGGGTCACGTGACCAGCATGTGGAATGGCCGTGGAGGTTCATGATGGGTTAATTTGATGCCATGATCCATCTCCTGGTCCTGGGCCTGCTGACCTGGGTATTGGATATGTCCCTCACATGCTACATGCTCCTTTTCTTTCTTTTCTTTTTTTTCCCTTTTCCCTTTTCCCAACTAGTGAAGGGGGGATATAATGGACATAGTTCATTTTTGGTTTTTTCTCTTTTTTATTTTTTTATTTGACCTTTACATGTGTATATTCATAGGTTTTTGTTATAACATTACATTTCAATACTAATTTTGATGCAGTATTCTCAGGTTTTTGTTTTTATATTTTAATACTGATGATGCTCGATATCGGTGATCTTCCAGATCATGACACGTGGCAGATGACATGTCCCAGAGCGTGCAAGAAAAGACCTACATGGCCCGACCAGACCGCTCCTATGCCCGTCCTACCGACGAAGCTGGCTCGCCTCCGAGCCCCAGCACAATGGGCCTCCTCGGCCTCACGGCTCGTTCCCGAGCTACCGCAGAAACAAGATGCCTCGGCTCTCCCGCTAGTCCGCGAGCTCTCCCACCGAGGTCATCTTCCTCGGTCCATCGACCGACCAACAACACCGCTTGCAGGCGTAACCGCCATCCCGCGAATCTCGCCATGCGCGAGATCTCCGCCGGCCACATCCCACGTTCCACGCCACCACGATCCCCCATTAACGAGCCTGTCTCGCCATTAATGGGAGGTCCCGCTCATCATGCAGGTGTGACGTCAGGAGCGTAACGGCCGGCGTGATTCTCGCGCCTGCTGCACCTGCTGACACCACTATTTAAACCCCTCTTTCAGATGATCAAGGTAAGCCAATTCTAATCCACTAAACCGTTACTCTGCTCGGATTACCCCACTAATTTTATCGTCGGAGGATCCTCGGTGGTCCAACCATCCCGAGACTTCCTTGCAGGTAGCTTGGCTCAACAACTTCAATTCCATTGAGATCCACACGCTTCAAGAGTCTGCCTCCAGATCAAATCTCAGCCACTTATCGCCGCCATCAACAGATCAACAGAAAGCAACATCTGAAGGAGAAATCACCCTCCATCAAATACCAACTGCACGTAAGAAAGAAAGCTAGAAGAAATCAAAAGAAAGCGAGGAAAAAACAAGATAGCATACATGATAAAATGCTATTTCACTCAAATTGGCTTTTATACTGTGATGCACATGATCGATGGTGTAGTTCAAGATTATTTCACACAAAAATCCTAACAATAATGAAAACGTATAATGATTTTTTGGGTCGATCAACCTGATTGATACAGATCATCGAATGATTAAGATAGCAAGCACACTAACTTCCAAAAGAACTTAGAAAATAAGCATCAAGATTCAAAGGGGTCATTTTTGACCAAAATTTACATCCAACGGAAAAATACTAAGTTAAAAATGATGCGTTGTGTTTTTTTGATAGCCTATAGTTGTGGATTTATATCAATGAATTTTCAAAGTCTTTTAGAGATGAAACCTTTAAAGAATTGCATTGATAGCCGCCAGACATTTAACATGATCGGTTGCATGTTTCATTAACTGGTCTAATAGTAATTGGTTACGCTCTTAACAAGTATCTAAACCATAATCTAAGCTAAATTTTCAGATTTGCTCCCACCATTTTGTCATCAACTGCAGAAGCAAGAGAATCATCCAGCAGCTAAAAGCCTTTTTTGTGAGATATCTCAGTTATGGGATTTTTACCAAAAAAGAAAGAAAAACTCTCAAGAGATTCGTTTTCTGTTTGAGGAAAAAGGTAAAAAATCTGATAGAAGTGGGCCCATACCCTCACTTGATTGCCTTTATCTGGATATTAGTTTATTATTCAATATGGGGTTGAGCTTCCAATATTAAATTGATTTATGTAATGGATTGGGTTGGTTACTAGGTCCAATGGACTTCTCTGGAACAAAGGCGGTGGAAATTAGCATACAACCCCCCTTCTCTCCGCTTCAGTTTCAAAGAAGGAAGAGAAAAGAGAGAGAGTTCAAAACTTATTGGGGTTGAGGTTTTGGGTTTTAGAGCTATAGCTCCCCTTTTGAGTTTCAGCATCACCCTTGAAATCTTCTTCTACTCTAAATTTCTACTTGTTGACCACTTGTTGTCGCTGTTCATCAAAGTTGGTACCCCCTCCCCTTCTATTTATGGGTTCCATTGCTTTCTGCAAACAAGGTAGCAAAATCAATGTGTATAGTTGTTTCATCTGTTGATGATCAAGCAGTGTAGAGCTTTCCTTGCTATTTTCAAACTTTGAGCTGTCAAGGATTGGGATTCTTAAACTTTAGTTGTAAAAAGGTTTCTTCAGCTTTTATTGAACTACTTGTGCTTCCCATTTAAAGATCTTGAAGCTTGGGTTAAAGGGGTTTATTTTTAGCTCTAGTTCTCTTTGGCATATTCATATTTAGCTTAGCTTCTTGGTGAGTCCTCTCTCTCTCTCTCTCTCTCTCTCTCTCTCTAATTGATTATGCAATCTTAACTGCTGTTTCTTCTTCCTCTTCTTGTTCGTTCAAAAAAGATGTCCACTTCAAGACCTTCCCAGTCTTCAAGCAGCTCAAACAGGAGCAGGCACAGTGCTAGGATCATAGCCCAAACCACTGTAGATGCCAAGCTCGCCGCGGAATTCGAAGAGATGGGCACGTCTTTCGATTACTCCCATTCCGTCTCGGCCCAGCTGGGGATAGGGATTTCCCCTTCAGACCAGCCAGGCCGGTCCGACAAGGTCACTGCGTACCTGCAACACATCCAAAAGGGCAAACTGCTCCAGCCCTTTGGCTGTCTCTTAGCTCTCGATGAAAAGACCTTCAAGGTCATTGCTTATAGCGAAAATGCCCCCGAGATGCTCACAATAGTGAGCCACGCCGTCCCTAGTGTGGGCGATAGCCCTGTCCTCGGCATCGGCACCGATGTCAGGACTCTCTTCACTTCCCCCAGCACCACGGCTCTTCAGAAAGCCTTGGGCTTTGCTGAGGTGTCCCTGCTCAATCCTATACTAGTACACTGCAAGACCTCGGGCAAGCCCTTTTACGCCATTGTGCATCGTGTCACCGCTTGTTTGATCGTGGACTTTGAACCCGTGAAGCCTTCTGATATGCCCATGACTGCTGCTGGGGCATTGCAGTCTTACAAGCTTGCTGCAAAGGCGATAGCGAAGCTGCAGTCTTTGCCAGGCGGCACCATGGAGAACCTGTGCAATACGGTTGTCGAAGAGGTGTTTGAGCTCACCGGTTATGACCGGGTGATGGCTTATCGGTTTCATGAGGATGATCATGGTGAGGTTTTCGCAGAGGTTACGAAGCCCGGGCTCGAGCCGTATTTGGGGCTGCATTATCCGGCGACCGATATACCTCAGGCGGCTAGGTTCTTGTTTATGAAGAACAAAGTTCGAATGATTTGCGATTGTAGAGCAAAACCGGTGAAGGTGTACCAAGATGAGAAGCTACCTTTTGATATTACCTTCTGTGGTTCTACACTTCGATCACCACATAGTTGCCATCTGCAGTACATGAAGAACATGAACTCCATTGCTTCGCTGGTTATGGCGGTGATAGTAAACGAAGGACAAGAAGACGATGTGAATGGAGATTCGGAGCAATCTCATCAGCAGAAGCGGAAGAAGCTTTGGGGGCTCGTCGTATGCCACAACGAGAGCCCAAGATTCGTTCCCTTCCCCTTGAGATATGCATGCCAGTTCTTGATGCAAGTTTTCGCCATTCATGTCAACAAGGAATTTGAGCTAGAGAACCAGATACGCGAAAAGAACATACTAAGAACCCAGACGTTACTTTGTGATATGCTGCTCCGAGAGGCTGATCCTCTTGGAATTGTAAGTCAGAATCCAAACATCATGGATTTGGTTAGATGCGATGGCGCTGCTCTTCTTTATCAAGATAGAATCTGGCGGCTTGGTAATGTTGGAAATTTTCTTGCTATATTACGAAATTATATAACTCATGAAAAATTAGAGATAAAAAGAAGTCAGAAAGATGTTAGTGGGGTATCGTGTCGGGCATATAGAATATACTGCCCTAGAAAAACATAATATTTGTATAGTTTATATTTTAGAGCGGAAATCAAAGGTGATCGTAAGGATTTACTTCTTCTTTTGTTTGCCATATATATATATATATATATATATATATAGAGAGAGAGAGAGAGAGAGAGAGAGAGAGAGAGAGAGGTGCTATAGGAGGGAATTTCCTCCTATGGCGAAAAATACATGCTCCATAATTTTTTCCGACGATTGGCATACATCATTTCCATCTTTATCATCTAAGATGTGGATACACCAAATTTCATATGATTATTCCATTTTTTCACCGTTGATTTAGTTGGTGCAAAATTAATGGTTTACCGACAATAGGACTTTTTACATTGCTAATTCAACGGTGAAAAAGTGTTGGAATCACATGAAATTTGGTGTATGCACATCTTAGATGATAACGATGATGATGATGGGAGCCGATCGTCGGAAAAAATTGTGGAGGTTGTATTTTTTCGACGCCATAGGAGGAAATTCCCTCCTATGGCCTCTTTCCTCCATTATATATATATATATATATATATATATATATATATAGAGAGAGAGAGAGAGAGAGAGAGAGAGAGAGGTGAACTAGAAAAGATAAAGAATCAGCCCTTTAGAGCTATAAAACCATAATTGAAGAAAATGCTGCACTCCCTATTAGATCATATTGATTTGGTTAACATATCAATCTGTGTTTAAGATACCAATAACTTATATATATAGCTAGCAGGATGCTAAGGGCAAGCAAGGCCTTTGGATGTGATTTAAAGAGTTTAATTAATTGAAATATTTTTTTTCCTTTTGCGTTTAATTCCAACAGGTAAGACTCCTACCGATTCTCAGATTCGGGACTTGGCGTCATGGCTCATGGCGTGCCACATGGATTCAACCGGGTTAAGTACAGATAGCTTGTATGAAGCTGGGTTTCCCGGTGCATCGTCTGTCGGGGATTTGGTGTGCGGATTGGCTGCTGCTAAAATAACGTCAAAGGACGTTCTTTTTTGGTTCAGGTCTCATACGGCTGCTGAAGTTAGATGGGGAGGTGCGAAGCATGACCCTTCTGAAAAAGATGATGGTAGGAGAATGCACCCGAGGTCTTCATTCAAAGCGTTTCTTGAAGTGGTGAAGATGAAAAGTTTGCCTTGGAGCGATTATGAGATGGATGCTATTCACTCGTTGCAGCTGATACTTAGAGGGACTTTTAATGATTTTGGAAGCGGTCGGAAGAAAAGTATTGATTTGGAAGTGCAGATGAACGATCTTAGAGTGGAAGGGATGGCGGAGCTGCAAGCGGTGACGAATGAGATGGTGAGGCTGATAGAGACAGCCACGGTGCCAATCTTGGCGGTGGATGTGGATGGGATCATAAATGGGTGGAATATGAAAATAGCAGAATTAACAGGTTTGTCAGTGAATGAAGCGATAGGGAAGCATTTGCTTGCACTTGTAGAGGACTGTTCTATCGATGTAGTCAGGAAGATGCTTCTTTTGGCATTGCAAGGTACGCCTATGTTCTGTTCATCAAGTTCTATACCTATCATTTTGCTTTGGTCTTAGTTTTACCGATGAAACCACATATAACTTTGGGTTTTGTATGCCAATCTGTGTAGAATTGTGTTTTATTGAATTATGAGGTTATGATGCCATGTTTTTCCTTAATTACAAGTTTGGACCTTGTTGAGATATGTGGATAACACACTCCCGCATCCATGTGTGGGCCCATGTGTTGTGGACCCAAACCGGGTTTTATATGGTATCAAAACTCGTGTGTCTGTTGTCCACGTTACATATGAGGTTTGAACCCTCATTGCCAGTGAAGTGAGATATGTGGACAACATAGTCTCATATTGGAAAAACTATGAGATCTATATGTGTATAAGATATAAAATGGGATAAACCTCTTGAGTCTTTTGGATAGAGTCACACCACATTAAAAGCTCATGTGCATCCATGTGTGGGCCCATGTGTTGTGGACCCAAACCGGGTTTTATATGGTATCAAAACTCGTGTGTCTGTTTGTCCACGTTACGTATGAGGTTTGAACCCTCATTGCACGTGAAGTGAGATATGTGGATAACAGGTCTCATATTGAAAAAACTATGAGATCTATATGAGTATAAGATATAAAATGGGATAAATCTTCGTAAGGCTCGAGTCTTTTGGATGGAGTTCCACTATATTAAAAGCTCATGTGCATCCTTGTGTGGGTCCATGTGTTTGGGCCCAAGCCGAGTTTTATAGACCTCTTCCATTGTATTGGTTGCATGACTTGAACTTTTGACATATTTTACGCATTCTGCATGCCTTAACAACTGTTGCATCCCTTTGGGAGTCTGTTCTGGTACCTGATAACCTCTTTCTTCAGAAGCTTCAGCTAGCGACTCATGGGCCATGAATTTGTTTTTATGCCATCCACCACCTCTCATGTCGAGGACAATAAGCTTTTTTGAACATAGAAGGAATATTCATATGCTTTATTTTGTTTTGGCCGTGGAATTTGAACCTAGAATCTTCTAATCCTAGAGTTACAAGAGATGCGACAGCATCAGAGATAGAAAATCATGTTATTAATTTGAGGGAAATCATATATATTGCCTGCATGTTTGAATTTAAATTTATAAATCTAAATACCAGTTCTAGTTAGAATAACGGACAATCAATTTCTTATCCAATCAGGAACGGAAGAGCAGAACATCCAATTTCAGATGAAAACTCACGGTCCCCGGAGAGACGAGGGCCCCGTTATATTAGCCGTGAATGCTTGTGCTAGCCATGACCTCAACGAGAATGTTGTCGGGGTATGCTTCGTGGCCCAAGACATGACCAACCACAAGTCAATAATGGATAGGTTCACGAGGATCGAAGGAGATTACAAGTCCATAGTTCTGAACCCAAATCCATTGATTCCTCCCATATTCGGTGCAGATGAGTTCGGTTGGTGCTCCGAGTGGAATCCTGCCATGGCCAGCTTATCCGGATGGCAAAGAGAGGAGGTGATGGATAAAATGCTTTTGGGCGAGGTTTTCGGGACGAATTTGGCATGTTGCCGTGTTAAGAACCAAGATAAATTTGTTAACCTCAGTATTATAATCAACAATGCCATGACAGGCCATGAGATTGAGAAAGCCCAGTTCAGTTTCTTCAGGCGGAACGGTAGGTTAGTTGAGTGTTTACTATCAGTCAGCAAGAATGTGGATCGAGAAGGCGTGGTCACCGGAGTCTTTTGCTTTCTTCATATCCCGAGCCATGAGATTCAGCAAGTGCTTCATGTGCAGCAGCTCTCGGAGCAAAGAGCAACGAAGAAATTGAAGGCGCTGTCATATATGAGGCATGCAATTAGGAATCCTCTTTCGGGTGTTATGTATTCAAGGAAATTGATGGAAGGGACAAACTTGTGCGAGGAGCAGAAACGGCTGTTGAATTCTGCAGCAAAGTGCCACCTTCAGCTGAACAGGATTCTTGATGATTTGGATCTAGACAACATTATGGACAGGTACTATCGTGCCTCTTCACCACTGATTTTTTTGCCATTCAGTAGTATAGTTTATAGTTTACCCTAAATTGCCGGAAATACCCTTCGCTTTTGGCCGTAAAGCAGGAAATACACCCCCCCTCCCCCCGGGTGGCATTTTAAGATTTTAGTAGTCTCGTAAATCAAATTTTTATTTCCAGATATTTCCCTAAAGTTCTTTAATATTGCCTCCAAATTTTTCTTTAATAGCTTGCAATTACTATTCTTAGGAGTAATTCGGGAGTAAAAGTTGACTTCAATGGGGGAAAAAACTCAACTTCCCTTAAGGTAGGGGGCAGAGTGTACTTTTTTAAAATAAGAGAAAAGGGTTATTTCTTGCTGTAGGGCCAGCAACAACAGCCATTTTCCTGCTGTTTTGCCTATAATATATTTTTCTATTATTTTTCTTCGGGCTAATGTATACAGTTGTTTGGAGCTGGAAATGGCTGAGTTTGTGATGCAAGAGGTGATGGTTACCGCCATAAGTCAAGTGATGATAGCCAGCACTGGAAAAGGAATTCGGATAATTTACGACTTAACCAACGCCTTCATGAAGGAAGGTGTTTATGGGGACAACCTGAGGCTTCAACAAATTCTCGCTGATTTCTTGCTGGTATCGGTTAAATTCTCGCCTAGTGGGGGTCAGGTTGAGATTGCTGCTAGTTTAGTCAAAGATCGGTTAGGTGAAAATCTGCACCTGATACATTTGGAGCTCAGGTAATTACAAGGCATGAAACTATTTACTGACATAAATATTTTTGAACTGGGTCCTAGATTGTTGTTTCTGGGTTTTCATGATTCAGGATCACACACAGAGGCAGTGGAGTGCCTGAAGAATTGCTAGCTCAGATGTTTGGAAGCGAGGAGGAACAAAGCGATGAGGGGGTGAGCCTGCTCGTGTGTAGGAAACTCCTTAAGCTCATGAATGGAGATGTTCGCTATCTTCGAGAAGCAGAGAAGTCGGCTTTCATCCTATCTTTCGAGCTGGCTTCTGCCGCCGCCGCCTCTAAATACAGTGGTGCCAGCACTAGGACTGCTCTCTAGTAAGGTCTGGAGTTGACCCGTGTAATGCTTTACAGCAGTATGTTGTCCTCTTCCCTTAGTTAAAAAATCATCTTGAGATGGTCCTATATGAGTGTTGTATTGGTTATGAACTATGTATGCAATGTTATTGTTAATCCTGCCAAGTGTCTGCAGAGTCATCTCTTAGTATCTTGTGCAAATTTGTTTTGTTGCAAATATCTGTTGTATCTATTGGTGGTCTCTTTCTGATTCATATTACCTGAAGCTAGACCCGGGCTCTTCATTTGTAGAACAACCCTAATATTAAAATCTATGTAGTCTGGATGTATCGGCAGTTCAAACGTTGCTTGCACGAAACCCAAAAAAAATACCGTCGATGAATAGAGGCATGCCTTGTTCGTTAACATCCTGGAAATAGTTTTCCATCGTTAGTGTAGTCATACCAACTTCCGTACAAACTTATGGGGGTCCATTCATTTGATCATAGACAAGAGTGTTCATTTGTTGGCGTTTTTTTTGGGAATATAGCGAACAAATGAGAAAATAAAAGGATTTTATAGGCGAAAGAAAACTTTACACGAGAAAACTAATTTTAGAGGAAAAGAGCTCTCAAACTCACAATAGGTCATTATAGTTTATAATTGTTTGTGTTTTGCTTGATACTCATCAAAAATGACCCCTAGGATAGGATATTAATAGGGATTCAATACATGATTTTAGAAAGCTTCTATAACATCTAGACCGTCTCTAGAGCTTCTAGATTGCTTCTAGAAAAATTCTAGAGGCATTCCAACTCAATTTTTAGACCATCTCTGGAGCTTCTAGAAGAAGCCTAGAACAAAGTGTTTACCTTCTTTTTGAAGCTCCAATGAGCGAACGTTTAAAACAAGAAGAGTGCGAACAAAACAAAACGAAAAAACAAAAGTTTATTTAGTTTGATCAGAAGGTCTTGGGTTCATGACTCCTCGTAAGCGTAAGCATTTATGGTTAAATTACACCCTATCGTGTCAGGTTCGAACCTGGACGAAATATCTTATTAGGTCGCTCTAAATCACATCATGGAAAGAGGAAGATCACATTGCAGATGGAAACAACATAAAATCTATTTCAAGGAAATATCGTGTTGTTGGATATATATGCCCTAGAGGCCTTTATTGTATAGGATGCTGGGGATATGTATGTATAGGATAATTTTGCTCGATATGATAGTATGCTATTTGGTTTGATTTTATCTTAACATGTGTATATGTTTTACCAGTTATTTCATATCGCTAATACATGTTGATAAAACCCGTAGAATTCTTACTTGTGTAGGGTTACTAGGCACTCTAACAAGGTTCTACAAGACATCAACCATGCCTGATTAAAATTTTAGCCGTGCCGAACAACCCTAAACAAGATCTTTGCTAGATAATTAGGGTTTCACATGCAAGTAAATATCATTTACCACTAAGTGAATACGAAATACAACCTTTGTAGATCGGTCCTTCACTTCATAAGCTCCCTGTAGTAGTTCCTTCGCTGCGATCATCGAACTCCCGGACTCTCGGACGGCTCCATGAGGAGAGGGGAACGGTTTTGCTTGAAGTCTTCGAGGCCGAAGATGATCTACGTCGAGAGAATACGAACTCAAGCTACCACTTCACCAAAGTGAAGCAAACACCCTATACTAAATTGCTAGTTTAGTAGAGGATGGTGAAAAAGGAAATGGGTTCACTTTAGAATTTCTTTTCTTACATTATTTCTCTCTTTATCAAACCCTAGCAAGCATTTGAAGGAGGAAGAAGATGAGCTCAAAATGAGAATGAAAAAACTAATCATCAAGCGAGAGAGTGAACCATGGATGAGTTTATATCATATATTAACTCTTGTAGAGACATAACCATGGCTACATTATAAATGGTTAGGTTAATTAATATCTCAAGTAAAACAAAACTAGTAGACTAAGTCAATGCAACCCAAAGCTTCATGAAGCTTCATGCATGTGAGCTCATTATCCACTAATTTTAGAATCACTTTAAATATAAAAACCTAACACTATAATTAGTATGGTATAAGTCTTATACACCCATATAAGTTGTATCAACAACCATGATACAAAATGAACACAAATAAATATATATCACATATATATTAAGTTGTACACAAGTGAGAAAAAACAAATGCTTAAGTGAACCAATGTTGGTTAGTGTAAATTAGTATATCACATATACAATTATATACTAAATTATTAAATCAACACTTGACTTAATAATCCGGTTATATCACATATAACCGACTAACATCCAATATATCGACTTATCGAATCAACCCTTGATTCGATAACCTGGTTATATCACATATAACCGATCGATACAAACATTGCGAGAATAGAATACGGTATCATATACTCGCATTATTCTCGGTCCCGCACATATCACATATGCGCTCCTATTTCGTTTTGCCTGAGCCAGTAAAACCTCTATGTAGGACTCTAAAGACTTGTCAATACGCCGGCAGTAGGTGATGATCATATCAAGCACCCGCAAGCCGTCAGCGGTACTAGCTGGACGTAACGGCTACCCGGGTATTGAATGATCAGAAGATCAGCAAGTATGCCCGCTCCAACTCATGCAAAAAGCCTGACAGTGACACTACCGTACAGTCCGGTCTCCTCGTCTGATATGTCGCATATCAAGTCTAGGGGTAGTAAACGTCAGACCCCAATAACCGATAAGTCATGCCGATGCGAGGCTCATAACGGGTCGAGAAACTACTGGTAACACTTACCAGTAAATCTCTAAACCAGCCCTGGCCAGGGACTTCCCTGTTATGGCCAATCGAGCATAGCGCAACATCAACCCCCAATACCGGGAGAGACGAAACCCCTCCTATCGCTTATTGCCTCCATGTGACTCGGGACTGTACCCAAAAACCACCATTTTGCATGTCCTCTTGAACGTGGTAAGGTGGAAATCAAAGCACAGTGGGAATCACACAAGACTCTATGACGATCTCGGGTCTACAGACTAATCTGTACCAGTGTCACCAGAGAACTGCCATCTGACGTGAGGTATAATACCATCTGGGAGTTCTCGGCGAGTCCATCCAGTGTACCCAGTCTCTACTGAGCACCCGTATATCATCTCTGATGTCAAACATCAATGGATATGGGATCATCCATCGCCCATCTATATAGATCGAGAAGGTATACGCTAGTCTACTCTGGTATATCGATGCTCTGTCTCGATACACCTACGACTAGGGACATTAAAGGATGTACTTATGGACTACACTGTCCCCACTAGTATGATCTGCATCATAGTCCAGGTAGTCAAGTACACATCCTAAGGGCTTTACCAACATGTAACAGAGAGACAATCAGTGTACATGTTAAGGTAAAGAGTAACCAGATAGCATACTATCATGTCGGGCAAGAAAGTCCTCCCTATATATGTCCAAGCATCCACCAGTATATACATCTCATGTATAGTAATGGCCTCTAGGGCATACATATAATTAACAATCTCCCACCTGTACTAGGGCCATCTGATAATAGTGGTTGTAGTATCTCATACTCAACCATCCCATAAAAGTCTCTCTCTGGGAAAATTCCTTTGTGAGTGGATCCGCCGTGTTGTCCTCTGAGTCTACTCTCCTGACCTCGATCCCCTGGAGATCAACCATCTCTATGATCAGGTGACACTGCCTTAGAATATGTCTGGATCACTGATGGGACGGGCGTTCCTAGGCATAAGCCACAACCCCATTGTCACACAATGGTAGGAACGAAGTTCATCTCATGAACTAATATACACCCAGACTGCCTCTTTGGTAGCATCTTTGGTAGCGAGCCTTTATCGTCTAGTATGCCACGGTATCTAGCTTGGAACTCTTCCAACATACCGTCCCTTTACTGAGGGTAAAGACAATGCCTGTGACTGACATTCAGTCATCCTTATCATCCTGGAACCTTTCCAGTGATTCTCCCCAGGATCGATTGATACCATCTCACTACAACTAGTGAGTATCCTAACATCCAATTAGATCTATCTCATAGTCCAAACCCAGGAGGTATCACTTTGATCCTATATGGAGAATCCTTATGATAAGCGGAGATTGACCGAGCGTAGCATAGGAAACTACTTCCCTATCAAGAGTATGTCATCCACGTACTCTACGAGGATCACCACCATACTCTCTACTACCTTTTTGTATATACAAGGTTCATCTACCATTTTGATGAAGTCAAACTCTTTGACTACCACATCAAAATAGATGTTCCAACTCCGTGATGCCTGTTTTATCACATAAAACATTTTGCACACTCTTCCGCCGCTTCCACTGTCTACGAAGCCCTCTGGCTGTATACTTATAGACGCTCTCTTCCAAAATATTATTTAGAAAAGCAGTCATGACACCCAACCACCAGATATCGTAGTCATGGTATGTAGCAGTGGCAAGTAGGATCTGGATGGACATAGCTTTGAAAGTCTCAACCTTTCCATGTACACCAAATAATCTTCTTAAGATATACTTGCTCCTGATGGGGATTTAACCCTTCAGATAAAGCAACCAAAGTCCATACTTTGTTGGTGTATAAGGATTCCATCTCAGATCGTTTAAGCATCCAGCCATTCTTACAGAGTCCCACTCCTGATGGCCTGCTCGAAACTAGTTGGGTCATCATCTCATGATGCATTTCTCGCTCCCACTGTCATAGAGAAACCGAAGTATCTCTCAGGTGGGTGAGGAACTCTACTAGATCGGCGGAGAGGCTGAGGTTCGTTGGAAACTATTGAATCCTCCGGTTCTACCAAATCATCAGCTGCAGTTTGTTTGGCTGGAACTCCTTCCAGTTCTACCTCATGACCACTAATTTCTTCTCAAGAAATTCCCTTTCTCAAAGGTGGCATGCTGAGAAACAAAACATCTTTTGTTCCTCGGTTAGGTAGAAGATATTCCCTTGCGAATGCTTGGGATATCCAACAAACATTCACATAGCTGACTTTGCCTCGAGCTTGTTCGGGTTTTGCTTTTCAGTCATAGGCCGGACAACCCCAAATCTTAACAAACTTAAGATATGGGCTCTTCCCTTTCCATATCATATATGAAGTGGTAGGCAACTATTTGATTTGAACCCTATTCAATAGGTATGCAGCTTCTCAAGTGCACAACTCCCAAAAGGAAATAGGAAACCCAGTAGTACTCATCATAGAGCACACCATATCACATAGGGTGCTATTGCTCCGCCCCGATATACCATCGTGCTATGGTGTATACGGAGGAGTAATGCTGAGAGAGAATCTCATTCTCCTTTAGAATAGTCCAGGAATCCCGTGCTCAAGTATTCTCCTCCCTGATCACATCAAAGGACATAATACTTATACCCGTTTTTGGTTCTCTACTTCTAACTTGTATTCTGTGATTATCTCAAAAGTTTCGGACTTGCGTTTCTACAAGAACATATGTCCGAATCTTGAGAGATCATCAGTGAATGTAATGAAGTACAAAGAACCAGACCAGGCATGTGTAGACTGGGGACCTACATACATCATTATGTATCAATCCCAAGAGTCCACTAACTCTTTCTCTGTTTCTAATAAACGGAGCTATGGTCATTTTATCTTTGTGACATAACTGGCAAGTTTCACAAGATGTAAATTCAAACTGATTTAAATATGCATCTTAATGTAACTTAGCTAGTCGGGTCGCATTGATATGACCCAGTCTACAATGCCTCAAAAAGGATTCGTTCATTTCTGAACTCTTCCTCTTATGTGTGTTTTTTATACATTAAGAACTGTAGTTTGATTTAGAACGTATATGCTTTTAGATAACGTGCCTGAACCGATCAACTCTTGATATAGGAAATGTTCAAAACATTATCCAACAATACAAAATTATATCCTTCTTTACTAAATGAAGAGACTGATATGATGTTGTACATCAGGTTCGGTATCTGATAACATTCATTCAGAATCAATGTATTTCGGTAATACAGGGTGATAACTGACAACATCTTGGCCGCAACTATTGCATCGTTTCCAACTCTTGAAATTTCTATCACCCGTTCTCAGTTCTCTACCTGTTTGTAGCCCATGTAACAGATTACATATGTGGGATCCTGATCCGGTATCTCATACCCAGGACATAGAGGATACTGAAAAACAGTTCTTAGTAATTGAACACACCCGAAGCAGATGCATCATCATGCACTTTCTTCGTTTGGGCGGCACGAGAATCCTGGTAATCCCCTATTCCCTACTCGGTCTTATAACAATTATAAGTATAACAATTATAAGTTGGAGCGGGACCAACGTTCCCCAGCGCAGTATAACAAGCGGGTTCGGTCAAACATCCATATTATTATCTTGATTAAGGCATGATATGGTCGCTACCTGGAGAGAGAGAGAGAAGAAAACACTTTAGCGTATGCTCTTGCAAGATCAGATTTGTTATTATTTTATCTAATCAGGATGGCTCCCACTGTTTTTATCAAATCTTCCTTCAAACCCTAAAAGGAAAGACTAGCCGGGATTAATTACACCCTACAATTTCGCCAATCTTTCAGCCAGGCCAGTGTCGGTACTTTGAGAGAGGTTCCTCGTGCTTTCGCACGGACCTAATTAAAATAAACCTCGTTTTCCTAGAGGCGTAACCCCGTTGACACCTTTCTAGACACCTACTTGATCGGCTAATTGTCCTGTGTAAAACTCTCCCAGGGGTAACAATTACTCGCAGTGGGTATCGAGATCCAACTATCTCATAGAAGGTATGCAATCTCATTGCAAATTTCAACACTTGAAATTCCCGATGATATTTTGCCCCAAGCATCCCATGACCTTGACGGAGGTCAACAAACCACAGGGTGCAAGTCAAGTTCAACCCGTCATTTCTTGATTGAATCAAACCCACCCGTACGACCTTTGACGGAGGTCAACAAGGTCGTAGGACTACCCTAATCCAATCTGCATCATATGCATAAGCAGATAAATACTAGTTAGCTACCGCACACTACGCCTTGACGGAGGTCAACAAACGTAGCACGAATACTAAGTAGGATTTATCTGAAATCATGGAGGGCTACGACAGGATTTTCTGAAAACCTATTGCGTAATGAACTTGATATCGTTGTAGAATCAAGTGAATTTTGGAATGGAGTGATTTTGAGGCTTTCATTAGTTTTGCTAAAGAGGTCACTCCCGGTGAAGGGATCTCGGCTCTTTCCTTATGGAATAAGGTACATGATATATCATATATATCGTTATGCAAAGCAAAAACTCCAAAAGCAATCAAAAGACAAACCGAGTGTTGTAGCATCTGCCAGTTTTGCTAAAGAGGTCACTCCCGGTGAAGGGATCTCGGCTCTTTCCTCATCGAATAAGGTGCAGGATATATCATATATATCGCTATGCAAAGCAAAAAACTGTAGCTACCCTTTTTTAAAAATTTGATTCTACAACATCTTTTAGGTTTCTTTTCTTTCATTAATCATATTAATGAAGTCCCATCATTTAAGTCACTTAAACATCACAGATAAATACGACGTACACTTATGCCATCCGCATTCGCCTCGATGTCCCCTCGTGCACCGTTAGGTTAGGTAACTAACGGCAGAGCGGGGCAGGGCTAGCGCGGGTGTAAAACATAAGTAACGTCTATATAATATATCATATATACTATATACAGTATCCATCTTAACATATCAAATGATCATATCACAGATATCGCAGCAAAAGAATCATATGAAATAATGGATATACTAGGAGGTCCGTGTTTTATTTTGAGCCTCTATAAAACACGGATTCCACGTTCGTGATGAATAGCCAAACCCACACCCCTAGACCCCTACGAGAGCGGCAAGCAACCCTACCAATTCTAGAGTTAGGAGAGCCGGACTCGACTCCTCGAGTTGGTCTCCCGCTGTACCCTAGAACCCGGTTACTTGTGCTCTCCTCCTTGGGACTACCTAATGCGGAAAAGTAAATAATATACAAAGATGACATCATCCTCATCCCGGAAGTGCCCCAATAAAAGAATATTACATACAAATGAATTTTACATGAATGAAAATAAAAACTCTCATCTCACATAAAACCCCCGGCTATTCAAAAACACGACGATCCAATATAACATATCCAGCAACACATAACATCACATGTCATCAACGTAAGTAAATATGCGCATCCCAATTGTCGTTGACATATAGCAACGAAACCGGCGATATCACATATTACACTTACGGTCGCAGAAAAGAAAGTGTAAAACTACAATATTTGGAATCCACAATCTCTTTAGACATCGTAAATTCGAAATATCACATACTTCGCATTTCATGCCTAATTATATGAATTCCACATATTGTATCACATTCCAGATAAATAGACAGTATTAAACTTTCCGATCGAATAATCAAATACCCAAGATTTCCTAAATAGCTCAACACTTGAGCGGAGTTCAAAAATTCCAGAATACGTCACAGTAGCAATGGTCCAGCCATAGAAGGGTCAAGCCAACGCCTTACATGTGGCAACACCGTACTGCCCCAAACCCTAAGCTTTAAAGGCGGTTCAGACGGTCACATAATCGAGTTAAGGTTTGTGTTCTTCTAGAGGGTCCATCGCGTTACTTGCACGTTTTTCCGAAAGATTTAAACACAAGAAAAATTCAACACTTGAAAGTTTTTCGTGTCGGGAAAAAGTGAGTTAATGATATCCGTTCGAACATTTTAATACTTTCTAAATTATCCGGAAAACAGAACGGATTTAAACTTTCCGATCGAATCAACGAATTCAAAATAATCCCCAGGACACTCAACACTTGAGTCAGATTAAAAACACCCATAAGAATGTACAAGTACATACGGATATTACTGCACAAAACACTAACCCTAATTCTACTGTGCCGCCGCGGAACCACCGCGCAAGCAAGGTATTGTCGCGGTTCCGCGGCTCTTTGGTGGAATTAGGATGTCGTGTTTTACAGTAACTCTTAGAATTCCCTGCTGATTTTTTTGAGTATTTTAATGTAGAAAAAATCATATTTTTACAAAATTTCCAGAGAGGGGTCTATTTCGACGTTTCGGGGTTCGATCGGAGTTTTAACTTCGTATACACGTCGCCTAATACTCTAGCTAGTCTCTGATACCACTGTAGGGTTACTAGGCACTCTAACAAGGTTCTACAAGGCATCAACCATGCCCGATTAAAATTTTAGCCGTACCGAACAACCCTAAACAAGATCTTTGCTAGATAATTAGGGTTTCACATGCAAGTAAATATCATTTACCACTAAGTGAATACGAAATACAATCTTTGTAGATCGGTCCTTCACTTCATAAGCTCCTTGTAGTAGTCCCTTCACTGCGATCATCGAACTTCCGGACTCTCGGACGACTCCATGAGGAGAGGGGAACGGTTTTGCTTGAAGTCTTCGAGGCCGAAGATGATCTACGTCGAGGGAATACGAACTCAAGCTACCACTTCACCAAAGTGAAGCAAACACCCTATACTAAAGTGCTAGTCTAGTAGAGGATGGTGAAAAAGGAAATGGATTCACTTTAGAATTTCTTTTCTCACATTATTTCTCTCTCTTTATCAAACCCTAGCAAGCATTTGAAGGAGAAAGAAGATGAGCTCAAAATGAGAATGAAAAAACTAATCATCAAGCGAGAGAGTGAATCATGGGTGAGTTTATATCATATATTAACTAATGTAGAGACATAACCATGGCTACATTATAAATGGTTAGGTTAATTAATATCTCAAGTAAAACAAAACTAGTAGACTAAGTCAATGCAACCCAAAGCTTCATGAAGCTTCATGCATGTGAGCTCATTATCCACTAATTTTAGAATCACTTTAAATATAAAAACCTAACACTATAATTAGTATGGTATAAGTCTTATATACCCATGTAAGTTGTATCAACAACCATGATACAAAATGAACACAAATAAATATATATCACATATATATTAAGTTGTGCACAAGTGAGAAAAACAAATGCTTAAGTGAACCAATGTTGGTTAGTGTAAATTAGTATATCACATATACAATTATATACTAAATTATTAAATCAACACTTGACTTAATAATCCGGTTATATCACATATAACCAACTAACATCCAATATATCGACTTATCGAATCAACCCTTGATTCGATAACCTGGTTATATCACATATAACCGATCGATACAAACATCGTGAGAATAGAATACGGTATCATATACTCGCATTATTCTCGGTCCCGCACATATCATATATGCGCTCCTATTTCGTTTTTCCTGAGCCAGTAAAACCTCTATGTAGGACTCTAAAGACTCGTCAATACGCCGGCAGTAGGTGATGATCATATCAAGCACCCGCAAGCCGTCAGCGGTACTAGCTGGACGTAATGGCTACCCGGGTATTGAACGATCAGAAGATCAGCAAGTAAGCCCGCTCCAACTCCTGCAAAAAGCCTGACAGTGACACTACCGTACAGTCCGGTCTTCTCGTCTGATATGTCGCATATCAAGTCTAGGGGTGGTAAACGTCAGACCCCAATAACCGATAAGTCATGCCGATTCGAGGCTCATAACGGGTCGAGAAACTACTGGTAACACTTACCAGTAAATCTCTAAACCAGCCCTGGCCAGGGACTTCCCTGTTATGGCCAATCGAGCATAGCGCAACATCAACCCCCAATACCGGGAGAGACGAAACCCTTCCTATCGCTCATTGCCTCCATGTGACTCGGGACTGTACCCAAAAACCACCGTTTTGCATGCCCTCTTGGATGTGGTAAGGTGGAAATCAAAGCACAGTGGGAATCATACAAGACTCTATGACGATCTCGAGTCTACAGACTAACCTGTACCAGTGTCACCAGAGAACTGCCGTCTGACGTGAGGTATAATACCATCTGGGAGTTCTCGGCGAGTCCATCCAGTGTACCCAGTCTCTACTGAGCACCCGTATATCATCTCTGATGTCAAACATCAATGGATATGGGATCATCCATCGCCCATCTATATGGATCGAGAAGGTATACGCTAGTCTACTCTGGTATATCGATGCCCTGTCTCGATACACCCACGACTAGGGACATTAAAGGATGTACTTATAGACTACATTGTCCCTACTAGTATGATCTGCATCATAGTCCAGATAGTCAAGTACACATCCTAAGGGCTTTACCAATATGTAACAGAGAGACAATCAATTTACATGTTAAGGTAAAGAGTAACCAGATAGCATAATATCATGTCGAGCAAGAAAGTCCTCCCTATATATGTCCAAGCATCCACTAGTATATACATCTCATGTATAGTAATGGCCTCTAGGGCATACATATAACTAACAACTTGACTACCAGCGTTGTGATGATAATCATACTTGTGGGAGCTGGGTAGTCGATAAGCATATCCTTAAATGTTTCTAATCGTGGGAGTATCGAGACTGGACATTGGTATTTTATGATAGACTAGTGTATATGTTTCTAGATCCTTATGAGGGGCGTTGGTTGGTCCCACAACCATCAGTGTGTTTCACCTAAAATTGTATACAGGTACTCACCGGGGTGAGTACACTGGACGGACTCGTCGAGAATTGGCTAGATGGTATTATACCTATCGTCAGATAGCAGTTCTCTGGTGACATGAGTATAGATATTCTGTCGACCTGAGATCGTCATTTGTTCTGTGTGAGTTCCTATTGTGCTTTGATTACCATCTTACCACGGCTCTACTGAGTCGTGCAAACAAATTTTAGTTGGGTACAGTCCTGAGCCACATGGAGACAGTGAGCGATTGTTGGGAATTCGTCTCTTCCGGTATAGGAGTCGATGTCGTGCTGTGTTCGGTTGGCCAAAAGCATAAGTCTCTGGTCAGGACGGTTGAGAATTACTGATAGTTAGATCAGTAGATTCTCGGATGGTCTTGAGCCACATCGGCACGAATTGTCGTGTTATTAGGAGTCTGACGTTTTCCACCCCATAGACCCGGCATGCGATACTCTCAGACGAACAGACCGGACTGTACAGAGATTGTCATCGACATGCTCAGTAGGGGTTCGGATGTGTTTGCTCGTCGGCCTTTTTTTCGATAGGTACCTGGGTAGCCGTTACGTACAGCTAGTGCCACTGACGTGCTTGTGGTTAAACCCACTGCCAGCGTACCGCCAAGTCTTTAGAGTCCCACACAGAGGATTTTCCTGGTTCAGGTGAAACGATGTAGTGGCAGTATGGTTATACGTGCAGGGTTCCGATCAAATACATATACTAGCTACACGAATTTATGTTCGGACGGTTAATACTAGCGGACTTAGGATTAATCCGGATTAATAAATCAAGTGTTGATTTATTAATAATCTAGTATTATATTTGATGGATTATTATCTTTTATTTGGTATTCGTATTTTAGTACTAATACGGGTATGTATATACGGTTTTGTATTCTTGTATTTGTACAAGAATACTTCAAGAAGAGGACACCTCATTGTTGGATTTTCTATTTATTAAAAATTGGAAATGAGGTGGAGGGCTAAGGTGGCATAAGAGAATGGTGAGAGGCATGGCTGTTTATTTTCTTTATTCATTTAAATTTACTATACAAGTATGACTACTATATTATATAGTAAATGGTTTTATGAAATAGAAAATATATATCCAAATCCTATCATTTTTCTCTTTCATTCTAATCTTTGCATTCTCTTTCCTCTTGAACTCTCCCTCTTCTTCTTCATCCCTTACCTTCTCATGAGATGAGAATCAAAGAGATAAAGAGATAATTAATTCATTATAACTTTCTCTACATCATCTAAGCACTTTAGATTAACACATGTTCAGTCGAAAATATTGCACATTGGATATAATATTTTCCTTAATTTTCTTAAATATTTAAAGATGTTTATTATAAATATAGAACATATTTGGGTTTATCTGCAAAATACTATTTACCATGTGTTTATATATTATAATTAACATTATGAAGGAAAATATATGCATATTATATTTATATAATATTTTAGTAATTAAAAAATGCATAGCATATCAAATATTCTTAATCAAGTTTCTTAAAGATTTATTACCATATAAATATTCTTAAAGATGCATAGCATATCAAATATTCTTAATCAAGTTTCTTAAAGATTTATTACCATATAGAGTAATTAAGATACTCTATCTAATTTAATAAATATTACTAACATTATTCATGGAGATTTTGTGCAGATTTAGCTCAGGTCAAGAGATCAAGATATTCAAGATGCCAGGATAAAAAATCTGCCAATAAAATTGTAGGATCTGAAAACTTGAAAAGTGGATCTTTATGGCAAGTCTAAACCTATGAGATCTAGGGTTTCTGATTTGAGGGCTATATAAAGGACCGAGGGATAAAGTTAAAACTCATCACCTTTACACTAAGCAAATCCCTGTCAAAGAACAAGAGATCCACGATAGGTCCACGATTCGACGTGATAGGGCGACGTGAAAATCAACGGAGCATCTACTTCCTACGAGGCAGATATCGAGAGCAATTTCTTCCTCTTGTAATCTAAATTCATAGGATTTGTACTTATGAAGTTGATTAATAAAGGTAGATCATTTTATTTAATTATTTATTTTCTGTATTTTTACTTTCTGAATTTTAATTATGATCTCATTCTCTATCTTTCCTTCTTCTCACAACACGCGTGAGTAATTCCTAGCTTGCTAGGGTTATAGGATTAGGGTAGAACAATGGATGAGAAAATATTTTAACTTCTTTAAATCTTATGAAGTTTATAAACTTTAGCAAAAGAATCATTAACATCCTAATTGGGCGCGCTGCCAATTTATTACTAGTCTCGACCGCGATTTGAGATCAGATTAACAATTGTTTTGTTAAGGGCTAGACATGAATAGAGATCAATGAAAGGACAATGGTCAAATAGTGTGGAACCTCTAGTTTCTTCCAAGAACCCTAATTCTCATTCATCACTATCAATCTAGTTTTAAATCTATCAATAGATAAAATGAGTCATCTTTATTAGTCATCCATGACTACTAAATCCTAATGAACTCTACAAGCCTTCTTCTTATATATTCTATATCCTTATTTAAATTAGATCTGAAAAATATATATTCTACATCCGTATTTACCATAGAATCTATTCTTCACTATTCTCTATTCTCCTTCCTCTTTTCTAATCAACACGTCAAAGCAAGATTAAAAGTTTCACGATTCCCTGAGGACGACCCGTACTCATCTCGACTAGCTACAGTCGACATCGTTATTGATTGCGGTTATTTACTAGAAAAACACTTTTTCACGATCAATCAAATGGCGCCGTTACCGGGGATACGTGCGTAATTTTTTTTCTTACTATTCATGTTGAATTCTTATTCGATCTATATCATAAAATAAAACAAAACCGCATCTTGCATATTTAACGATTAGTGTGCAATTTTTGCGAGGATATCTGAGGATATCTGGAGTCACTGTAGCGAGGAGATAAAGATTCAGAGACTTTCTGAGAGGACTAGAGGAGCAAGGGAGGCCACCGTAGCAAAAATTTTCAAAAGATCTCTCAACTCCGCAGCGGAACCTCGGCAACAAGTCCATTTTAGCGGCGGAACCACGGCATAGTTGGGAATTTAGGGTTCCAAACTTCTCTGGTAACTTTCCTATCTCTTTCTCTCTCCTCTGAAAATTCCAATAATATATTTTTCTGCAGGATTCTTTGCAAAATATCGCCGCTTAAAAATCTTTTGCGTGTTTTGTAATTGGTTTGTGCATATTTTAATACGGATTTTAAGGGGCAAGACCAAAATTCAGATTAGGTGGGGATTTCATCACCCTTCCTAAGTCCCACAAATCACAAAACGAGCATCCACATCACCCTACATTAATTAAAAAATATCTAGACCAAGACTCTAAGGACCGTCGCGCTCAATTAGGACAGAGGTAGGTCGTGGGTAATCTATCACTTATCCGCATTACTTTCGTGGTGTCTAAGGCAAGTGTGTCTAAGGCAAGTGGTTACTTAATTAGGCCCGCTATTTTCGGTGATTCGTATAGCGGATACCTCCCACTTATCTGGCACTTACCTAGACACAAGAAGTAATAAAGATGTGGTAGAGGATTGATCCCGCGGCTTCTTCTTTGGAAGTTTAGGAGCGGTCTAATGACTTGAACTAGGTGACCTTAGTTCTAGGGTTGATTGTGCATTTTTGTGTGATTTGTCTCACGTCCGTCTTTTTCAAAACAAACCATATTTTTTTTATCGTTCACACGCTGCCACTTGCACTAAACCCTCTTAGTGCATGCTCGGCTGGACACGAGATTCTAGTGCCCGTCTTGTCCGCGTTTCTGCTATCGACTCCGAGGTCGGTACTTCTTCGTCTTCCTTTTCCCCTCCACCCACCACATCGACCGAGATGGACGGTTCTCCATCAGATTAAAACACCGCCCTGCCACCACCCGTCGGTGCGCAGAATCCACCGCGCATCTCTCTCCAAGAGAGATGCTACCCTGTGCGTGGTTCCCTTCTTACCTGTCTATTTATTCCACCAGCCAATGGGGATAATTTTGAAATTAAACACCACTTCATCAACCTGTTGTCCAAATTTCACGGGCTTGAGTCTGAAGACACATACGTTTTTAATACCAAATTCGAAAACGTATGCGCAATGATGGGCACTTCTCAACTTTCAATGGATGCTATGAGATTGCGTCTTCTCCCTTTTACTTTGTGCGATTCAGCAGAAAAATGGCTTTATAACACTGCCGCACACTCTATTTCCAATTGGGATGAATTCGTTATAGCATTCCTTACGAAATTTTATCTCAATCATAAGACCGTCCGTGTTCGGAGCGAGATCAACCAGTTTACCCAGCTTCCCAATGAACCCTTTTGGAAATGCTTTGAACGGTTTAAAGATCTGCTTGTCCAATGTCCTCATCACGGAATAAATAGATGGGATCTGTGCCGAATTATATATGAGGGTGTTAATCCAGTGACAAAGCATATGCTTGAAACCATTTGTCAATGCCATTTCATGTCCAAAGACGAAGGTGAAGCTTGGTAATTTCTGGAAGATCTCGCTGAATAAACTTTGCAGTGGGAAAGCGTTAGACCATCATCGTCTAGTGGAGGTATCCATCAGCTCGATGTTTCCATCGCAGTAAAAGCCGAAATGACCGCTATACAAAGGAAACTCGATGCTATAGAAAACAAAGTCTCTTCAGCCTCCCTAAACCAAATTACGCTTCCCAAAACCGTGTGTGATTGCTGTTCTGACCCATCACACTTAACGGAAGAATGTCCTTTAAGTCCACCGTTTCAAGGTCAAGAACAAATTAATGCTACTTTTTAGCAACGAGCTAGAAACGATCCTTATTCTTCCACATATAATCGGGGATGGAGGAATTATCCTAATTTTGCTTGGAACCAAAACCAAACCCAAAATCAAAACCAGTTCCAAAGCAATTATCAAAGACTTCCTCCACAGCAATAGCAACCACTACAACCGAGTCAGCACCCCTTTCAACCACAATCCTTTCAAAATCCAGTCAACACTTCTGCACCAATTAAGGATTCTTTCCAAACGGCTGGTACCGAAAAACTCTCCCCACTCGAACGAAGCATGGATATGTTTATTAAACATTCCATGCAAACGACGGATGTATTAAAGTCTTCTATCCGAACGTTAACGCAGACCACCACCTCCCATGGTGAAAGTATAAAATCGATAGAAGCACAACTTGCACAAATAAATACCGTGATGAGTGCGAGAGAAAAAGGTAAACTTCCATCTCAACCTATACCGAATCCGGGCCACTCACAAAGTTATAATGTGAGTGCCGTTACCACGTTGAGATCAGGAAGAGTGTTGAACAACCAAGTGGGTGAACATGTTGATGACGTTGATGGTATTAATGATACCCCTGCTTCTACTTCTCCTCCTATTTCGTCTAGTCCACCTTCTTCCGAGCCTATTCTCTGTTTTCACCAAAGCTCGAACACTCGGCCCGCTTCCTCGAGTTTACTTAAAACGATCCCCACTCCAAGTCTGGGATCCATTCCATCCCCATAATCCTCTCCAATGTTGGACCCAACCCTTATTGATAGAGCTCCTTATCCAAACAAGTTAAGGGCAAACAGACCAAGTCCACAAATGGAGAAAATTGTGGAAATTTTTAAGCAAGTTAACATAAATATTCCTCTCTTAGATGCTATTCAACAAGTTCCGTCTTATGCAAAAATCCTAAAGGACTTGTGCACTAGGAAAAGAAAAAATCAAGTGCCGAAAAAGGTATTCTTAACGAGTAACGTGAGCACTGCTTTTACACAACAATTATGTAACATTTCAGAAAAATAAATATTATTTTTAGGAATTTATATAATTAAAATAATAAATATTATGAATATTTTAATGATATGTTATAGTTAAATACCAATAAATTGGAAAATATTTGGAAAATTATAGGAATTTCTGAAATGAGGGCGTTTTATATGATTTGAGCAAATTATAAATTCTTTATGATTAATTATATTCCATTTTAATGCTAATCGCGATTAAATATCACTAATCGTGCATTAAGCTTGATTTGTGCACATGACATGCACCATGTCATATTTCACATTTTTACACTTTCTACCATGGCTTTTTCTTTATTTTCATGCATGGTTTGTTTTTTAAAATGAGAAGAGAAAAGAATAGAATAGAAAAGAAAAGAAAATATAAAGAAAGTGGTATGGGTAAGAGAGAGAAGAGAGAGTGAGGTGATGGGTCATTGACTTGTCTCCCATTTGTGTTCCCTCCATTTTTATCTTCATCATTCTCTCTCCCTCTCAACCCTTGGCTGCCCTCTCTCCTCCACCACCTCAAACACCTCAAAACACCACCAAATATTCATCAAAACACTGCACCCTCTTCACTAAAAACATGCACAAGCTCACTACAAGCATGGGAGATCAAGAAAAATTGGATTTTGAAGGCTTGGGGCAACTCAAGAATTTTCTTGAGTTGCCAAATGAGGTAATTCTTTCACCATTAGTATAGTATTTCACTCACTTTAGCTTCCATGTTAGTTTAGAAGTGATTTAGTGTACATTAGTGAACTTTGAAAATTCCAAGTTGAGAATTAGGGTTTGATTTGAATCCAAAGGTGCAATTGAGGCTTAATAGTGACCTCAAACCCCTGTAGTGTTAGTTTCATTGACTGAAACCATAGACTTAAACTCAAGACTAGAACTTAGAAACCCCGATATCGTAGAATTGTGGGAATTGTGATGGTATTTAGGGATCTGCTACGACCCGGGGTACCTGAAAAATATTTAGCAAGGACAGTGATACAAGCAGGCACCTAGGAAGCTAACCCCGAGACCTGAGACCCCAACTCCCTCACATGGCCGCAAATTTAACCCTTGAGGCCGCAAATTGTGGCCTGGGTACTTCTGTGTGGGCTCGTGTTTGGCTCATGGCTCCAGTATCTGTTAATTAGACCTCCTCTATATGCAAAATGTGCCAATTGTCACCTGAGGCAAATTTGGAGCAAGTTTTCAAGGTTTCTGATTTCGTTTTACGGCTTTTAATGAATTGGTATTTGGTATTTGATATTGTGTCCCGTCGTCTGACGTTTGTACGTCAGCGACGAGAGTGGTTTGGTTATTCTTGCACGTATAGACCATAGGTTTTTACCTATGCGTGATACGCGTGCCGTTTTGGTTTTCGTTCGCGATTTCAGTTTACGATACTATGTGTGATATGTAGGTACCCCCCACGTAGACTTCGGATGATGAAGTAGAGGATGTCGACATCGACTTCGGCAAGTAAGGATCAAGGTGAGTAGATATATATCTATGGGGGAAGTCGGGTGGATGGCGTATAGCATCCCCGCAGTTTCGTAGTGTAGTATACGAATACGTATACCTATATATATAAATATGTTTATTGTGAGACTAGATGATTTTCAAGATAGGTTTTAGGTGTTCATGGGTTAGTTTTAGTGTAATTAGAAGTAACTTAGTTTAGCTTCTTAGTCGTGAAACCCTAGAGTAAAGATTTGCACACATACACACACGTATACATTTGCTTTACTTGTGCCTATATATATATATATATATATATATATATATATATGAGTGTATATATATATATGAGGATAGTATATGGTACTTGGAGATGAGTCGATGAGATTGGGCATGATGCCACGAGATCGGTGATGTGATTGGTTCGTATTATGAGATACGACATGAGATTATAGCGGGTTTTTAGGCGATGTTTTTTCATACACACGCATATATATATATATATAGTATCAGTATGTGCTAGACTTTAGATCAGTACCCCTATTTCAGGATATGATGATAAGGATACCAGATGAATAATGAGATAAATGTGATATTCGACCCGTACCCAGATTTGGGATGCCGTACTCTTGACTCGAGAATGTCATATTATATATATTGTATCGTACGTGATACTATTGAGGCGGGATCACTAACTACTATATATATATCGACTCAGACTTGGGTGGTTTTCCTTACCCTTTCGTTTAGTCTGTTTGTTTAGTCCTGTAGTTTACTTAGTAGATGTTAGACTGGGCTCGAGTCATATTTATTTCCAAAACTAACGAATCGTGAGTATTTTAAAGACAGGCTAAGGGATACTACGGATATTTCAAAGGGTGTACCTTTCTTTAAAAACACCGTAGCCCCTATTTTCTAAACACCACGATTTGCGCTATTTCAATGCTAAACTGTATGACTCATGTATATTAATGTAGATTCTTTATTGTTGCGTTTATTATTCATTTTCCGCATATTCTTGCTATTCCCATCGCATTGCATGATTAAATGTGTTTTTATTTTTATATTGAACCCATGTTATCAGGACACCAGCACCATTACCGATGATGCGTATGTCTACGAACACTTGCTTGCCGGCTCACACACATCATCATCGGTAATTGTTATGTCACGTACACTTTAGAGAATATTAATTCATTGATATCGCTTACTAGCTCATAGTTCCGATATATCATTACTGTGCTAGATTAGACATTGCATTTATTATTGAGATACTTCATGCATTTATATATTCGTTTGTCATGAAATATTATGGAGCTTTATGCTAGTATTCATTGTCTATTGACATCGTGATTTGAGATTTTGGATTTCTATGAGATTTATGGATTTGGAGAAACCGTAAGGATTTTATAAACTGATTATCATTTCTAAAGATAAAATTGCGGTTTTCTCATGATATGATTTGAGATATGTCCACCATGAGTTTTCTCGGCTCTTGAGCGATATCATACACCCGATTCGAGGAGGAGGAGGAACCGTCTGTCGGTGCATGGTGGACCGGTACGGTACCCCGGGGCAAGATGGTCGCAGATGATGGCGTTGAGCCTGGCAGGGGAGCACTACCGACCGGTGATTGTATTGTGACTCGACGGATATCCAGAGAATACCGATCGGAGTATAGGCCAGTCCAGATTGCCGGAGCCTGAGGTATTGAGATTTGATGATATAGGCCAGTCCGGAGTACCGGAGCCTGAGATATCGAGACAGCGAGATATACATATTTTGTGTCGATGCTAGACACTGATTCCCTGTTGATTTCATTGATGATATTTCGATTTTATACAGAAATCTCACTGAGATATGAAAACAGTTTTCTCATTTAGATGTATTCTGTTTTCATGCATTCATACATCATATTTATGATATGTTGCTACCTGAGGCACTGATACGAGCACTCGGTATTACACTTATGTATAGATGTTTACCTTTGCCATTATTTATGCTTCAGGCTTTATATATTGAGGATATATATTATCGTATGACCTAGGATTGAGTCATACATGCGATTTCTGCTCGGTGATGTTTTCTACTCACGAGTTGGCAACTCACCCCCATTGTGCCACAGTTTCTTGCAGGTTTTGCCGTACAGGTTTTCCTTGGCGGCTTTACTGGCACATTACTTTATTCCGGGTGATCGTGGGTTCACTCGCATCGTGACCACCATTGTACCTTTTATTATATTTCTGTTGTATCTAGTAAACTCCATCAACCAGACTTGTATTATTTATAGACTTAGAAGACCAGTTATATATTCTTTCGACTTTAGAGTCGCGCTTGTATTATTATGGTTTCTTGATGATTTTGGGTTTCCTTTTGAGTTTTGATCCTCGCCCTTCGGCGTTGTATATTATATTGCTTGCGTGGTTGTGCTCGCCAATTGGCGAAGAGCTAGCTCCCGCTTGGGGATGCCTTTATATATATTATTCGTGTTGTACCCGTATAGGGTCAGTATTTACAAAGGAGACTCTGCCGAAATTTTTGGAAAGGACTTGATATTTTAAAAAAGGTTACTACGACTTTTCAAAGTGATTATATGCAAACTTTAAAACAAGTTTTCCTTCACTTCTTATTTAAAATGGTTTAGATTTCTAGGATTTTTTTGGCTTACTTGAATTAGATGGGGTCCTATAGACTTCATATGATTCAAGTGCCAGTCACGTGCCATTTCGGGTCGTGAAAAATTACCCAAGAAACGAAAGGACCCCGGCAGTCCTACAATATCTATTTCTATTGGGGGTAAAAATATTAATCGTGCTCTACTCGATTTAGGTGCTAGTGTTAACTTGCTTCCGTATTCTGTGTATGAGCAATTAGGGATCGAAGAGTTAAAACCGGCGCACTGCACTTTTCAGATGGCCGATCGATCTATCACCCAACCTAGGGGTGAGCTAGAGGATGTGTTAATCAAAGTCAGGGAATTTATATTCCATGTGGACTTTATTGTTATAGATATACAGCCTGTAGCAAATCCACGCAACCAAATTCCGGTGATTTTAGGTCGACCTTTTCTTGCGACTTCCAATGCAATAATCAATTGTCGAAATGGCTCTATGACCCTATCTTTCGGGAAGATGTCAATTGAGATTAACATTTACAAGTTGGGAAGCAAACCCTCCGAACCCTATGCTCAAGTATTTTCTGTCGAAAGGATGGATTCCGACAGCAACGAATTTGAACAGCTTCATAATTCTGATCTTGACTCTACCAGTGCGTTAATGTTCGACCCTGCTATTTATTATACACATACGGACCCTTCTATCGAGCTGTCCAGGTCAACATCTAATGTTAAATATAAACCGTTTATGGAGTCCGAGTATTATCCCGTTCTTTCCGATGAAATTATTATTCGGGATATCGATGAAAGCTTTGAAGAAATCTTCGCTGAAGAACTCGCATTCCTAGAAAACATGGGCGTTGTGATGAATCAACCCCAACACAAAGAAGTTGAACCGCCGTCTCTTTTTCTTATCAAAAACGAGAATGCGAGTAATCCACCATCACTGTTTCGTCTCTATACACCGAGACGTAAACCCGTTCTATTCCACCTCTTATCCCCTCCCCACTTCTTCACATCAATATGTGACATGATCTTCTACCAACCTTGGTGCTACATTGATAAATTTTTTGAATGGTTAGTGTTGACTTTTGGTCTTTGTAAGGTTTTACTTTGACCAATAACTTTAACCCCCCTCATAATTTTAAATGCTTAATACGATTTTACTCGAGTTTGGGAGGGAATATATTTTGGCTCTTGAACGAAAAGAAAAAATTTTATGAGCAAAAACATAAGTTTGGGGGAGAATTTCACTTTCATTAATTATTGTCCCCATTACTAACTTTTTCTCACAAGTCTACAGTTTTTTAAGCTTAACAGATGACATCAGTGAGGACACTGCCGCAAACAGCTTTGGGGAGGGGGGGGGGTTGTGTTTATTCACACATTATTTTGCATTATCATATATAAGCACAATTTTTTTTTGAAAGATTAGATAGTGAAAATTTACATATGAAAGATAAGAATAATTTAAGAAAAGCAAGAAAATTAGATATTTTCTTAAACAAAGCTAGTAATAAGTAGTTATGAGCCGTTGTCCCAAGGGTTAGTAAGATGAAGGAAATTACTATTCTGAGGATAAAAATAAGTCTGAAAAATAGTTCATATTCTTGAGTCCAAACATTTGAACTTTGATACCCTACTATACGCACTTGCACACATCTTGAAACTTGGGATAATAGAGGATACCTTGAAATGCTCTTGTCTAAAAACCTTGATATGAAGAAAAATAAAAATATGAATAAAAAAATGGTGAAGAAAAATGAACACTGGTTTTGTAATTGCTTAAGGCAGCATAAAAAAATATTGCGAGGGTGCTTTATCACCTAGTGCCTTAGACCAACTGGTTTGGGAGCCACTGCTAAGCCTTAAGTGTTGCAAGATGAGGAAATTGCTAATTACGCCTTAATAAATGAGCACATTTAGTAATCGGTCGGTTAGTATCTCAAGAAGTATTAATGGTCGCATGAAGAATGTGTGAGCAATTCCATCTAAAATATTCACCGACTAAAAAGTACTAAGGAAGATGGACAAGAGTATGATAGCTTGAATTGAATTCTCTAAGTGTAGGGATGTCTTTTACACACACGTAGGGGTATATGATCGATATTTGGATGAATGGTAGGGAGGAAGACTAAAGGCGATATTTTATTGAGAGATAATGCGATTTCTAACATCTTTTCATGACCATTAAGATAGGGCTCATGGCAACCGAAAAGCAAGTGTAGTTGGAAACTCTTCTTTTCACGTTCTTTCTTTTATATGTTCATATTTTTGTATGTAACTTCCACCATCTTTCTTTTATTATGGGATTTTGTGGGTGTAATCCGTTGAAAACTCTCAGGAGACAACACTCCTCCTACCGGGGACACCTAAAGTGTAAAGACTTGTTGCACGTGCTCAGTGCAATCGTGATTGCCTAAGAAAGTGTGCTAGATTTTTTTTTCTCCCTCTCTTGAATAAATAGTTTGCTCGGGATGATCAAAGTTATGTTTGGGGGTATTTGTTCAGTCAAAAATATTGCACAATTGATATAACATTTTCCTTATTTTTCTTAAATATTTAAAGGTGTTTATTATAAATATAGAACATATTTGGGTTTATCTGCAAAATACTATTTACCATATGTTTATATATTATAATTAACATTATGAAGGAAAATATATGCATATTATATTTATATAATATTTTAGTAATTAAAAGATGCATAGAATATCAAATATTCTTAATCAAGTTTCTTAAAGATTTATTACCATATAAATATTCTTAAAGATGCATAGCATATCAAATATTCTTAATCAAGTTTTTTAAAGATTTATTACCATATAAAGTAATTAAGATACTTTCTCTAATTTAATAAATATTACTAAAATTATTCATGGAGATTTTGTGCACATTTAGCTCAGGTCAAGAGATCAAGATATTCAAGATGTCAGGATAAAAAATCTGTCAATAAAATCGTAGGATCTGAAAACTTGAAAAGTGGATATTTATGGCAAGTCTAAACCTATGAAATCTAGGGTTACTGATTTGAGGGCTATATAAAGGACCGAGGGCTAAAGTTAAAACTCGTCACCTTTACACTAAGCAAATCACTGTCAAAGAACAAGAGATCCACGACAGGTCCACGATTCGACGTGATAGGGTGATGTGAAAATCGATGGAGCATCTACTTCCTACGGGGCAGAGATCGAGAGCAACTTCTTCCTCTTGTAATCTAAATTCTTAGGATTTGTACTTGTGAAGTTGATTAATAAAGGTAGATCATTTTGTTTAATTATTTATTTTCTGTATTTTTACTTTCTGCATTTTAATTATGATCTCATTCTCTATCCTTTCTTCTTCTTCTCACAACATGCGTGAGTAATTCCTAGTTTGCTAGGGTTCGTAGGATTAGGGTAGAACAATAGATGAGAAAATATTTCGACTTCTTTTAAGTCTTATGTTGTTTATAAACTTTAGCAAAAGAATCGTTAACATCCTAATCAGGCGCGCTACCAATATATTGCTAGTCTCGACCGCGATTTGAGATCAAATTAACAATTGTTTTGTTAAGGGCTAGACATGAATAGAGATCAATGAAAGGACAAGAGTCAATAGTGTGAAAACCCTAGTTTCTTCCAAGAACCCTTATCCTCATTCATCACTATCAATCTAGTTTTAAATCTATCAATAGATAAAAGGAGTCATCTTTATTAGTCATCCATGACTACTAAATCCTAACGAACCCTACAAGCCTCTTCTTATATATTCTATATTCTTATTTAAACTATATCTGAAAAATATATATTCTACATCCATATTTACCATAGAATCTATTCTTCACTATTATCTATTCTCCTTACTCTTTTCTAATCAACACGTGTAAAGCAAGATTAAAAGTTCCACGAATCCCTGAGGACGACCCGTACTCATCTCGGCTAGCTACACTCGACACCGTTATTGATTGCGGTTATTTACTACAAAAACACTTTTTCATGATCAATCAGCACACTAGAGTCTTTAGTTACTTCATTTTTGAAGTTGAAGCTTGAACCACAAACTCTCAGGTGGATCGTCTTTGACACGAGGAGACTAACATCCAAGCTCGATCTCGACGGACTAGAAGCTAAGGAAGAGGATTTTGAAGACCCGAAGGACATGAACACATAGGTATAATCACTATCCGAGTAGATTAGAACCTATGTTATTTTGGCTAGCTAGGGCTTATGGTAGAACTTGGGAACATAGTTGATGTTGCATGCCTAAAACTCGTTTTCCGTAAATTCCGCCTCTCTACAAACCCTGTAGTGTGCGCAACATCAATTTACATGGTATCAGAGCCACTCCATTGTTAGACGGTGTCACACACTCTACTGGGTTTATAGAGAGGCAGAATTTTTGAAAAAACAATTTTTAAGACGGCAACACCGACTAAACCCAAGTTCTACCATAAGCCTTAGATAACAAAACTTTCAAAAGTACTAATCTACTGTGAAAGTGATTATACCTATATGAACCAAGTCTTTCTAGTCTTCTTTTCCACTTCTTGAGTTCCTTGTCCGTCGGGATCGAGCTTGGTCGTCGGCCTCATTGTGTTGAAGACGATCCACCCAAGAGTCTATGGTTCAAGCTCCAACCTCAAACTTGAGGTAACTAAAGTACTTAGTTTGCTAATCTAGATGGTTTAGTGGATGTAGAGTGTGTTAATGGATTAGTTTATCTCATAAACTCTAGGTTTCTCAACTCATGAGAGGGTTAGGGTTTGAGGAAGAAGAAGAGAGCAATGGCTAAGTCTTTCAAAATATCAAGCATACATTATTTCCAACAAAAATAATGCGATCATGCTTGAATAGTTAGAACAAATGAATAAATAAAATCAAGTAGCCATGCTTCAACCATGCTTTAATACACCTCATCCTTCCACCTCATTATCTAATTAAATAAATAGATTTAAAACAAAATGAGGTGTCTTCTTCTAGAAACATTCTAGTGAAATTACTAGAATACCCCCACTGTATATACGCATCAGTATTCGTACTAAAAAATACGAATACCAAGAGATAAAATAATCCAATAGTATAATACTAGAATGCGGCTTAATCCTAAGCCCGCTAGTATTATCCGTCCGAACAAAATCCGTGTAGCTTGTATACGTATATGGTCAAAACACTGCACGTAAAACCATACGGCCTCTACATCGTTTTGCCTGAACCAGGAAAACCCTCTGTGTGGGACTCTAAAGACTTGACAGTATGCTGGCAGTGGGTTTAACCACAAGCATGTCAGCGGTACTAGCTGTATGTAACGGCTACCCAGGTACCTATCGAAAAGAAGGCCGACGAGCAAACTCATCCGAACTCCTACTGAGCCTATCCGTGACAATCTTCGTACAGTCCAGTTTGTTCGTCTGAGAGTATCGCATGCCGGGTCTAGGGGGTGGAAAACGTCATACCCCGACAAGTCGTGCCGATGTGGCTCAAGACCATGCGAGAATCTACTGATCTACCTATCAGTAATTCTCAATCCACTATGGCCAGGGACTTATAGTGTTGGCTAACCGAACACAGCGCGATATCGACTCCCTATACCGAGAGAGACAAATCCCCGACAATTGCTCACTGCCTCCATGTGGCTTGGGACTGTACCCAACTGAAACCTGCTTGCACGAATCAGTAGAGCCGTGGTAGGGCAGTAATCAAAGCACAGTGGGAACTGACACAAGACAAATGACGGCTTCAGGTCGACATACTATCTGTACTCATGTCATTAGAGAACTGCTATCTGACGATTGGTATAATACTATCTAGCCAGTTGTAGGTGAGTCCGTCCTGTGTACTCACCCCTAGTAAGCACCTGTATACGATCTTAGGTGCCAAAGACAAATGGCTGCGGGACCACCCATCGCCCCTCGTCGGGGTCTTGAAACGTATTCACCAGTCTACTCCGGAGTATCGATGCCCTGTCTCGATACTCCCACGACTAGGGACATTTTAAGGATGTGCTTATCGACTACCCAGCTCCCACAAGTATGATTGCCATCACAACGCTGCTTGTCATGCAATGATCCTATGGGCTTTATCAATATGTATTAACGATACGTAACAAGTAAAACATATGCACATGTTAAGATAAAGATAAACCAAATAGCATATTGTCATATTGAGCAAGATTGTCCTGTACATACATATGTCCAATGATCCACTTGTATACATATACAATAATGGCCTCTAGGGCATACATATCCAACATTCACTAAGGCCATATATTGGCGTATCGAGTATCCAACGTCTGCTCTAGGGCCAGTTGTTGGCGTATCGCATACTCAACATCTCAAATAGTCTCTCGAACTGTGGCTTGAGGGCCTTGGTGAATGGATCTGCCGTGTTTTCTTTTGTGTCCACTCTCCGCACCTCGATCTCCCGGCTTCAAGATGTGTCTGGATTTCTGATGGGATCGTGGTTTCTTCGTTAAAGCCATAGCCCCATTGTTGTCGCAATACAAAGGTATTGGATCAACAATGGACGGAATCATCTCAAGTTCAGTAATAAACTTCTGTATCCAGACAATTTCTTTTGCGTCATCGTTTGCAGTAATGTATTCAGCCTCTATGTTGAGTCTGCGACGGTGTCCTGATTGGTGCTTTTCCAACAGACCGTCCCTCCGTTGAGGGTAAACACAAAACCCGAGACAGACTTGCTGTCATTCTTGTCACTCTGGAAGTTCGAGTCAGTAAAGGACTCCACCTGGAGGTCCCCATCACCGTATACCAAGAACAGTTCCTTAGTCCTTCTCAGGTACCGTAACGTTTCTGAAATTTTTTAGATAATTAATTATTTTATTTTAAAAATGTTATTTTTAAATTTTATAATTTTGATAAAAAGATTTTTTATAAATGGTTAAGGTATTTAAGTATTATGGTAATTAATTTAGGTGACTTGTAGATTGTAAAGAAAGTTTTTTGGTGGGAAGTTCTTTTGTGTGAGGGTTTTTATGCAAAAAGGATGAGCAAGTAGGATTAAGCTTACCTTATACCTCACATACACCATACCTTGAGTGCACCTTGAGCCTACACCTCACCCTTCTTTCATGACACCTCACCTTTCCAACAAAAACTCCATACTTAAACTATTTCCAGCTTTTTAAACCGAACAAAAACATCTATCACCAAAATCCTCATATTTTTCTTCTAAGTTCTTCACTAGTTCATGAAAAAAAGACAAGAGTTTTCATGTACCTTGGTTCAAACCACTCAAGTTAGGACTCCTCACCTCTTTGTGCACATCTTGACGATTGGGTTCTGCGGAATTCTTCAAATAGGTATAACACCCAACTTTTCTGGTTTTGTTAAGAGTTCTGTACAAATTAACGTTTACGATATCGGAAAAACATGTTTTAGTTTAGAGTTTTAGCTCTGTTAGTATCTGCTATAGTTATATTAGTCTCTATGTAAATCTAACAGTACAGTAGAATGTACTTAGAACCTAGAGTCCCCCTAGAAACCCAGACCCATTCCTCCACAGTTCGACCGGCGGAATCCATGAAATTCCCGCTACCACCGGTTTTCCTGATGAGTTGGGTTTTGAATTTTTGTGGGTATTGTTGGATATATGTATGCCCTAGAGGCCATTATATGATAGTGGATGTATTTATACATATGTATATATATATATATATATATATATATATATATATATATATATATTCAGTGTACATTCTTGCTCGACATGATAGTATGCTATCTGGTTCTTCTTTATCTGACATGTTGATTTGATCATGCTTTTATTCATTCATACATGTTGATAAAGCCCTGAGGATATAGGCTTGACTACTGTGATAATGATGGAGATCATACTAGTGGGACATCTGTAGTTTATAAGCATATCCTGAAATGTCCCTAGTCGTAGGTATATCGAGACGGGGCATCGATATACCAGAGTAGACTGGCGTATATGATACTAGACCGATATGATAGGCGATGGATGTTCCCACATTCATCGATGTTTGACATCGAGATCGTATACGGGTGCTCAGTGGTGACTGGGTACATTGGACGGACTCACCGAGAACTCCTATATGGAATTATATCTATCGTCGGATAGCAGTTCTCAGGTGACACTGGTGCAGGTTAGTCTGTAGACCCGAGATCGTCATAGAGTCTTGTGTGTTCTCCCACTGTACTTTGATTACCACCCTACCACGGCTTTACTGAGTCGTGCAAACAGGTGGCCGTTGGGTACAGTCCCGAGACACACGAAGGCGATGAGCGATAGGAGGGATTTCGTCTCTCCCGGTATTGGGAGTTGATGCTGTGCTGTGCTCGATTGGCTATATCAGTAAGACCCTGGCCAGGGCTATTGAGATTTACTGATAAGTGTTATCAGTAGTTTCTCGATCTGTTGTAGACCACTCATCGGCACGACTTATTGAGTTATTGTGGTCGACGTTACCATCCCCAGACTCGATATGCAGCATATCTGACGAAGAGACCGGACTGTATGGTAGTGTTGCCGGTTGGCTCGACAGGAGTTGTTATAGGTTCGCTTGTTTTCTTCTGATCGCTCAATACCCGGGTGGCCGTTACGTTTAGCTGACCGCTTACGGCTTAGGGGTGCTTGATATGATCATCACCCACTGCCGACGTATTGACGAGTCTTAGAGTCCCACAATGGAGTTGTCTAGTCCAGGCGAAACGATGTGGTGCGCATATGAGATATGCGCGTGGACCCGGTTAAAATTGGTGTATGAGATACCGTATATTAATCGGGCGGTTTGCTTTTGGTCGGGTCGTATGTGATATGACCGGATTGCTAAATCAAGTGTTGATTTATCATTGACCATTAGTTTCTCACTTTAAATCCTTTCTTGTTTTTTTTGTTGTATGCATGCATGTATGCATTTATTCTTATTCATGCACATATGGATGTGCATGCACACATACATGCATACATCATTCTATCATGGTTGTTGATATAGTGGATGGTGGCAATATAAGACTCACACCCTTTATAAAATATATGGATATTATTTTTGGCAAAGAAAAATGGAAATGGAAATTGTTATCATGGTTTAATGTTTTATTCTTGCACTAACCCTTTGTTTTAACCATGATTCATTTTCCATGGTCATTTTTGTTCCAAACTAAAATATCTAGATATTTTATAACTATGGTTAAGAATGAGAGAGTGAATATATATATATTTTCATTTCTCATTTTTATTAACCTTATCATTATCTTGAGCTCTTTACAAGCCATCATCTTCTTCCTCCTTTCTCTCATGCTCTCTAGTTTTCTCAAGTGAGCAAAAGAGTCACCAAGTTAGGATTTTGAAGTGAGAAAATAAACCACATCACCATTCTACACTAGTCTTGCCCATTAGTGTAGAGTGTTAGCTTCCATTTCTTCTCTTGATCTAGTGGAGCTTCAAGCTTGGACAAAGAGGACTCCGGATGGATCGTCGTGGACCTAGAGGATCTCAAGCGAACCTTTTTCCAACCCTCAAGTAGCCAAGGAGTCTAGCGTAGGGAGCTACAAAGGTTGTACTCTCAAAACCCTAGCTTTTACTACTTGTGTTCATGTTAAAATTATGTTGCCCTAAATTTTCTAGCACGATCCTTAAGATAGTTTCTTTAGCACCATAAAACTTTAAATATGGCATGTGTGTTGCCTCCAAACCCTTGTAGTAGTGCTGTAGGAAACCCTTCATGGTATCAGAGCCAAGCTAGAGCCTTAGGCGACGTTTAGGCGAAGTTAAAACTCCGATCGAACCCCGAAATACGGAATTAGACCCTTCTCTGGACATTTTTTTAAAACTGTGTTTTTTCAGAATTAAAAATACTTAAAAAATTCAGCAGGCAAATATAAGAAATACTGTAAAAACCAACGCCATAATCCGTACATACCGCCGCGGAACCGCGGCCATACCTCGCTTGGGCCGCAGACCCGCGGCCGTACAGAAGTAATATATCCTCGTTTTTGTACAGTAATGTTCTTATCTGCTTGTACATATTTTTAGGTATTTTTAATCTGACTCAAGTGTTGAGTGTTCTGGGGATTATTTTGGATTCGTTGATTCGATCGGAATATTTAATTTCGTGTTGTTTTCGGGTAATTTAGAAAGTATTAAAAAGTTCGAACGGATATCATTAACTCACTTTTTCCCGACACGAAAAACTTTCAAATGTTGAATTTTTTCTCGAGTTTAAATCTTTCGGAAATACGTGCAAGTAATGTGGTGGACCCTCTAAAAGAACACAAACCTTAACTCGATTATGTGACCGTCTGAACCGTCTCTAAACCTTAGGGTTTGGGGCAGTACGGCGTGCCACATGTGAGGCGTTGGCTTGACCCTTCTACGGCTGGACCGCTGCTACTGTGACACGTTCCAGGATTTTTGAACTCCGCTCAAGTGTTGAGCTATTAAGGAAATCTTGAATATTTGATTATTCGATCGGAAAGTTTAATACTGTCTATTTATCTGGAATGTGATACAATATGTGGAATTCATATAGTTAGGCATGAAATGTGAAGTATGTGATGTTTCGGATTTACGATGTCTAAAGTGATTGTGGATTCCAAATGTTGTAGTTTTACACTTTCTTTTCTGTGACCGTAAGTGTAGTATGTCGCATATCGCCGGTTTCGTTGCTATACATCAACGACAATCGGGGTACGCATACTTACTTACGTTGATGATATATGATATTATGTGTTGCTGATATATGATGTGCAGGATTGTCGCGATTGAATAGTCGGTTTTTTTTATGTGAGATGAGAGTTTTCTTTTCATTCATGTAAAATTCAAATGTAATGTAATATTCTTTTATTTGGGGCACTTCCGGGTTGAGGTTGATGTCACCAGTGTTATATATTATTTACTTTTCCGCATTAGGATAGACCCAAGGAGGGGAGCACAAGTGACCGGGTTCTGGGGTTCAGTGGGAGGCCATCTCGAGGAGTCGAGACCGGGCCTCCTAAATTCCAGAATTGGTAGGGTCGCTTGCCGCTCTCGTAGGTGTCTAGGGGTGTGGGCTTGGCTATTCATCGCGACTGTGGAATCCGTATTTTCTATTATTGGCTAAATACTAAATACGGACGTCCTAGTATATCCTATATTATCATATCTGTATTTCTGCTGCCTGTATACTGTGATGTGATATCTGAGACGAATGATATATTATATATGAGATATATAGTAGACGTTGCTTATGTTTTACACCCGCGCTAGTCCCGTCCCGGTATGCCGTTAGTTAAGTAACCTAACGGTGCATAACGGAACATTGCGGCGAATGCGGATGGCATAAGCGTACGTTTATTTTCGTTTCTTTTCTGTGATTGGCTTAAGGACTTAAATGATGAGGCTACATTAATATGATTAATGTAAAGAAAATAAACCTAAAAAGATGTTGTAGAATCAGATTTGAAAACCACTCGGCTCTTTATGAAAAAGCTATATTTCAAAACTGCGGAGCTCAAGCCACTCCTTTTGAAAACCATTTGATTCTACGACGATATCAAGTTCAAAGCGTTAAAGATTTTCTTAAAAATCATCCGCAACCCTCCGTCATTTTAGGAAGTAGAGTACTTAGTATTCGTGCTATGTTTGTTGACTATAGCTAAGGCGTAGTGTACAGTAGCTAAGTGATATCTTCCTACACTGCATATGATGCAGATTAATTAGGACATTCATGCGACTTTGTTGACCATAGTTAAGGGTCATGTGAGTGGGTCTAATTAATCAAGAAATGACGGGTAGAACTTGACTAGTACTTATGATTGTTGACCATAGTTAAGGTCATAGGTACTAGGGATAAAAACCACATCGGGAATTTCAATAGTTGAAATTTGCAATGAGATTGCATACCTTCCATATGATGGTTGGATCCCGATCCCACTGTGGGCAATAGTTGCTCTCAGGAGAGTTTTGCAGTTTACAATTAGCTAACCCATTAGGTGTCTAGAAAGGTGTTAACGGGGCTACGCCTCTGGGAAGATGAGGTTTACTTTGATTAGGTCCGTGCGAAAGCACGAGGAACCTCCCTTAAGTACCGACATTGGCCTGGCTGAACGGTTAGCGAAGTTGTAGACTGTAATTAATCCTGGCTAGTTTTCTTTTTAAGGTTTGAAAGAAAAACTTGATTAAAGCAGTGGGAGACATCGATTAGATAAGATAATAACCAATCTGATCTTTGCAAGAGCTTTCGCTGAGTGTATTCTTTTCTCTCTCTTAATGGCAGATACCCATGACTGGACTCAAGCTTTTACTAGATAAAAATAAACTGAATGGGACCAATTATAAAGACTGGCTGAGGAATCTGAACATTGCCTTGACTTATGATAAGGTATCATATGTCCTCACGGCTCCAGCCCCGCCCGTCCCAGGTCCAAAGTCCTCAGTTGCGGATATTGAAGTCCGCAAGACATGGGACGCTGACTGTGCCACGGCCAAATACCTCGCGCTTGCATCGATGGATAACACACATCAAAAGCAGCACGAGAATATGGACATTCACGCCATATTCCTCCATACAAAGGAGTTGTATGGAGGGCAATCCCGCGTATTACGATACGAAGCATCAAGGAAATTGTTTCAGATGCGAATGGCCCCTGGCACACCAGTAGGAGACCATGTTCTGAAGATGATAGCTCTCATAGAAGAGCTTGAGGACCTTGGATGGACGATGGACAATGAACAATATACGGATATTATTCTGCAGTCCCTCCCCTCCACCTTTGCTCAATTTATAGTTAACTTTAACATGCACAACATGGAGAATGAACTACCTGAACTCCTTAATATGTTAAGGAGTGCAGAGAGCACACTGAAATCAGTAAAAACTCCCGTTTTGAGTGTTGGCAATCTTCCTCTTCTCGTCCAAAGGCTAAGGCCAAGGGAAAGATGAAGAAGAAGCCCACCAAGCCTAGGGGTGGAGTTAAAAAGGTTAAGGGGAAGGACAAGTCCAAAGCTGGAGAATCGGGGAAAGGGGAATGTTATCACTGTCATAAAACAGGACATTGGAAGCGCAACTGCACGGAGTACTTAAATCTCAAGAAGAAGCATGGGGATGCTTCCGCTTCAGGTGTGTTTGTGACAGAAAACTGTTTTTCAATAAACTCTGCTTCCTGGGTATTAGATACCGGTTCAGGTTCTCACATTTGCAATTCTATCCAGGGGTTGAGAAATAGCAAGGTTTTGAAGACAGGTGACCATACTCTCCGCGTTGGAAATGGTTCCAATGTACATACAGTTGCAGTGGGAGAGTATCATTTGGGGTTGCCGTCTGGGTGTATATTGGTTTTGAACCCATGTTATTTTGTACCTAGTATGCTTTGTAATATAATATCCGTTTCTTTGTTAGACAATGAAGGATATAATTTTGTATTGCAGAACAATGTTATGAACATTCACCTGAATCAAATGTTGGTTGGGTATGGTACGCTTAATAACGGGATATACGTCCTAAATCAACACACAGTTTTCAACATACAACACACTAACAAAAGAAACCTTTCAGAAATAAATGAAGCTTTTCTTTGGCACTGTAGACTTGGTCATATTAACGAAACAAGACTAAACAAGTTACACAAAGATGGATATTTAAACCCTTTTGAATATAAATCTTATGCGATTTGCCAGTCTTGTATCAAGGGTAAAATGACCAAAACTCTGTTTACCGGACACGGAGAAAGAGCTACTGAGCTCCTAGGCCTCATACATAGTGATGTATGTGGGCCAATGTCTACACAGGCTAGAGGCGGTTTTTCATACTTCATTACTTTCACTGACGATTTCTCAAGATTCGGTCATGTATTTTTATTAAAGCACAAATCCGAAGCTTTCGAGAAATTCACTGAATATAAACTCGAAGTAGAAAAACAAACCGGCTTGAGTATCAAAATGCTTCGATCAGACCGAGGTGGAGAGTACCTCAGTACAGAATTTACAAACATCCTAAAAGAGAATGGGATTCTCTCTCAACTCACTCCTCCTTACACACCACAGCACAACGGTGTGTCAGAACGACGGAATCGGACCCTATTAGATATGGTCCGTTCCATGATGAGTGATGCTGAGTTACCCGTCTCATTTTGGGGGTATGCATTGGAGACTGCAGCGTTTCTACTGAACAGGGTTCCAACCAAAACCGTGTCTACCACGCCATATGAGATATGGCATGGGAAGAGACCATCTCTTAAGAGAATTAAGATTTGGGGTTGTCCGGCCTATGTTAAAAAACAGAATCCGGACAAACGCGAGACACGGTCGGTCATGTGTAATTTTGTGGGATATCCAAAGAACTCTTATGGATATCTATTCTACCACAAGGAGGAACAAAAGGTGTTTGTTTCTCAGTATGCCACATTCTTGGAAAAAGAGTTTTTCACAAATGAAACTGATGGCAATGTGGTGGATCTAGAAGAGTTCTAGAGACACAAACTACGAATGACGACTTGGTTGAACCGGCTGTTGCAATAGAAACTGAGGAACCTCGGCCACTCCGTAGGTCTGGTAGGACTTCTCGCCCACCGGAGAGGTACTACGGTTTCCTCATTGATGGTGACAGAGAAGACTGCATCATGGAGGATGATGATCCTACCAGTTTTCAACAAGCTATCACGAGTGGAGACTGTGAAGTGGCTGGATGCCATGAGATCCGAAATGGAGTCTATGTACACCAACAAAGTATGGACTTTGGACGTTGTACCCCCTGGGGTAAAACCTGTGGGGTGCAAATGGGTTTTTAAAAGAAAGATTGGTGTAGATGGGCAGGTAGAGACCTATAAGGCAAGACTTGTGGCGAAGGGTTTTCGTCAAAGACCAGGTTTGGACTATGACGAGACTTTTTCTCCCGTAGCCATGCTTAAATCCATTCGGATCCTACTTGCTATTGCTACTCACTACGACTATGAAATCTGGCAGATGGACGTTAAAACGGCATTTCTAAATGGAGATTTAGAAGAATGCGTTTATATGGATCAGCCAGAGGGCTTCATTGACAGTGGGAGCAGCGGGAAAGCTTGTAGATTGCTTAAATCCATATATGGGTTAAAGCAGGCATCACAGAGTTGGAACATCTGTTTCGATGATGTTATCAAAGAGTTCGATTTCATCAAAAACCCAGATGAACCTTGTGTTTATAAGAAGGTTGTAGGGAGAGCTGTCACATTCCTCGTATTGTACGTGGATGACATTCTTCTGATAGGAAATGATATTCCTATGCTACAGTCGGTCAAATCTTTCTTATCACTAAGGTTCTCCATGAAGGACCTGGGTGATGCCACATACATTCTGGGCATTAGGATCTATAGGGATAGATCCAAGAGGTTATTGGGATTGTCCCAAACCAGGTATATCAACACCATCCTAAAAAGGTTTAGTATGGAAGACTCTAAGCGGGGTGCCTTACCCGCTTGCCATGGGGTCACTCTCTCTAAGGACTCTTGCCCAAAGACCGATGAAGAGAGAGCTCGCATGAGTATTATACCCTATGCTTCGGCAGTAGGATCTGTAATGTATGCGATGTTATGTACACGCCCAGATGTAGCTTATGCACTTAGTGTTGTAAGCAGGTATCAATCCAACCCAGGGGAGAATCACTGGATAGCTGTGAAGAACATTCTTAAGTACTTGCGAAGGACTAAAGAATTGTTCTTGGTGTATGGTAATGGAGATCTCCAAATGGAGGCCTTTACCGAATCGAGCTTCCAGAGCGATAAGGACGACAGCAAATCTATCTCCGGGTTTGTATTTACCCTAAATGGAGGGGCGGTAAGTTGGAAGAGTTCCAAACAGGATACCGTTGCAGACTCTACGATGGAGGCTGAGTACATTGCTGCGAATGATGCCGCCAAGGAAGCCGTCTGGATGAGGAAGTTCGTCTCGGTGCTAGGAGTAGTTCCAACCATTATTGATCCAATACCATTGTATTGTGATAATAATGGGGCTATGGCGTTAGCCAAGGAGCCTAGGTCCCATCAGCGATCCAGACACATCCTGGGGTGCTTTCATTTGATCCGGGAGATTGTAGATCGCCGCGAGATCGAGATTAGGAGAGTAGATACAAAGAATAACGCCGCGGATCCACTCACCAAGGCCCTCCCTCAACCGCAGCATGAGCGACTTTTTGAGATGTTGGGTATGAGATACGCCAATAACTGGCCTTAGTGCAAGTGGGAGATTGTTGGATATATATATGTCCTAGAGGCCATTATATGATAGTGGATGTATATATATATATATATATATATATATATATATATATATATATTCAGTGTACATTCTTGCTCGACATGATAGTATGCTATCTGGTTCTTCTTTATCTGACATGTTGATTTGATCATGCTTTTATTCATTCACACATGTTGATAAAGCCCTGAGGATATAGGCTTGACTACTGTGATTATGATGGAGATCATACTAGTGGGACATCTGTAGTTTATAAGAATATCCTGAAATGTCCCTAGTCGTAGGTATATCGAGACGGGGCATCGATATACCAGAGTAGACTGGCGTATATGATACTAGACCCATATGATGGGCGATGGATGTTCCCACATTCATCGATGTTTGACATCGAGATCGTATACGGGTGCTCAATGGTGACTGGGTACATTGGACGGACTCACCGAGAACTCCTATATGGAATTATATCTATCGTCGGATAGCAGTTCTCAGGTGACACTGGTGCAGGTTAGTCTGTAGACCCGAGATCGTCATAGAGTTTTGTGTGTTCTCCCACTGTACTTTGATTACCACCCTACCACGGCTCTACTGAGTCGTGCAAACAGGTGGCCGTTGGGTACAGTCCCGAGACACACGAAGGCGATGAGCGATAGGAGGGGTTTCGTCTCTCCCGGTATTGGGAGTTGATGCTGTACTGTGCTCGATTGGTTATATCAGTAAGTCCCTGGGCAACGCTGTTGAGATTTACCGATAAGTGTTATCAGTAGTTTCTCGATCTGTTGTAGACCACTCATCGGCACGACTTATTGAGTTATTGGGGTCGACGTTACTATCCCTAAACTCGATATGCAGCATATCTGACGAAGAGACCGGACTGTACGGTAGTGTTGCCGGTTAGCTCGACGGGAGTTGTGACAGGTTCGCTTGTTTTCTTCTGATCGCTCAATACCCGGGTGGCCGTTACGTTTAGCTGACCGCTTGCGGCTTGGGGGTGCTTGATATGATCATCACCCACTGCCGGCGTATTGACGAGTCTTAGAGTCCCATAATGGAGTTGCCTACTCCAGGCGAAACGATGTGGTGTGCATATGAGATATGCGCATGGACCCGGTTAAAATGCGTGTATGAGATACCGTATATTAATTGGGCGGTTTTCTTTTGGTCAGGTCGTATGTGATATGACCGTGTTGCTAAATCAAGTGTTGATTTATCATTGACCATTAGTTTCTCACTTTAAATCCTTTCTTGTTTTTTTTTTTGTATGCATGCATGTATGCATTTATTCTTATTCATGCACATATGTATGTGCTTGCATACATACATGCATACATCATTCTATCATGGTTGTTGATATAGTGGATGGTGGCAAATAAGACTCACACCCTTTATAAAATATATGGATATTATTTTTGGAAAAGAAAAATGGAAATGGAAATTGTTATCATGGTTTAATGTTTTATTCTTGCACTAACCCTTTGTTTTAACCATGATTCATTTTCCATGGTCATTTTTGTTCCAAACTAAAATATCTAGATATTTTATAACTATGGTTAAGAATGAGAGAGTGAAAATATATATATTTTCATTTCTCATTTTTATTAACAACCTTATCATTATCTTGAGCTCTTTACAAGCCATCATCTTCTTCCTCCTTTCTCTCTTGCTCTCTAGTTTTCTCAAGTGAGCAAAAGAGTCACCAAGTTAGGATTTTGAAGTGAGAAAACAAACCACATCACCATTCTACACTAGTCATGCCCATTAGTGTAGAGTGTTAGCTTCCATTTCTTCTCTTGATCTAGTAGAGCTTCAAGCTTGGACAAAGAGGACTCCGGATGGATCGTCGTGGACCTAGAGGATCTCAAGCGAACCTTTTTCCAACCCTCAAGTAGCCAAGGAGTCTAGCGTAGGAAGCTACAAAGGTTGTACTCTCAAAACCCTAGCTTTTACTACTTGTGTTCATGTTAAAGTTATGTTGCCCTAAATTTTCTAGCATGATCCTTAAGATAGTTTCTTTAGCACTATAAAAATTTAAATATGGCATGTGTGTTGCCTCCAAACCCTTGTAGTGGTGCTGTAGGAAACCCTTCATGGGTATCTCTATGTAGGTTATATAAGGTCTTTGGTATACTTTGATTTTCCTAGATAGTCTGTAAACAAAATCTGGAAGCTAATTGCTTTGCTTTTTATAATATTTTAACGTATAATACGGACATTTCGTGTCACGTTTTTGTGTTTTCTCAAAATACGACGAGTCGGGTTGCTCTAGTTAGCTTTGGGTCTGTATAGCACACGATATTCAAACGTATCACGTTACGTAAGTTAGTTCACTTAGAATTTACGTATTTGCCTTATCGGAATTTAGCTGCTTATATACGAAAGTTTCATTTCGATGTTAGGTTTGACCACGGGGACTTCAGAGGCAGCGAGGAAGGGAAAAGGAGTGATGGGATCCGAGTAGATCACGACTTGTTCCGGTGAATAGACTAAATATCTACCGGGGACATTGTATGGATGGCGTATAGTGCCCGAAACCAGAAATTTTATTATACTTGTTTTCCATTCATGTTGTTTGCATAATTAGACCTAGTATTGCATTGTATGCATTCATACCTATTAAGCGCTATTGCTTAACACTTGCTAGGACACTTGCACTATTACCGATGAGTTATGTTGCACTTGTACATGCTTACATACTACATCACACCCCATCGGTAATTAACATGTCACGTACACACCTAGAACTTGCCATGTCACCTATAATCTATTACGCATTGCTAATATCATTAATTACTGTTGTCACACAGGATTGCTATTGTTTTGACACATATCATATCTCATTGTCATTATTATTACTTGTATCATGAAATATTGAATTATGAGATTTTCCTTGTTTTGAGTTTTTATTCACTACATGTTATAATTTTATGGGTCTTCGTGATTTATATGATACGTCCATCATGAGTTGTTGTTTTTATGATTTGGTTTTATTCTGAACCGAGTGAGGGAGCTATATGGTTGCGGATTTTTACATTATCCGGACTGAGTGGGGGAGTATACAGTCGAATACATGGTGGACCCGGTCGAGACCGAGGGGCAGGAAAGCCGCATTAGAGGCGGGGAGCCTAGCGAGAACTCTCGATACCGGAGATAGTTTGAGAAACATGGCGGATATCTGGAGGATACAGACCGATGTTGTTGGTTGTTAGGATCGTTCGGGGAACGATGCCTGCTAAAATTGAAGATTTGTGTCGATGTTTGACACTGGATTTGAGGATCGTTTATGAAAATGACCAAGATTTTGGAACACTTGATGAGAATTATGTTTTCTTTTATACAGGCACTATAGTTATATATTCATGTTTCATATGCTATCACATATCATGTCTATCTGATGCATAGTTTTAGTCGCTATTTCGTTATGCATACAATTTCAACTGTTGGATGTTAGTTTATTCGCTGAGTTGGCAACTCACCCCCATTGTGCCTTAGTTTCTTGCAGGAGATGCGTGGACGCATAGCAGCATTGCAGACGCACATATCAGCTTTCGTCGCTTATCTTGTTAGATGGGTTACATGTTTAGTAATCGTCTCTTTTGGGTAGTTTGTATTTTGTATCTCGTGACACTTCATTAGACCATGTATATTATTTGACTTAGAACGAGGGTATACTTATGTATGTATTTTTGGTCGATTTGAGTAGAATCGATTAGTTATGGTTGATTGTGCTTTCTCTTACTTTTATGCATGTGATTCTTCATTTCTGAGCGTTGTATATTATTTGCGTGGGTTGTTTCTGCCGATTGGCGTTGATTTTGCTCTCAAGTAGGGGATGCCACTATATTAATAATTATGTACTTGTTTTTCTCAAAAATTACAAAGGAGGTGCTGTCAAAATTTCCAATATTAAAACCAGTTATTTTAACCTCATTTTAAAAACCATTCGGCATATGCTTTAAACCAAAAAAATCTTTGAATTTAAAATGTGGTCTCATTTTCATTACTTTTAAAACTGTACCTCCTTATTTCCGCAAATAGGGTTTTGATCTTGGTTTCTGGCTTACTTGGATAGTGTCGGCATCTTTAGACGTCACACAATCTAAGTGCCGGTCACGTGCCAAATTCGGGTCGTGACATGTACTTAAGAATGTTCTTTACTGCTCTCCAGTGGTTCTCTCCTGGGTTCGACTGATACCGGCTCACCACGTTAAGCGTGTAAGCTATATATGGTCTGGTACATAGCATCGCATACATTATAGATCCTACCGCCGAAGTGTAGGGTATAAAACTCATGTGAACCCTCTCCTCATCAGTCTTGAAAGACATCTCTTTGGAGAGAGTGATTCCGTGCAATGCGGGTATATTACCGCGCTTGGAACCTTCCATACTAAATCTATTTAGTACGGACTCTATGTACCTATACTGTGAAAATTCCAACAATCTCTTGGATCTATCTCTATAGATCTTAGTCCCCATAATGTAGGAGGCATCACCCAGGTTCTTCATGGAGAACCTTTGTGACAAGAACAGCTTCACCGACTGTAGCATAGGAATGTCATTTCCTATGAAAAGAACGTCGTCCACATATAAGAGTAGGAATACAACAGTTTTTCCTACAATCTTCTTATAGATACAATGCTCATCCTCGTTTTTGATGAAATCAAATTCCTTGATTGTTTCATCAAAACAGATGTTCCAGCTCCGTGATACTTGCTTTAATCCGTAAATGGATTTAAACAACTTGCGCACCTTCCCACTGCTCCCACTGTCTATGAATCCCTCTGGCTGATCCATATAAACGCACTCTTCCAAACTTCCGTTTAGAAAAGCCGTTTTTACGTCTATCTACCAGATTTCATAGTCATGGAAGGCAGCAATGGCAAGTAGGATCCGAATGGATTTGAGCATAGCCACTGGAGAAAAGGTTTCATCATAGTCCACACCTGGTCTTTGACGAAAACCTTTTGCAACAAGTCTAGCCTTATAGGTTTCCACCTGTCCATCTACACCAATCTTCTTTTTGAAGATCAATTTGCATCCAATGGGTTTTACCTCAGGAGGAGCAATATCCAAGGTCCAAACTTTATTGGTGTACATGGACTCCATTTCGGATTGCATAGCATCCAGCCATTTACCAGAGCCCCTACTGTTAATGGCCTGCTATAAACTAATAGGATCATCTTCTTCTAAGATACAATCCTTTCGATTACCGTCTATGAGAAAACCGTAGTATCTCTCGGGCGGATGAGAAATCCTAGTAGATCTGCGGAGTGGCTGAGGTTCGTCGGGTACTACCGAATCTAGTGGTTCCACCAAATTTTCAGTTATAGTTTGTATTTCCGGAACTTCATCCAGTTCTACCATGCTCTCAATAATATTTTTTGTAAGAAATTCATTTTCTAAAATTATGGCTTTCCGAGAAACAATAATCATTTGTTCCTCTGCGTGGTAGAATAGATATCCATTAGAATTCTTTGAATATCCCACAAACTTACACAAAACTGATCGTGCTTTGAGTTTGTCTGGGTTTTTCTTTTTGACATAAGCAGGGCAACCCCATATCTTAATACGTTTAAGATACAAACTCTTACCACTCCGTATTTCATATGGAGTTTTAGGAACGGATTTACATAGAACTTGATTCAAAAGATATGCAGCTATCTGAAGATCAACACTACTCATCATGGAGCGAACCATATCTAATAGGGTACGGTTCCTCCGCTCCGATACACTGTTGTGATGTGGTGTATATGGAGGAGTAAGTTAAGAGAGAATACCATTCTCTTTTAGGTATTCTAGGAATTCCGTGCTTAAGTTGTTGGATACAGGTGCCCTCAAGGAATTATTGTTAGTGATATGTATGCCCTAGAGGCCATTACTGTACATACGATGTATATTGTAGTGGATGCTTGGACATATATATGGAGGAATTTCTTGCTCGACATGATAGTATGCTATCTGGTTGCTCTTTATCTTAACATGTACTCCGATTGTCTCTATGTTACATGTTGATAAAGCTCTTAGGATGAGTACTTGACCACCGGGATTATGATGTAGATCATACTAGTGGGAACAGTGTAGTCGCTAAGTACATCCTTCAAATGTCCTTAGTCATGGGTGTATCGAGACAAGGCATCGATATACCAGAGTAGACTAGCGTATAGCTTCTCGACCCATGTAGATGGGCGATGGATGATCCTATATCCATTGGTGTTTGACATCAGAGATAGTATACGGATGCTCAGTGGAGACTGGGTATACTGGACGGACTCGCCGAGAACTCCCAGATGGTATTATACCTCACGTCAGATGGCAGTTCTTTGGTGACACTGGTACAGGTTAGTCTGTAGACCCGAGATCGTCATAGAGTCTTGTGTGATTCCCACTGTGCTTTGATTTCCACCTTACCACGTTCAAGAGAACATGAAAAACGATGGCTTTTAGGTACAGTCCCGAATCACATGGAGGCAATGAGCGATAGGAGGGGTTTCATCTCTCCCGGTATTGGGAGTTGATGTTGCGCTGTGCTCGATTGGCTATAACAGGAAGTCCCTGGCCAGGGCTGCTTCAGAGATATACTGGTAAGTGTTATCAGTAGTTTCTCGACCCGTTATGAGCCTCACATCGACACGACTTATCGAATTACTAGGGTCTGACGTTTACCACCCCTAGACGAGATATGCGACATATCAGACGAAGAGACCGGACTGTACGGTAGTGTTACTGATAGGATTCGCAGGAGTGTGAGCGGGCTTGCTTGTTGATCTTCTGATCGCTCAATACCCGGGTGGCCGTTAAGTTTAGCAGACCGCTTGCGTCTTGTGGGTGTTTGATATGATCATCACCTACTGCCGCCGTATTGACGAGTCTTTAGAGTCCTACACAGAGGTTTCCTGGCTCAAGCGAAACGGAGTAGGAGCACATATGTGATATGTGCGAGACCGATATTGATACGATATGAGATACCGTATTCTATTCTCGCGATTTGTGACATTGGTCGGTTATATGCGATATAGCCGGGTTATCGGATCAAGTGTTGATTCGATAAGTTGTTACATATGATATTAGTCGGTTATATGTAATATAGCCGGATTATTAAATCAAGAGTTGATTTGATAATCTAATGTATAATTATATATTTGATATATTACATTACATTAACTAGTATTAGCTCACTTATGATTTCTTTTTCTCATTTTGTGCACATTGAATATATGTGATATATTTTTGTGTACATGATATGTGTCATGCTTGATGATACATGCAACAAAGGTGTGTGTATGACTTACACCATGCTTGGTTTAATTGCTAGGGTTTTATTTATTTAAGTAATTCTAAAACTAAATGATTTTGTCATGGTTGATAAGCTTGTAGAAGCTTGTAGTTCTTTGACTAAGTCTTCAAGTTTTATTTTACCTTAGATATTTGTTAACCCTACCAATTAACCTAGCCTTGGTTAAGTCTCTACAAAGGTTAAGGATGAGATGCTTAACTCACCATGGTTGCCAATTATTCATTTGGATAATTATCATATGAGATATTTTCTTCATCTTCTTCTTCTTCCAAAAAAAAGCTTTCTAGTTTCAATGGAGTTGTGAGGAAAAATATGAGAAAATGAAATCTAAAGTGAGCCCATTTCCTACTTCATCATCCTCTAGTACTTGCCATTTAGTATAGGATGTTTGCTTCACTAATTCTATAATTAGTGAAGAGATAGCTTGGGTTAGTGTCTCCTCAACGTAGATCATCTTCGTCCTCAAAGACATCGAAGCAAGCATGTTCGTTTCTTCATGGGAGACTCTCTAGAGTCCGGAGTTCACGATCGCAGCGAAGGGACTACTACACGGAGCTATTGAAGTGAAGGACCGGTCTACAAAGGCTGTATTCCTTGCTCACTTCTTATTGCAAAGTGTTTGCATTTCATATTCCGTCGATTTCTAGTTTACGATTCATGTTAGGGTTAGCTAGAACGGCATTTTTTGAATTTGGCATGGACGATGCCTCCCGAAACCTTGCTGCCATCTTAGGTAACCCTACAGTGGTATCAGAGCCTTGCTAGAAATTTATACGGATTTTGTTAAGATTACGAAACCGAAACAACTCCGAAACTTGAAGCTGCGAAATCCAGTTTCTGTCGATTTTAAATATTTGTCAAATTTTTTTTAAAACAAGTACAGAGTGCTATATATGATATAACATGAACACTGACAAAATTTGAGGCAATTTGGAGAAAAATTGGCCGAGCCACATACCCTAGATATCGGCCAAAATACGAGCTCACCCCCTGATTTTTTGCCCGTGTTCAAGTGACTGGGTTTTGGTGTTTCAGGTGTTGTTTGTTTTTGCTAATTTTGCATGTGATGTAATCTTACTCTATAAACAATTCACAGTGTTTCGTATTCGTAGTTTTAACATTGTTTCGGGTTATTCACTTATTGTCTAGGCGAAGTTAAAAAGTTCGATCGAATGTCAAAAACCCATTTTTCCAAGTTTAACGTATTCGAAAAAACATGCAAGCAAGTCTATGAACCCTCTAGAAGAATGAAACCCTAACTCGACTTTTTGGATCGCGGAACCGCGGTCAAGCCCTAGAGTTTGCCGTAGTTCCGTGGCGACATGAGTGAGGCTTGGGTTTGCCCTTCTATGGCTGGTGCATAGGTACTGTGGCATATTCTGGGTATTATTGAACTGTGCTCAAGTGTTGAGCTGTCGGGAAATTGTGGAACTTTGATGAATCGATCGAAGAGTTTATCGTCGTCTGGATATTATGTGATGGGATACAATATTTGGAATCCATAAGTAGTTATGAGATAACTAATTTGAATGTTATAAATCTAGCAATTTAGTCTCATTTGATCGGTTGCCACGGGATTTTGATGTGATCAAAAGTCCGTCGCAATCACGTAGCGTACGCGGATACTCGCCGGGTAAACTTAATAGATAGCCACGCCCCATAGCCCCGACCAAGTGACTGTAGGAGAACCCCGTCGCCAAAAGCATCCGTTCGGGTGCTCGCGGCAGCGGTGTTCCGCCTTAGTGCACTTCGTCGACGGCATCGGGGGTGCGGTCGTCTTCTAAAGTTTCCGACGAGCATTCGATCAGGATGTCGGGAATCTTGTTGAATTGCCCGACTAGATATTGAAAAGTGTTTTCGAGATCGAGACTAAAATGCGGGGTTTATAATTGTTAGGCATGCGATGTCTAAGGAGTTCATTTGGTTAGGCATGTGATGTCTAAGGTGGTTGCGGATTCCAACTGTTATAGTTTTTCACTTTCTTTTCTGCGACTGTAAGTGTAATATGTGGTGTATCGCCGGTTTCGGTGCTATATGTCAACGCCAATTGGGATACGCATATTTACTTACGTTGATGACATATGATGTTATGTGTTGCTGTGATATGTTATATTGGATCGTCGTGTTTTGAATAGCCCGGGATTTTATGTGAGATGGGAGTTTTTATTTTTATTCATGTAAAATTCATTATATGTAATATTCTTTTATTGGGGCACTTCCGGGTTGAGGATGATGTCACCATTGTATATTATTTACTTTTCCGCATTAGGATAGACCCAAGGCGGGGAGCACAAGTAACCGGGTTCTAGGGTCCAGTGAGAGACCATCTCGAGGAGTCGAGATCGGGTCTCTTAACTCTAGAATTAATAGGGTTGCTTGCCGCTCTCGTAGGGGTCTAGGTATGTGGGTTTGGCTATTCATCACGACCGTGGAATCCGTGTTTTATACAGGCTTAATTTAAAACACGGAAATTCTAGTATATCCAATATTTCATATGTTGATTTCTGCTGCGATATCTGTGATGTGATCATTTGATATGTTGAGATAGATACTGTATATAGTATATGTGATATATTATATAGACGTTGAGCGGAACGGATTAATGAGTTCAAGTTGTTCACCTCGCCGCTTTGAAATTACATCCACCTGCTGCTATTATTGGAATTTTGATAAGAGTGCTTTAGTGAAGTGAAAGGCTTTCTCTACCACCTTTTTTTCGCTTCCCGGAAGTCGATTTCAGCACTGCCTCGCTCTGCCGTTAGTTACCTAACCTAATGGTGCACGAGGGGACATCGAGGCGAATGCGGATAGCATAAGCGTACGTTGTATTTATCTATGATATTTAGGTAACTTAAAATGATGGGACTTCATTAATGAGATTAATGAAATAAAAGAAACCTAAAGATGTTGTAGAAACTTGTCTCGAAAACTGGTAGCTCTAGTTCTTGCATTGCATAGCGGTATTCCTTGTAGAATATCCAGCACCTTATTCGATAAGGAAAGAGCCGAGATCCCTTCACCGGGAGTGACCTCTTTAGCAATAACTGGCAGATGCTTCAACCCTCAGTTTCGTCTTTTGATTGCTTTTCTAGTTCTTGCTTTGCATAGTGGTATTTGTGAAATATCCTGCACCTCATTCGATGAGGAAAGAGCCGAGATCCCTTCACCGGGAGTGACCTCTTTAGCGAAACTAGTAAAAGCCTCAAAAACACTCCTTTTCAAAATCACTCGATTCTACGACGATATCAAGTTCATTACGCAAAAGGTTTTCATAAAAACCTGTCGTAGCCCTCCGTCATTTCAGATAAGTAGTATTTAATATTCGTGCTGCGTTTGTTGACCTCTGTCAAGGCGTAGTGTGCGGTAGCTGATTAGTGCTTATCTGCATAGCATATGATGTGATTGATTTAGGGTAGTCGTGCGACCTTGTTGACCTTTATCAAGGGTCGTGCGGGTGGGTTTACTTCAATCAAGAAATGACGGGTTGAACTTGACTAGCAGCCTATGGTTTGTTGACCTCTGTCAAGGTCATAGGATGCTTGGGGTAAAACTTTATCGGGAATTTCAAATGTTGAAATTTGCAATGAGATTGCATACCTCCTATGAGATAGTTGGATCCCGATACCCACTGCGAGTAAGAGTTACTCATGGGAAAGTTTTACACATTACAATTAGCCGATCAAGTAGGTGTCTAGAAAGGTGCCAACGGGGTTACGCCTCTGGGAAAACGAGATTTATTTTAATTAGGTTCGTGCGAAAGCACGGGGAACCTCCCTCAAAGTACCTGCACTGGCCTGGCCGAAAGATTGGCGAATTTGTAGGGTGTAATTAATCCCGGCTAGTCTTTCCTTTTAGGGTTTGAAGGAAGATTTGACTAAAACAGTGGGAGACATCCTGATTAGATAAATTAATAACCAATTTGATCTTGCAAGAGCCTACGCTGAGTGTTTTCTTCTCTCTCTCTCTAGGTAGCGACCATGTCACGCCTTAATCAAGATAATAATACGGATGTATTGATCGAACCTGCTTATTATACTGAGCTGGGGAACGTTGGTCCCGCTCCAACTTATAATTGTTATAAGACCGAGCAGGAAATTGGGGATTACCAGAATTCTCGTGCCGTCCAAACGAAGAAAGTACATGATGATGCATTTTCTTCGGGTGTGTTCATTATAGAGAATTGTTTCTCAGTATCCTTTACGTCCTGGGTATGAGATACCGGATCAGGATCCGACAAATGTAATCTGTTACATGGGCTACAGATAGGTAGAGAACTGAGAATGGGTGATAAGTTTTAAGAGTTAGAAACGGTGCAATTGTTGTAGCCAAGTATGTTGGCAGTTATCACCCTGTATTACCAAATACATTGATTCTGAACGAATGTTATTAGATACCGAACCTGATATACAACATCATATCAATCTCTTTATTTAGTAAAGAAGGATATAATTTTGTATTGTTGGATAATGTTTTGAACATTTCCTATTTCAAGAGTTGATCGGTTCAGGCAGGTTATCTAAAAGCATATACGTTCTAAATCAAACCACAGTTCTTTAACGTACAGAACACACACAATAGGTGGAGTTCAGAAATGAACGAATCCTTCTTGAGTTATTGTAGACTAGGTCATATCAATGCGACCCGACTAGCTAAGTTACATAAAGATGCACATTTAAATCAGTTTGAATTTACATCTTGTGAAACTTGCCAGTCATGTCACAAAGATAAGATGACCATAGCTCCGTTTATTGGAAACAGAGAAAGAGTTAGTGAACTCTTGGGATTGATACATGATGATGTATGTAGGTCCCCTGTCTACACATGCCAGGACTGGTTCTTTGTACTTCATTACATTCACTAATGATCTCTCAAGATTCGGACATATGTTCCTGTTGAAACACAAGTCTGAATCTATTGAGAAGTTCAAAGAATATAAGTCAGAAGTAGAGAACCAAAACAAGTATAAGTATTATGTCCTATGATGAGATCAGGTTGGAGAATACTTGAGCATGGAGATCCTGGACTATTCAAAAGGAGAATGAGATTCTCTCACAACATTACTCCTCCGTATACACCACAGCACGATGGTATATCGGGATGGAGAAGACGCACCCTATGTGATAAGGTGCGCTCTATGATGAGTACTACTGAGTTTCCTATTTCCTTTTGGGAGTTATGCACTTGAGAAGCTGCATACCTATTGAATAGGGTTCCAATCAAATCAGGTGTCTACCACTCTATATGTGATATGGTATGGGAAGAGACCATCTCTTAAGTAAGTTAAGATTTGGGGTTGTACGGCCTATGTCTAAAAGCAAAATCCGGACAAGCTCGAGGCAAGGTCAGTTCTGTGGAAGTTTGTTGGATATCCCAAGCATTCGCAAGGGAATATCTTCTACCACACTGAGGAACAAAAGGTGTTTTGTTTCTTAGCATGCCACCTTTTGGAAAGGAATTTCTTATGAAGAAATTAGTGGTTATGAGGTAGAACTGGAAGGAGTTCCAGCTATACAAACTACAACTGATGATTTGGTAGAACCGGAGGATTCAATAGTTCCCAACGAACCTCAGCCTCTCCGCCAATCTGGTAGGGTTCCTCACCAACCTGAAAGATACTTCGGTTTTCTCTATGACAGTGGGAGCGAGGATTGCATCATGAGATGATGACCCAACTATTTTCGAGCAGGCCATCAGGAGTGGGGACTCTGTGAGAATGGTTGGATGCTAAGTGATCTGAGATGGAATCCATATACACCAACAAAGTATGGACTTTGGTTTCTTTATCTGAAGGGTTAAATCCCCATCAGGAGCAAGTATATCTTGAGAAGATTACTTGGTGTACATGGAAAAGTTGTGACTTTCAAAGATAAGACTTGTTGCAAAAGGTTATCGTCATCGACCAGATGTGGATAATGATGAAACATTTTCTAGTCCCTATGCTTAAGTCCATCCAGATCCTACTTGCCATTGCTACATACCATGACTACGATATCTGGCGGTTGGGTGTGATGACAGCTTTTCTAAATAGTGATTTAGAAGGGAGCGTCTATAAGTACACAGCCAGAGGGCTTCGTAGACAGTAGGAGCCGCGGAAACGTGTGCAAGTTGCTTTATGGGATAAAACAGGCATCACGGAGTTGGAACATCTGTTTTGATACAGTAGTAAAAGCGTTTGACTTCATCAAAATGGTAGATGAACCTTGTATATACAAAAAGGTAGTAGGGAGTATAGTGGTGATCCTCGTATTGTACGTGGATGACATACTCTTGATAGGAAAGGTGTTTCCTATGCTACGCTCGGTCAATCTCCTCTTATCACAAGGATTCTCCATAAAGGATCAAGGTGATACCTCCTAAATCTTGGATTTTGGATCTATGAGATAGATCTAAAAGGATGTTAGGATTCTCACTAGGTGTAGTGAGATGGTATCAATCGATCCTGGGGAGAATCACTGGATAGCTTCCAAGGTGATAAGGTCGACTGAATAGAGGGACGGTATGTTGGAAGAGTTCCAAGCTAGATACCGTGGCATACTAGACGATAAAGGATGGATACATTGCTACCAAGGATGCTATCAAAGAGGCAGTCTGGATATATATTTGTTCATAAGATGAACTTCGTTCCTACCATTGTGTGACAATAGAGTTGTGTCTTTGGCCTAGGAACCCCCATCCCATCAGAGATCCAGACATATTCTTAGGCAGTATCACCTGATCATGGAGATGGTTGATCTCCAGGGAGATCGAGGTTAGGAGAGTAGACACAGAGGAGAACAGGGCGGATCCACTCACAAATGCTTTTTCCCAAAAGAGACTTTTATGGGATGGTTGAGTATGAGATACTTCAACCACTGCTGATTGTTGGGTATGAGATACTACAACAGATGGCCCTAGTGCAAGTGTGAGATTGTTAGTGATATGTATGCCCTAAAGGCCATTAATGTATATATGATGTATATTGTAGTGGATGCTTGGACATATATATGGAGGACTTTCTTGCTCGACATGATAGTATGCAATCTGGTTGCTCTTTATCTTAACATGTACTCTGATTGTCTCTATGTTACATGTTGATAAAGCTCTTAGGATGAGTACTTGACCACCAGGATTATGATGTAGATCATACTAGTGGGGATAGTGTAGTCGATAAGTACATCATTCAAATGTCCCTAGTCGTGGGTGTATCGAGACAGGGTATCGATATACCAGAATAGACTAGCGTATAGCTTCTCGACACATGTAGATGGGCGATGGATGATCCCATATCCATTGGTGTTTAACATTAGAGATAGTATACGGGTGCTCAGTGGAGACTGGGTACACTGGACGGACTCGCCGAGAACTCCCAGATGGTATTATACCTCACGTCAGATGGCAGTTCTCTGGTGACACTGGTACAGGTTAGTCTGTAGACCCGAGATCGTCATAGAGTCTTGTGTAATTCCCACTGTGCTTTGATTTCCACCTTACCACGTTCAAGAGAACGTGCAAAATAGTGGCTTTTGGGTACAGTCCCGAATCACATGGAGGCAATGAGCGATAGGAGGGGTTTCGTCTCTCCCGGTATTGGGAGTTGATGTTGCGATGTGCTCGATTGGCAATAATAGGAAGTCCCTGGCCAGGGCTGCTTCAGAAATATACTGGTAAGTGTTATCAATAGTTTCTCGACCCGTTATGAGCCTCAAATCGATACGACTTATCGAGTTACTGGGGTCTGACGTTTACCGCCCCTAGACGAGATATGCGACATATCAGACGAAGAGACCGGACTGTACGGTAATGTTACTGATTGGATTCGCAGGAGTTTGAGCAGTCTTGCTTGTTGATCTTTTGATCGCTCAATACCCGGGTGGCCGTTACGTTTAGCAGACCGCTTGCGGCTTGTGGGTGTTTGATATGATCATCACCTACTGACGCCGTATTGACGAGTCTTTAGAGTCCTACACAGAGGTTTCCTGGCTCAAGCGAAACGGAGTAGGAGCACATATGTGATATGTGCGGGACCGACATTGATACGATATGAGATACCGTATTCTATTCTCGTGATTTGTGACATTGGTCCGTTATATGTGATATAGCCGGGTTATCAGATCAAGTGTTGATTCGATAAGTTGTTACATATGATATTAGTCGGTTATATGTAATATAGCCGGATTATTAAATCAAGAGTTTATTTGATAATCTAATGTATAATTATATATATGATATATTACATTACATTAACTAGTATTAGCTCACTTATGATTTCTTTTTCTCATTTTGTGCACATTGAATATATGTGATATATTTTTGTGTACATGATATGTGTCATGCTTGATGATATATGCAACAAAGGTGTGTGTATGACTTACACCATGCTTGGTTTAATTGCTAGTGTTTTATTTATTTAAGTAATTCTAAAACTAAATGATTTTGTCATGGTCGATAAGCTTGTAGAAGCTTATAGTTCTTTGACTAAGTTTTCAAGTTTTGTTTTACCTTAGATATTTGTTAACCCTACCAATTAACCTAGCCTTGGTTAAGTCTCTACAAAGGTTAAGCATGAGATGCTTAACTCACCATGGTTGCCAATTATTCATTTGGATAATTATCATATGAGATATTTTCTTCATCTTCTTCTTCTTCCAAACAAGCTTTCTAGCTTCAATGGAGTTGTGAGGAAAAATGTGAGAAAATGAAATCTAAAGTGAGCCCACTTTCTACTTCATCATCCTCTACTACTTGCCATTTAGTATAGAGTGTTTGATTCACTAATTCTATAATTAGTGAAGAGATAGCTTGGGTTAGTGTCTCCTCGACGTAGATCATCTTCGGCCTTGAAGACATTGAAGCAAGCATGTTCGTTTCTTCATGGGAGCCTCTCTAGAGTCCGGAGTTCACGATCGCAGTGAAGGGACTACTACACGGAGCTATTGAAGTGAAGGACCGGTCTACAAAGGCTGTATTCCTTGCTCACTTCTTATTGCAAAGTGTTTGCATTTCATATTCCGTCAATTTCTAGTTTACGATTCATGGTTAGGGTTAGCTAGAACGACATTTTTTGAATTTAGCATGGACGATGCCTCCCGAAACCTTGCTGTCGTCTTAGGTAACCCTACAATTATCGTAGTTGCAAGAATGCAATTACTGAATTCAAGGAGGGCATATACCAAGAACAGTCTTACTCGAGATGATAGTGTGTTATCTGGTTTGTCTTTATCTATCATGTAAATGCATGATACTAGTTATCACGTATCGTAAATACATAAGATAAAGCCCATAAGATCTTTGCTTGACTACCTGGATTATGATACCGATCATAATAGTGGGGCCTGGTAGTTTATAAGCACATCCTTAAATGTCCCTAGTCATAGGAGTATCGAGACTAGGCATCGGTACTCCAGTTTAGACTAGTGTATACGTTTCATGACCCTGTATGGGGCGATGGCTGATCTCATAGCCATTGGTGTGTGACACTGATGATTGTATACAGGTTCTCATTAGATGAGTTACACTGGACGGACTCGCCGAGAACTCCTAGATGGTATTATACCAATGTCAGATAACAGTTTTTTGGTGACATGAGTACAGGGTAGTCCCTAGACCTGAAATCGCCATAGTGTCTCGTGTGTGTTCCCACTGTACTAAGATTACTACCCTACCACGGATCTACTGAGTCGTGCAAACAGGTTTTAGTTGGGCACAATTCCGAAGCACATGGAGGCAGTGAGTGGTCGAGGGAATTCGTCACTCCAGGTATTGGGAGTCGATATCATACGGTGCAGGACACAACTATAACCTGAAGTCCGTGGCCATGACATCAGAGATAAACTGGTAAGTGTTACTAGTTGTATCTCTTAGGTTATGAGTTCTTTGTCAGCACGACTTATCGGGTTATTGGGGGTCTGACAGATTCCACTCCCCAGACCCGGTATGTGATACTCCTTGACAAAGGGACCGGACTGTACGGTGACTATCACTTATAGACTTTGTTGGGTCCGAATGAGTTCGCTCGTCGACCTGCCTTTATCTTGTTCATACCTGGGTAGCCGTTGCGTACAACTAGTGCCATTGACGAGCTTGTGGGTTAACCCGAAAGGGGGTTGAATTTGAAAATGTTTTAGATTCAATCGGATACAATCCTGTATAACCTACTGCCAGTGTATTGACAAGTCTTTAGAGTCTCGCAACGAAAGTGCCTGCCCGGGCAAAACGTGATGTGACGTACATATAAGGATACGCACATGAGTTTGATAAAACATGTATATTAATATACGTGTTCAATCGGACGACTGTTATACTAGCCCGTTTCAAAGCCGGAATACCAAGTCAAGTGTTGACTTGATAACCGTATTAATGATACGGTTTTTAGTATAGTGTATATGATACACACTCTCTACAGTATACGATACTGAGAAGATATTGATGGCATTTCGTGTAGATACATGTATACGTTTCATGACCCTGTATGGGGCGATGGCTGATCTCATAGCCATTGGTGTGTGACACTGATGATTGTATACAGGTTCTCATTAGATGAGTTACACTGGACGGACTCGCCGAGAACTCCTAGATGGTATTATACCAATGTCAGATAACAGTTCTTTGGTGACATGAGTACAGGGTAGTCCCTAGACCTGAAATCGCCATAGTGTCTCGTGTGTGTTCCCACTGTACTAAGATTACTACCCTACCACGGATCTACTGAGTCGTGCAAACAGGTTTTAGTTGGGCACAATTCCGAAGCACATGGAGGCAGTGAGTGGTCGAGGGAATTCGTCACTCTAGGTATTGGGAGTCGATATCATACGGTGCAGGACACAACTATAACCTGAAGTCCGTGGCCATGACATCAGAGATAAACTGGTAAGTGTTACTAGTTGTATCTCTTAGGTTATGAGTTCTTTGTCAGCACGACTTATCGGGTTATTGGGGGTCTGACAGATTCCACTCCCCAGACCCGGTATGTGATACTCCTTGACAAAGGGACCGGACTGTACGGTGACTATCACTTATAGACTTTGTTGGGTCCGAATGAGTTCGCTCGTCGACCTGCCTTTATCTTGTTCATACCTGGGTAGCCGTTGCGTACAACTAGTGCCATTGACGAGCTTGTGGGTTAACCCGAAAGGGGGTTGAATTTGAAAATGTTTTAGATTCAATCGGATACAATCCTGTATAACCTACTGCCAGTGTATTGACAAGTCTTTAGAGTCTCGCAACGAAAGTGCCTGCCCGGGCAAAACGTGATGTGACGTACATATAAGGATACGCACATGAGTTTGATAAAACATGTATATTAATATACGTGTTCAATCGGACGACTGTTATACTAGCCCGTTTCAAAGCCGGAATACCAAGTCAAGTGTTGACTTGATAACCGTATTAATGGCACGGTTTTTAGTATAGTGTATATGATACACACTCTCTACAGTATACGATACTGAGAAGATATTGATGGCATTTCGTGTAGATACATGTACTAATACTTATTTAATATATATTTGATATATATTAATTCTCCCCATTATAAATTATGTATAAATAACTATACAAATGAATATATATATATATATGTAAATGTATATATATCTTTATATATATATTAATGTATATATATTATTATGATATATTTTTTATACTTAATTAAATGGTGGGGTCCACCCCCTCTCTTGTGTGTTGACACACACATGAGAGAGAGTGGGTGAAGGGGGCATGTGTCATATACATGACATGGTTGGAAATGAGATGAGAGATGATTTCATTTTTTACACAAGCCATCATCATTTTTTTATAACATTTTCTTCTTCCTTAACAATAGAAAGCTCAAGCTCTCTTGATAATGGAAAGTGTTACCATAGTGAGGGAGTGTAAAAAGTAGAGAGTACCCATCGTTCGCATCGCCTTCCTCCACGCCCATCAAGTCTCTGGTGGAAGTTTATCCGACCTGTGACGGAGTTGGAGCTCGGGCAGCCTGCTTTCAACGAGGATCTACGGCGAGGCAGTCGGCGTGCAAACGCATTCGGGAGCTCATGAAGTTTAGACAGGGTCTTCTGGGATCAGCCGGACACGCTACAAAGGTTGTAGAACCTCTGAACTCTTTCTTTTTCTCTTTATATTTAGCTAGAAACTAGTGCTTGGACGATTTTTGGCGTACGGTCGATTGCGTATCTACGGAATTTTTGTTTTCCGACCAGTCCCGCTTTCGCTGCGCGCACGCGCGGGGCGCGCCCGGCCTTACAGAAGTACTCCTCTCTTCTATCAGATCGGAGGCTCTTGATACTTTTGCCAGTCTGGTTCTCTACTTCGTTTTTGTATTCTTTGAATTTCTTAAAAGCTTCAGATTTGTGTTTCAAAAGATACACACATCCGAACCTAGAGAGATCGTCAGTGAATGTGATGAAGTATGGGAACCCACCCCTTGCATGTATAGACATTGGACCACATACATAACTGTGTATGAGTCCCAAGAGCTCTGTTTCTCTTTCTCCATGTCCGGTGAACGGAGATTTGGTCATCTTTCCTTTGAGACGAGACTGGCAAGTTTCATAGGATGAAAATTTGAACGGATTCAGATATCCATCCTTATGTAATTTATTTAGTCTTTTATCATTGATATGACCAAGTCTACAATACCACAAGTAGGTTTTGTTCATATCCGAACTCTTCCTCTTGAGTGTGTTTTGTATATTGAAAACAATGTTTTGATTTAGAACGTATATACCATTACACAGTGTACCTTCTGCAACCAATACCTGATTAAGGTAAATGTTCATGATATTTCTATCTAGAACAAAGTTATATCCATCTTTATCAAGTAAAGAAACTAATATGATGTTGCAAAGTATGGAAGGTACATAGTAGCAGTTGTTCAAAATCATAGTATTGCCGCTTGGCAATACTAGGTGATATTCATCGACGACAGCAGCATCAACCTGTGCTCTGTTCCCTACTCTGAGGGACATATCATCAGGTCCAACCATCCTGCTTTTTCTCAGTCCCTGCAATAAATTACAGATATGAGATCCTGATCCGGTATCTAGTACCCAGGACATAGGACTGACCAAAAAACAGTTCTCAATAACAAGAACACCTGAAGGAGATGCAATAGTATGCTTCTTCTTCGCTAGGGTTATCAAAAATTCATGTAATCCTCTTTCCCTTGCTCACACTCGTGACAGTTGTCATAAGTTAGAGCCGAACCGACGTTCCCCAGCCCCGAATAAGAATCCGGAGAGAGAAAAGAAACACTCAGCGTGCGCTCTTACAAGTTTAGACTGGTTATTATTTTATCTAAACCGGATGGCTCGCACTGTTTCCTCGAATTCTCCTTCAAACCTTAAAAGGAGAACTAGCTGGGATCATTAACACCTTACAAGTTCGCTAACCGTTCAGCCAGGTGGGTGTTGGTACTCCGAGAGAGGTATCCCGTGCTCTCACACGGACCTAATTAGAATAGACCTCATTTCTGCAGAGGCGTAACCCCGTTAACACTTTTCTAGACACATAATAGGTAAGTTAATTGCGAAGTGAAAAATATCTCTTAAGAGTAATCCTACTCATCAGTGGGATCGGGATCCAACTATCATCGCGTGATAACCCAGATGGAAGCCACTCTAGTAACCACACTCCAGAAGGTATGCAACACTGGCAAGTTTCTTGTATATTTGAAACTCCCGATGTGGTTTTGCCCCTAGGACCCTAGTGACCTTGACATACTCAACAAATCAAAATATCCTAGTCAAGTTCAACCCGTTATTATCTTGATTGCATTAAACCCACCCGTATAACCCTTGACGCAGTCAACAAGGTTACACGATTGTCCTAACCAATCGCATCGTATGCTTCAAATAAGCAGTACTTAGCTACCGTACACTACACCTTGACACAGTCAACAAACGCAACACGAATACTAAATATTACTTACAGGAAATGATGGAGGGCTACGGCTGGTTTTTGGCAAAAAATTTTAACGTAATGAACTTGATATCGTTGAAGGAACCGAGTAGTTTTAAAAAGGAGTGGTTTAAGCTTCGCTTTTGAAAACAAGTGGTTTTGAAGAAAACCGAGTAATTTATAATAACATAAACTTTTTCTCAAGAGGTCACTCCCCGTGAAGGGATCTAGGCTCTTGCTCCTTGAATGAGGTGCTGGATATTCCTAAACGAATACCACTATGCAAAGCGAAAGAATACGACTATAGTTTTTTGAAATTTGTTCCGACAATATCTTTTAGGTTTATTTTTCCTTGCAGTAACCAAAATTAATGAGGTCCCATCAAATAATTCCTATCACACCAGAAAAGAACGAAATATAATGTACGTATACACCATCTGCATTTGCCACGGGCTCCGTCATGCACCGTTAGGTTACTTAACTAACGACAGAGTGGGGGATGGACTAGCGCGGATGCAAAACATATACAACATCTACTAATATATATATATATATATATATAGTCATTCATCCTAGATATGATATAAGCAAAATCACAGATAAGCGATAAGCAATATAGAAAAGCGGATAATCTTGGAGCCCCGGGTTTCATTCGATCCGCAAATGAAACTCGACGTTCCCCGGTCGTGTAGATAGACTGTACAATGTATAACAATGACCCCTACGAGCGCGGCAAGTTACCCGCCAATTCTTGAAGAGTGGCAACCCCAGTCAACAAGGTTAATTGGCTATCCAACACTTCACGGAATCCGGTAACTTGAGCGCTCCACCGTGGGTCATCCTATACCCCTACGAGTGCGGCGAATAACCTGCCAATTTTAGAGTAAGGCACTCCGGTCTCAACGCCATAAGATGGAGGCCCGTTGCCCTCTAGAACGCGGCTACTCGAGCACTCTGCCGCGGGGAAATCCTAGTACAGAAAAGAAAAAATATATACAGTGGTGAAATCGACCTCAACCTGGCCGTGCCTCAATAAAAGAGTATACAACCAGGCAAAAACGACAGTCCACATGTCGGACGCTCGCCCAGCAATAATGAATGTACAAATGAATCAAAACTGTACAACAAACATTGGACTATAGGCTATCCATCATGACAATCCGTCAAAACCATCTCAAAGATATCACAAGCAACACCACAGATAAAACAAGATGCGTGCAACCCCTTCTAATCGATGTATAGCGATTAGAAGATGTTAAACAACACATGTACGCATCACAGAAGCAAGTAAAGAAAACCACGACGTTAGAATTCTGTGCACAATTAGCAAACGAAACCAATTTTCCAACGCTTGAAAATCCAATGAGCTAAAGTCCCCAAAACAAGCATTTTAAGCCAATCCGGGAGTCGAAACGAACTCGAAGCCCGCCCGAATCTTCGCAGAGGTGAAGGGGGAAAAATTATTTGTCGACTGAGGGGCCTAGGGGGTACCTACCCCCAGGGCCACCACGAGGTGGCCCCTTTAGGTAGGCAGATCCGAGAGCACCCATTTGTAGTGCTCTCGGGTCACCACACCTAAGGCCGCCTTGTGGTGGTCTTGGGGTGTGGGTCCGGCCTTCGGTCCTATCGGGGTTTCCCATGGGTGCCTATGCACCACCCCGCAGCTTCTCGGTTAAAACCGTGAGCCCACGGGGTGTGCAAACTTGCCAAAACATCAATTTTTGGAACTGTTTTTCTCGGCATTTCATGCGCGACAAAAACGGTGGATTTCTAACGTCGCTATGAGCTATCTAAGGCTTATAGACTGTCTCTGATACCATGTTAGGCGGTGTCGCACACTCTACTGGGTTCGTAGAGAGGCGGAATTAAAAAAAACAATTTTTAAGACGGCAACACCGACCAAACCCAAGATCTACCGTAAGCCTTAGATAACAAAACTTTCAAAGGTACTAATCTACTATGAAAGTGATTATACCTATATGAACCAAGTCCTTCGAGTCTTCTTTTTCTCTTCTTGAGCTCCGTAACCGTCGAGATCGAGCTTGGTCATCGGCCTCTTTGTGTCGAAGACGATCCATCCGAGAGTCTATGGTTCAAGCTCCAACCACAAACTTGAGGTAACTAAAGCACCTAGTTTGCTAATTGTAACATTTCAGAAATGTAAAATATTATTTTTGGAATTTAAAAAATAAAATAATAAATTTTATGAATATTATAAAAGTATGGAAATTAGTGTTAATAGAATGGTATGATTATATACATATAGTTTAGAAAATAATTAGAATTTTAAAATGAATTGTTAATTATGGAAGCACTTATTGGATTTGGGCTTTTATAAATTTTTATACAATTATTTACATACAAGTTTATGCTAAACTTGATTGATAATTTACTAATTATGTATTAACCTTATTTATGTATCATGACATGCAACATTTCATATTGTGACATTGGTCCCTATTTATAACCATGGCTTCATTTTTATTTGCTTTTAATTTGTTTTGTTTTAATTTGAGAAAAGAAATAAAAAGAAAAGAATAAATAAAAGAGGGAGGGGATAAAAGAGCATGGTTGAGGGAGAGAGAGAGAGGGAGGGAAAGAAGGTTCCACACTCTTCCATGTCTTTTCTTCACCTCATTCTCTTCATTTTCTTCATCCTCCTTCTCTTCTTTATCTCCTCCATTTTTCCTTAACTCCTCCTCCACCACCTCATTACCACCATACAACACCATCAAAACTCCACCAAAACCCTATACAAACTTCACAAATAATGTTCCTTGGCTCACTACAAGCACCATGGTGGGATCAAGTTGGAACTTTGAGCACTTGGCCAACTTAGAATTTTCTTGAGTTGCTCTTTGAAGGTAATCCTTTTACTTTTAGTTAAGTGTTTAAGTTTCCCTAATCTCTTATAGTAGTTTAGAGATAAACAAGTGTATTTTTAGTGATCTTGGAAAATTCTAGGATGATATTTAGTGGATGTTTTGAGTTGTGGAGATGAAATTGAGGCTTAGTTAGTGACCGCAAACCTATTAGTGATAGAATTCTTGACCAAACTTGAGTTTAGAAATCCCAAACATGAACTTAGAATTTTCCGATACCGGGTTTTGTTGAATTGTGATGATCAAATAGAATCTGGAATGACTCAAGAAGCCTGAAAAATAAATTGCATATACAGAGAGATGTGCGGGCTATTTAGAAGCTACCCTTGAGACCCGAGCCCCCAACCCCCTCACCTGGCCGCCAAAATAAACCTTTTGGCCGTAAATTGCGGCCTGACCATGGAGTTTAAGTTTGATTCTTGGTCCATGGTTCAATCTCCTGATAACTAGGCTAATCTAATGTGCTGAATATCCTAATTTCACTTAGGGTAAAATCTGGGAGTGTTTTTCTAAGTTGCTGATTTCGTTTTGCGACTTTTGAAAACTAGATTTTTGGCATTTAAGTTTTGACTCGGTTGTTTGACATTTGTACGTCAACGTCGGGGGTTGTTTGGTCATTCTTGCATGCGTGGACCATAGGTTCTAACCTATGTATGTCTCGCTTGCCATATCGATTTTCGGACATGATTTTGATGTCGATACGATATGCGTTGAACTGTAGGTATCTTCGCATGGACTTTCGGAACGACAAGGGAGAACAAGGCGTTCATCGACTTCGGCTAAAGCGAGGATAGTAGGTGAGCAGATATATATCTACGGGGGAAGTCGGGTGGATGGCGTATAGCACCCCGCAACCGTAGTAATAGGGTACTTATATATAGTTATATACATATTTCAATGTTAGATATGTATACTTAGCTAATAGGGTTCTAGGAGACTATAGGCTATAAAAAGCGTACTCGTAGGAAGGTATTGTTGGCTATAGTGCCCTCAAGTCAATTATTGAATTGCAGGCATGCGGTTGCGATGATTGAGGGAGGACCTATACAGATAGAACAATCTTACTCAAGATGATAGTATGTTATCTGGTTTGTCTTTATCATCATGTACATGCTTTATGTGGTATTACAGATCACTATTACATATTGATAGAGCCCATAAGATTCTTGCTTGACTAATAGCATTATGATGGTGATCATATACGTGGGAGCTGGGTGGTCTATAAGCACATCCTTAAATGTCCCTAGTCGTGGGAGTATCAAGACTGGGCATTGATACTCCAGAGTAGACTAGTGTGTACTTATCGAGAACCCGACGAGGGGCGGTGGCCAGGTCTCACAAGCCATTGGTGTTAGTTCGTTCACCTAATATAGTATACAGGTGCTCATTGGGTTATGAGTACACTGGACGGACTCGCAGGGAACCTGCTAGTTGGTAGTATACCTATTGTCAGATAGCAGTTCCCAGGTGACATGTGTGCAGGTTAGTCTATCGACCTGAGATCGTCATTTGTCTCGTGTGAGTTCCCACTGTGTTTTGATTACTACCCTACCACGGCTCAAAGGAGTCGTGCAAACAGGTTTTAGTTGGGTACAGTCCCGAGCCACATGGAGGCAGTGAGTGGATCGTCGGGGATTCGTCTCTCCCGGTATTGGGGGTTGATGTCGTGTTGTGCATGGGTGGCCATCACCAGAAATCCTTGGCCAAGGTAGTCGAAAATTACTGATTTGGATCAGTAATTTCTCAGTTGGTGATGAGCTTCATACCGACACGAAATGTCGCGTTATTAGGGGTTTGACTTTATCCACCCCCTAAACTCGATATGCGATACTCTTAGACGAACAGGCCGGACTGTACAGATATTGTCACGGACAGGCTCAGTAGGGGTTCAGATGAGTTTGCTCGTCGGCCTTCCTTTCACTGAATACCTGGGTAGCCGTTACGTACAGCTAGTGCCGCTGACGTGCTTGTGGTTAAACCCACTACCAGCGTATCGACGAGTCTTTAGAGTCCCACACAGAGGGTTTCCCTATTTCGGACGAAACGATGTAAATACCGTATGGTTTTACGGCAGGGTTCGATCATATACGTGCACTTGTGCACGTATCATGGTTCGAACGGATAATACTAGTGGGCTTTGGTTTAAGCCGGATGTAAGTGCACGGCGGCGCCCCGGCCGTCAATCCGACGGCCAAATGCGGAAACGGTGATAAACTTTAATTTTGCGGACTTAGCAAACCGGCACCACCGCGCACTAAACACCCGGATCGTGCCATCAAACTTATTCTAGCTAACAAGAGAAAGGTTAGAGATATACCGAGTGATCCGAGTCCTCCGGTCTTCTCGTCGTCGTCCTGATCTCCCGCGGAATGTCCGGTCTCCTCTCCGTCGCCGGAAGGGCACCACATCGCCTACGTCTTTTACGGGCTCCCACCTCAATGCCGAGGCAACTCGGGCACGAAGCTGGCTAGTCGACGTGCCCAAGATTTGCTGTAGAATGTGTAGTATAGTTGTCTCTTTGGGGTTTAGGAGGTTGCCAATTTGGAGGGATTTGTGCAAGAATAATCATGGATGAAAGCTTGATGAAGAATTGAGCAAGCTCTCAAAAATGGGCTCGGCCAAGTCTTTGGCTCACTGGAAATATTGAAGCCAACTTACTCATGAAAGAATGTGTGAATTAATACCAAAGAAGAAATCAAAATTTCCTTCACTGCACACAAAATGGGGGGGTCCACAAAAAATCAAGGAAGGAAATTAATACACAAATCAACCTCTCTCTCTCTCTCCCTGGAAATCATGGCCGGCCCCACACATATAAAACCTCACTCCAATAAATTAATCCCATTTCCACCATATACAAAATAATGCATTCACTCATCACCTCAAACAGTGGCCGGCTCCAAAACCAATTTCCAACACAAAATCACATCAAAACCCATACCCTCTCATGTCAAAATTAATGCATCATGGAGCAAAGATGCTATCATATCAAACCTTTTGCAATAAACCCCCTCCACAAATGTTATTTGCACAATTGCAAATAACCCCCTCCATCGGAAAAGTCCGGCCGGGAAAGAACAAAGGAAAACCGGCCGGAACGGAATGCAAACTGGCAACTCCAGAAAACCGGTCCCGTAATAAATTACAGGAAAACCCCGATACTGTGCATACACACCCGCATCTGTATTCCGACCGGATACAAATGCAATGAGACAAAACTACACAATCAAATACTAAGATCCGGCTTAAGCCAAAGCCGGCTAGTAAAAACCGTCCGATCACGATCCGTGCAATACCGCACGTATCTGATCGAACCCTGCCATATCTCCATACGGCCTCTACAACGTTTCGCCCGAAAGCTGAGTAACTGAAAGTGTGGTGGACTTTAAAGACTCGTCAATACAATGGCTGTGGATTTAACCACTAGCACGTCAGAGGTATAAGCCAATACGTAACGGGCCACCAGCTATTGACCAAAAGGGACGTCGATGAGCGAGCTCATCCTGACACCCTACTGAGCCTGTCAGCGACAATATCCGTACAGTCCGGTCCGTTCGTCTATGAGCATCGCATGTCGGGCCTAGGGGGTTGGTAAAAGTCAGACCCCCAAAAGCGGTACAAGTCGTGTCGGAGTGTAGCCCAGAACACCCTGAGATACTACTGGAATACCTACCAGTAAATCTCCTGCCTTGGCCAAGGACTTCGTGTAATGGCTCTCCTAGACACAGCGCGACCTCACCCCCAATACCGGGAGAGACGAACCCCTGAAGATCCGCTCACTGCCTCCATGTGGCTCGGGACTGTACCCAACTAAAACCTGTTTGCACGACTCCTTTGAGCCGTGGTAGGGTAGCAATCAAAGTACAGTGGGAACTCACACGAGACAAATGACGATCCCCAGGTCGATGAACTAACCTGTACACATGTCACCAGGGAACTGCTATCTGACGTCAGGTATAAGACCAACTAGCATGTTTCCGGCGAGTCCTGTCCGGTGTACTCATAACCCAATGAGCACCTGTATACATCTTAGGTGAACCAACTGACACCAGTGGCTTGTGAGACCGGCCACCGCCCCTCGTCGGGGTCTCGACTGTATACACTAGTCTACTCTGGAGAATCGATGCCCTGTCTCGAAACTCCCACGACTAGGGACCTTTTAAGGATGTGCTTATAGACTCCAGCTCTCACTTATATGATCGCCCTCATACCGCCGGTAGTCAAGCAAGAATCCTAGGGGCTCTATCAACGTGCAATAGTGACCTGTCAGGTCACCTAAAGCAGTACACGATGATAAAGGTAAACCAGATAGCATACTATCATCTCGAGTAAGACTGTCCTACCGAGATAGGTCCTCCCTCAATCATTGCAATCACGTGCCTGTGATCTAATAATCGACTCTGAGGGCACTATCTCCAACAATCTCCCACTTGCACTCAAGGCTAATTATTGCAATGTCGCATACTCACAGCCCGTGTGATACCGAACACCCAACTCCTCTACTTGTCAGTCTCACAAAACTCGTTTGTGAAACTATTGCGTTCGAGGAATAGCCTCAGTGAGTGGATCCGCCTTGAAGTTTCTTTCTATGTCTCTCTATATCTCAAGTTCGCGGAGAAAACTATCTCCCGAAATGAGCAATACCTGTCTTAGAATGTCTGGATGTCTGATGGGACCGAGCTCATAAATGAACTCCAAATCCAAACTTCTTAGACTGTATCGTCAACTGAACTTAATCAGTATCCTGCGCCATGCCACCCTTAGTATTGCCTTGGACCACCTGTCCAAAATACTGCCCCTCGTTAGAGGGAAAAACTATAACTCTGACAACCTCCTTGTCGTCTAGGTCACCTTGGAAGCCTGGAATGATAACCGTCTCCTAAAGAAGGCAGCCGTTATCATTTCCCTAGAACATCCACTTATGTTCTAAAAACTGCTTCCGATTGCTTCTCCAGGATTGGATCAATATCCACTTATTGCATCTAGTGCAAGAACAACATCTGGTGTGGTACTTGACATCTCATGATTGACTCAATTGCCTAAGCAAGTGATCTGCCAATCATGCACATCCCTCTCCCCTTTAGTCTGTAAGACACCTTTAGAGAGGGTGACTCCATCATCTGCAGGTACACTACCGTGCCAGGAGTCGTCCATTCTAAATACTCTTAGAATGCTGTCAAGATACCCTGATTGGGAAACCACCCAAATCTAGATCTAAAAACATAGATCTAGTAACCAGTATGTCTGATATAATGTCCAAGTCCTTTGTGGAGAAACCACTGTGTGACGACCAAAGTATAACCGATCGTAGTATAGGAATATCACTTCCTACTACCTTCTCAACAGATCCATCCCCTATTCTGATGACGTCAAACCTATGACTGTCACATCAGAAATAGATGATCTATCTCCGCTACATCTTCTTTAGTCTATAAATAGACATGAGCCTGATGTCCACCAATGCTTCCGCTGCTCCCACTGACTACGACAACCCTCTGCCAGAGTCATATAGACGTGCACTTCTAAAACTAGTTTAGAACGACGCTATACTCATCCTCCTGCCGGGTCTCGCAGACTGGAACAACAACAATGGCGAGTGTGGGTAAACAAGAACTTCCCTGTCACCGTCCTTGAGGCTACCGGAGTACCTCTCGGGTGCCTGAAGTTACCCACCTTATCTGCGAAGTGGCCAATGGAATGTCAAATCAGATTGAATCTTTAGGTTCCTTATCAAATCTTCAGCAATCGTTTGTGGTTCTGGAATCACTTCCAGTTCTACCATACTCCCACTACTGTTTTTGAAAAAATCCATTTTTAATAAAACTGTGGCGAGTCTAGAACAATATTTCTATTGATCTGCCAGATGGTAGAAAATCAACCCTCGTCATAGCCTGGGTCAACCCACAAACAGCCATTACAGAAACGTGCCTTGAGTTGTCCAGTGTCTGGTTTTAATCATAAGCCGGACAACTCCCCGTACCTTAACAACGTTAAGATATGAACTGTTCTATATCCAATATAGAACCAGAGGCACTGATTTAATTGAACCAGATTCAAATCATGCAGCTATCTCCAGTGCATGTCAACTAAATGGAAGGAGGCCGATCAGCGTTACTCAACTTAGGAGTGCTTCCAATTATGAGTAACCTGAAAGAGAAGCAATTTCTCTTTATTACTATCAACTGAATACCATACACAAGTATCTACATCTTCGATCACTTTGAAGAAACCCGATACTTGCTACACCTGGTTCTCTACTCTATTCAAATACCTATAACTCCTCAAAACTTAGACTCTGTGTTTCTACGAAACACATGTCTAAGAACTAGAGAAGTTAAAAGTAAACAGAATATAGTATGAGGACCAACCCCTCTGTCCTAATGGACACTGGACAACATACAATACTCTGTATAAGTCCGCTGAGTCTAACAACTCTTTCACTGTGTGTCGTAGGTTGAAAACTGTACTTATGGTTAAGAAGAATTACACCGCTGTTTAATGCTCCTTACCTAACCATCCACTGATATAGGTAAATGTCATCGACATAATATCAAAAGGTATATCTCACTCTATGAAAATAGACGTACAGATATATCAATTTGAAATTGGTGCACAACAGCGGATATTCAAAACCAAATATTTGCCGACCGGCAAACAACCCAGGTGGCATCCTCAAATATCGCCAATTACAACGAATTCCGATATAATGAGGATGATCACCCAATTCCCAATAACTTACTCCCACTCATCATCTGTAAAACCATACAGATGTGAGAATCATACCTGGTAAATACTTACCCTGAAGTAAGTGTCTAATCGGGAAATCAGTTTTCTTTTAACATTACACAGTGAAACTGAAACATTGAAATGTTTCGGTGGGGTATCCTGGTATTCTTAGTAATGCCTCATCCATTATCCAGATTCACAACTATAACCGTATAATTCTTTGCCACCTCTCCAAATCCCTTTATATGTCTTTAGTCATTACCTTCTGTACACCCCTTTAAGCCAAATGGTTTTCTTCCTTCCCTACCGTTCGGCACCAGCCTATGGTTTGGAAGAAGACTATCCAAAAAGCATAAAGGGTGTACTGTCCTAATCCTAGGAGCACTCGCAACGCGAGAGAAGGTGAAGATAAAAGACACCTGAATATACTTTATTCCTATTTCTCCTGGACCAGAATCCATCCCCGAACTGGAACAAGTTCCTTTCGAGTTCGTATATAACCATACGATGGAGTATCCAATAAACTGGGATCTTCGTAGTGATACGGAGTGTCCTGGAGAAATTCAAAGGTGATTTAGGATTGGCGAAGAAAAACTTGGTTTGGTCGTGAATATCAGTCGCAATTTACTTTGCCTTCTTACTAATCCCTTGCTTTGTCTTAATCTTAATACCTTCTGTACACCGTTTAGGCTAACTGGTTTTCTTCATTCCCTACCGGTCGGCACCAGCCTATGGTTTGGAAGAAGACTATCCAATTTGCGTAATAGGTGTACTATCTCCTAAACCAAGGAGTACTCACAACTTGAGAGAAGGTAAAAGGGAAAAGACAACTGAATAATCCTATCCGTTTTCTCCAGAACCAGAAACCATCCTCGAATTCCTTCGAGTTCGTATCTAACCATACGATGGTTTTGTCCAATGGAAGTGGACGTTCGTAGTAATACGGGGTGTCCTGGAGAAAAGGGTAAAAGTAGGAGTGGCAATGAGGTCTGCAACTCTGACAATCCAAAAGCCAGTGTTTAGAAGGTTCGGTTAACTTGGTCTCTGAGTCATAGTCTAGGGTCGGGTCAATGGTCGCTGCCAGAGAGAGAGAGAAAAGAAACACTCAGCGTGCACTCTATCCTAGATCAGAATGTTTATCACTTTTTCTAATCTGAAAACCTCCCACTGTACCTCAAATTCTCCTCCAAACCTGAAAGAAGAATTAGTCGGGGTCACCCGAGGAGTAAACCAACTCATCAGTGGGAATCGGGATCCAACTCTCATCGCATGATAACGTGACGGAATCCGCTCACGGTATCACACTCCAGAAGGTATGCGCATATCTGGCAAGTTTCAGTTCTTTTGAAACTCCCGATGTGATTTTTGCCCCATGCTCTTATGACCTTGACTAAGGCCAACAAATCATAAGTCACATGTCAAGTTCTACCCGTCATTGTCCAGGTTGATTTGAACCCACCCGTACAAGCCCTTGACTAAGGCCAACAAGGCTATACGACTGTCCCAAACCAACACATCTATCTATGCAGCATATGAATACCCAATAGCTACCAAACACTGTGCCTTGACTAAGGCCAACAAACACAGCTTGAATACTATTGACTACCCATATGAAACGACGGAGGGCTACGAATGGTTTCTGGCGAAAACCTTTAACGTAGTGAACTTGATATCGTTGAAGGAACGGATAGCTTTTTAGAAAATATAGTGACGAAAACCTTTACTAAAGAGGTCACTCCCGGTGAAGGGATCTCGGCTCTTTTCCCGTAGAATGGGGTGCAGGATATTCCAAATGAATACCACGGTGCAAAATAAAAGTAATCGGCTATAGTGAAGTTAATGCCCTGACGCAAACTTCTGTCCAAGGGGTCACTCCCGGTGAAGGGATCTCGGCCCTTGCCTCGTCGACTGAGGAGCAGGATATTCCAAATGAATACCACGATGCAAAACAAAAGTGAACGTCCTTGCAATAACAGCCTTTTGAAAAGTGTTCCAACAACATCAGAATAGGTTTGTTTAACTTGCATTGATCCGAATCAATGCAGTCCCATCATTGATCACACCACAAAGAACGAAAATATACTGACGTACGTACATGCCATCCGCATTCGCCACTGGGTCCCGTCATCACCCGTTAGGTTAGCTAACTAACGGCAGAGCGGGGACTGGACTAGCGCGGATGAAAAACATATACAACATCTACTAATATATATACCAATATATTATATTTCTCTCAAGGCGTGAAAAGAAATGCAACATCACAGAAATGTACAGCATCACAGAACAATACAGATATCTGGGATCCCCGGGTTTCACAGAGCCACTACTGAAACCCGACGTTCCCCTGGTCGTGTGGATAGCCTGTGCAATGAAATCCTAGACCCCTACGGGCGCGGCAAGTCACCCGCCAAAACCTGAAGCGAGGCAGCCCCCTTCAGCGCCGTGAATGGACCACCCAGCACTCCACGGAATCCGGCAACTTGGGCACCCCTCCTGGGTCAACCTATACCCCCTACGAGTGCGGCGAATAGCCCCCAATCCCAGAGTGAAGCCCCTTCCGTCCTAATGCCATGAGATGCGGGCTTGTTGCCTTCCAGAACCCGGCTATCCGTGCACCCCTCCACGGGGTAATCCTAGTACAGAAAGTAAAATATACATATACCGGGTACATCGACCGCAACCAGGTCGTGCCCCAAAAGAATAATACAAACTGGCAGTGACGGCAGTCCACAAGTCGGACGCTCGCCCCGCAATATCAAATGTACATAATACAACAACACTGTACTAGCATTGCATCCAGGCTATCCCCCACGACCGATCCGCAACATCACAGCAAAAACAGAACATCAACGTGAAAGTCACGTTCGCAAATCCGTCTAACCGGGCTATAGCAGTTAGACTGGATTTACCGATCAAGTGACATTCACGGTCGCAGATATAATGTAAATACTGTGAAAAATGTGTTTAAAAATTTTCCGATTGACCAAAAATTAACAAGTGGGCCCCCAATCAAAACTGTAGCACTCACAGAAAACCTGGGCCCAATTTTAATATCCCAAAACCCATATTTTAAGCCCAGAAAGCCTCTGGAAAAAATTGGTGCAGTGATCTCCACAGTGTGCGGTGGAAGGGCGGCGGAATGGGGGTATGTGCGGCGGTTCCGCGCTCCCACTGTGGACACACTTCATCGAAATTTTACAGTGTTCTTAGATTTTCCAGTACATCAATATTTTACAACCTGAAAAATTTTTAGACTTCAAAAAATTTCAACAGAAACTGATGTGAAGGAAAAAATACGGTTTTGGAATTTTGGTCGATCGGAACTGAAAAACACATCAAACGAAGCTAGACGAAGTTAATGGCGAGGCTCTGATACCACTGTAAGTACACGGCGGCGACCCGGCCGTCAATCCGACGGCCAAATGCGGAAACGGTGATAAACTTTAATTTTGCGGACTTAGCAAACCGGCACCACCGCGCACTAAACACCCGGATCGTGCCATCAAACTTATTCTAGCTAACAAGAGAAAGGTTAGAGATATACCGAGTGATCCGAGTCCTCCGGTCTTCTCGTCGTCGTCCCGATCTCCCGCGGAATGTCCGGTCTCCTCCCCGTCGCCGGAAGGGCACCACATCGCCTACGTCTTTTACGGGCTCCCACCTCAATGGCGAGGCAACTCGGGCACGAAGCTGGCTAGTCGACGTGCCCAAGATTTGCTGTAGAATGTGTAGTATAGTTGTCTCTTTGGGGTTTAGGAGGTTGCCAATTTGGAGGGATTTGTGCAAGAATAATCATGGATGAAAGCTTGATGAAGAATTGAGCAAGCTCTCAAAAATGGGCTCGGCCAAGTCTTTGGCTCACTGGAAATATTGAAGCCAACTTACTCATGAAAGAATGTGTGAATTAATACCAAAGAAGAAATCAAAATTTCCTTCACTGCACACAAAATGGGGGGGTCCACAAAAAATCAAGGAAGGAAATTAATACACAAATCAACCTCTCTCTCTCTCTCCCTGGAAATCATGGCCGGCCCCACACATATAAAACCTCACTCCAATAAATTAATCCCATTTCCACCATATACAAAATAATGCATTCACTCATCACCTCAAACAGTGGCCGGCCCCAAAACCAATTTCCAACACAAAATCACATCAAAACCCATACCCTCTCATGTCAAAATTAATGCATCATGGAGCAAAGATGCTATCATATCAAACCTTTTGCAATAAACCCCCTCCACAAATGTTATTTGCACAATTGCAAATAACCCCCTCCATCGGAAAAGTCCGGCCGGGAAAGAACAAAGGAAAACCGGCCGGAACGGAATGCAAACTGGCAACTCCAGAAAACCGGTCCCGTAATAAATTACAGGAAAACCCCGATACTGTGCATACACACCCGCATCTGTATTCCGACCGGATACAAATGCAATGAGACAAAACTACACAATCAAATACTAAGATCCGGCTTAAGCCAAAGCCGGCTAGTAAAAACCGTACGATCACGATCCGTGCAATACCGCACGTATCTGATCGAACCCTGCCATATCTCCATACGGCCTCTACAACGTTTCGCCCGAAAGCTGAGTAACTGAAAGTGTGGTGGACTCTAAAGACTCGTCAATACAATGGCTGTGGATTTAACCACTAGCACGTCAGAGGTATAAGCCAATACGTAACGGGCCACCAGCTATTGACCAAAAGGGACGTCGATGAGCGAGCTCATCCTGACACCCTACTGAGCCTGTCAGCGACAATATCCGTACAGTCCGGTCCGTCCGTCTATGAGCATCGCATGTCGGGCGTAGGGGGTTGGTAAAAGTCAGACCCCCAAAAGCGGTACAAGTCGTGTCGGAGTGTAGCCCAGAACACCCTGAGATACTACTGGAATACCTACCAGTAAATCTCCTGCCTTGGCCAAGGACTTCGTGTAATGGCTCTCCTAGACACAGCGCGACCTCACCCCCAATACCGGAGAGACGAACCCCTGAAGATCCGCTCACTGCCTCCATGTGGCTCGGGACTGTACCCAACTAAAACCTGTTTGCACGACTCCTTTGAGCCGTGGTAGGGTAGCAATCAAAGTACAGTGGGAACTCACACGAGACAAATGACGATCCCCAGGTCGATGAACTAACCTGTACACATGTCACCAGGGAACTGCTATCTGACGTCAGGTATAAGACCAACTAGCATGTTCCCGGCGAGTCCTGTCCGGTGTACTCATAACCCAATGAGCACCTGTATACATCTTAGGTGAACCAACTGACACCAGTGGCTTGTGAGACCGGCCACCGCCCCTCGTCGGGGTCTCGACTGTATACACTAGTTACTCTGGAGAATCGATGCCCTGTCTCGAAACTCCCACGACTAGGGACCTTTTAAGGATGTGCTTATAGACTCCAGCTCTCACTTATATGATCGCCCTCATACTGCCGGTAGTCAAGCAAGAATCCTAGGGGCTCTATCAACGTGCAATAGTGACCTGTCAGGACACCTAAAGCAGTACACGATGATAAAGGTAAACCAGATAGCATACTATCATCTCGAGTAAGACTGTCCTACCGGGATAGGTCCTCCCTCAATCATTGCAATCACGTGCCTGTGATCCAATAATCGACTCTGAGGGCACTATCTCCAACACCGGATTCAAGTATTATATCGTTGGATTATTTTCATCTCATTTTATTCGTATTTTTTGGAATGCGGATGAGGGTATGTATATACGGATGTGGGGTATTCTTGTAATTTATTACAAGGTGCTTCTAGAAGATGCCACCTTATTTAGTTTTAACCATTTAGGATTAAATGGTTAATGAGGTGTTTATTGCATTTATTGTAGCACGGCTTTGTAGTGACATATGGTTACTATTCAAGCATGCTTGATATTTTGTCTTGTTGTGAGATATTTTAGAGACTTGAGATATTTTGAAGACTTGAGATATTTATTAGATGCTTCATTTATTGCTCACAACACAACACACAGCTCACATAAAAAAAACTTAGCCATTTTTTCTTGAGTTGCCTTACAGTCTCATCCTCGAGCTTCTTCTTCTACCTCCACCCTTCAAGTCTCATGTGTTGAGAAACCTAGGGTGTTATGAGACAAATTAATCCATCACTACACTCTACATCCTCTAGGATATCTAGTTTAGCGATCTAGGTACCCTAGTTACCTTGGCTATTGAGGTAGGAGCTCGGAATACAAATACTCAGGTGGATCATCTTCGATGGAGGGAGACCGGAGATCAAGCTTGATCATGGAGGCCTCTAGGAGCTTGGGATGATGGTTAAAGACCGAAGGACACGGATCATTCAGTATAACCTTTCTATACTCCTATATTTAGTTTGCTAGCTTTAGGGTTTATGGTCGATCCGTATTTGGGGTTGTTCTAGCGCCAGTTTGTAAAATTTTTGTTCCACAATCTGCCACGGTTTGATGGTCAGGGCACTGGCGTAACCCAACATGGTATCAGAGCCAGCCTATTAACCCCATACTAGCAGTTTAAACGATGTTTAAAGTATCGAAACCGAAATAACTTCGAAACAATACCCCGAATATTCCAATTTCTGTCGAATTTTTCTTGTCTTCTAAATTTTTTTAAACAATTGCAGAAGGCTATTTATGTGGTAACTAGAACACCCACAAAACCCGAGCCCCAAAGTCCAAACAA